>CM050523.1:65402740-65672740 GCA_027563665.1 Antrozous pallidus
AAGGGAAAGGGGGAGAGAGGAAAACATTGACGTGACAGTGAAACATTCAGCTACCTCCTGCAGGCCCCCACCAGGGATGGATGGAGCTGCGAGCCAGGCACGTGCCCGGCCGGGAACTGAACCGGCAACCTTTCGGTGCAGAGAATGCTGCCCAACGAACTGCACCAACCCTGGCCCCAGGGCCAGCAACTGAATCCTTGTTTAAAAAAAAAAAAATGCACTAACTTTTCATCGGAGTGAAACACTTGGGGCTCAAAGACCTAACGTGATGCAAACAGGATTCTTCGTCCCGGAAAACGTAAGAGCTCTGCACTGCAGTGTAAAGTAAAAGGCCGAGAAAGAAGACCCTAAGGATGCTGCGCTCGCTCTGAAGCGGAGAATGCCAGAGAAACGCCCCTCCTCAGCGTCTCGGTGCCTGGCCGGGGACGCCGGGGTGTTTCCCAGCCAGGCGAGCTTCCCCCCCGCGCTCGCTTTCGTCCCGGATCCCCGTTTTCTGAGCAGAACGCCCCGTGGCTGCCTTTGCTCCGACTCTCACGGGTCCTGACCCAGAAACGTAAGTTGCCAAGAAATAAGCGCCGCTCGTGGGTGCACCCCTTCCTCAAGCCGCCTGCTCACCCCAAGCCAAGCGGCCGCCCCGAGCCACAGGGGGAACCCAGACACGGACACGGCCTCTCTCCCTGCCCCGGGCAGCCGGCCCTCCGGCACTCGGAGACAAGCATGCAGACAAGGAAAGCCCCCTGACACAATGTCCCTGCTTTTCAGGCCCGCTCGCCCCCCTCCCAGCCCCCCGACAAACGCAGGTGAGGACTGCTCACGCGGGTGAGGTCTGAGCAAAGCCAGGCTCCCTGGTAGGACAAGATGTACAGCGGGTGCAAACTGTGTGCCGTTTCCCCAAACCACCGGCTCGCTGGCCTGGACCCTACCCGCCCGGCGAGTAGCCCTGGGAGCGGCCTCGAGGGGCGTGTTTCCCTCTCATCAGAGGGACCCCTGAGAGTAAGCCTCACCGGGAGCCTGCTGTCTGTCAGCCCCGAGCTCACCTCAGCCCTGGAAGGTTCTGTGGGGGCCCTGGGTCCTGGGGAGCCCAGTCAGGTTCCTGGGCTCTCGGCCCTCACCCTGTCCAGCGACGGAGCAGCGGTGTGGCGGTTGCCGCCCCGGGTCAGTAGAACAGCGCAGATGATCCTGCGAAGAAGACCGCGCCTGGCCCACCTCCGGCCCGGCCAGCCCTCCAGCCCTGCCCACCACACTCCTGTGTGCCAGCGCCCAGCAGGGGCACGGGCGCAGGAATGCCAGGCGAGCCGCCGGCCACCTCCTGGAAGGTGCGCACCGCCAGGCCCAAGGGCGCCCGGCTCCCACTGTCAGAAGCTTCTCCGGACAACTCATTTCAGATCCCGTCAGGAGAAAGGATCAACAGCTCCTGCAGAGGCAATCTGTCGGGCCGAAAGGAAGCCGCAAACTGTGCTTCGGACACCAGCCCGCCGGGCCTGGGCCATCCTGAGAACACAGTCGCCCGCCTGCAGCAGCCCCTGGCGGGGAGAGGCCTGACCTCGGTGGCTCTCTTGCTGTTGGGGGGCCCGGGGGGGGCGGGGAGGATGGATGTAGGAAAAGGCAGCCCTTTCTCTGCCAGCACAGGCGCAGGGAGGGCCTGCGGGACGGCTCCGGGAGCTGTGCGTGGCAAGAGGAAGCCAACCGTCCCCCAGGGGCCATGCTCTTTTCGGCAGGAGCCCGACCTGAGATGCAAACGAATTCTCCATGACCTCACGCTCTGCAATCTCTATTTTTCTTGACCATGAGATGATCATCTTTGGAAAGATGAAAACTCAGTGTACTGCAGGAGGAACACTGTGGGGACAGCAGGTGGACGAAGCCTCCCCAGCACCTGGTCACAGCACTATCCCAGCCCGAGATGGCTCTGCCCATCGCTCATGGGCACAGGGGACCGACCCCGGTGGCTGTGCTGTGGCCACCGCTGCCGCCGCCAAGCACCACCCCGAACGCCTCCCGCCCAGGAGAGTCCCAGGCCCGCTGGCGGCCCGGCCCCCGCGCTTACGGTGAGGCTGGTGTGTGAGCGCGAGCAGGAAACGCCCCTGAATGAATGAAGCCCGCAGGACAGACGCCAGGCCTTCACTCACCCCCACAGAGGACGGAGGCCAACCTCCGACTCTCTCCCTGCAGCCCCGTCCATGCGGGGGACTCTGCAGTGCGGCCTCCCGGGAAGAACAGGCGTCTCTCGCTTGCAGCCTCCCTGGGGTTACCTGCTTGTGCAGCCCCATGCTCCGGGCATGGATGGCAGAGCCTGCCCCTGCCTAACTGGCCAGAAGGCCTGCCTGCCTTAGAAACAGCATCTTCTCACTCCCCCTTCTAGGGTTTCTTCATGGTAAACTGCCCCCGTGTCCGGGCCAGCAGGCGGGAGAGAGGAGGAGCCATCGAAACCCTGTCCCTGGTTCCTGCCCCGGCAAGCTGGACCAGCCACGGCCTGGGGCGGGGGCCCTGCTGGGGACCTCAGGGAGCCGTCCACCCTTGGAAGGCTGGCTTGCCTGGCCCGGCGGCTCTGGACAGACCAGGTCCCCGCCTGGGCTGCCCACAAGGCACAGCCGTTCTTTCCTCCGCTGCCTGGAGGCACCAGCAGCAGGCGGACGAAGCCTCCCCAGCATCTGGTCACGGCACTATCCCAGCCCCAGGTGACTCTGCCCATCACTCACGGGCACGGGGGACCGTGAGCGGGGCTGGCAGTGCCCCTCTCAGCAGGGACACGGGAACGATGTTGGCTGTGGTGAGCTGAGCCCCAAAGCCGCAGCCTCCCTGCCATGGCCTTGCACCCGCAGAGGCTGGGGGTATCGCGCGCACACAGGCAAGAGCTGTGATGCTGTGAGAGGCGGCTCGGGACTGGGTCGGTCGGGAGGGGACCTTTCCCGAGAACCACGGCACCGAGATGGCACTCGGCGGAGGGAGGAGACGGTCCACGGCGTGGCCAGACCTCTCCGGAGGCGCCCTGCGGAGCCCTGAACGGCGGGTGGCTGCGGGGGGCAGCTCACCCAGGGGCACACGAAGCCCACAGCAGGCCGGACTGTGGCGCCGATCAGACACCCTCGGGGGGAGCCAGTCGCTTCTCGCTCACGCGTTCACTCCCTACCTTTCCTAACCTCTGGTCCTCATGTGCGCTGACGCCTTCCCTCCCTGTCCTGGCACTTTCTGAGCGGACACGGCAGGCCTTGCCCTCCCTGGACATGCCGCTGCTTTCCGGAGCTCCGTCCTCCGCCGGGCCCCCCGGCAGCCCACGAAGAGGGTCCTGCTCTCCACCTGGGGAAGGTCTGCATCCCCGCCAACACCCGCTCCAGGGAATCATCAGCTCTCCCCTCACCCCCTCCCTGCCCCCATGACTTTGGTGGCCAGAGACGGCTGTCGCCCTCACGGGGTTTCCTGGACAGCAGCCTCGGGCGGGGGAAGAGTCTGCCTTTTTCTGCGCACAGCTGCCCTGGGCAAGCGCCCCGTTTTCCCCCTGCTCTGGGGGGCTCCAGGCCACGGCGCCCGGCTCTCTTCTGCCGTGAGCGCATCAGACTGCGAACAGGACCCAGGATTGGCAGGACTCGCACCCTTCTCCGACGACACCCACGGGGTGGCCGGTCCTCTCCCCGGCACCGAGCAGGGCTCCGTTCCTGCCCACACCCCGGGGCTGTCGAGCGAGAAGTCACCGCGCTGGGTTTGGGGGGTGCAGCTCTGCTGTCGCAGTCGCACCTCTGCCCTGGGCCACGCCACGTGAGCAAGAAAACGCCAGGATGGCCCGTTTCGCTGTGGCTCGGTGGATGGAGCATTGGCCTGCGGACTGGAGGGTCCCGGGTTCGATTCCGGACAAGGGCATGTACCTTGGCTGCAGGCACATCCCCAGTGGAAGCTGTGCAGGAGGCAGCTGGTGAATGTTTCTCTCTCATCGATGTTTCTGACTTTCTATCCCTCTCCCTTCCTCTTTGTAAAAAAGCAATGAAATATATTTTTTAAAAAAAGAAAGAAAGAAAGAAAATGTGAGGACGGTGACATGACGTGAAGGCCGGCGTGTGCATACTGAGGGCACCCCCATGCCCCCGGGGCGCAGCCCGCCTCGCTCTCGCAGGACGCTCGGGAAGCCAGCGTTCAGCCAGGGAAGCGTTGGGCATCGGTGGGCATGGCTGCCTGCCAGTGCAGGGGTCTCCGTCCCTACGGAGCCTGGGTTCCGGCGCAGTGCCCAGACCGTGCCCGGGTCTGGCAGGTGCACCAGCCCCTCAGGCCACGCCGGGGCGCCCAGCCTTCCTCTCTAGCAGGAACAGTGGCTCAGGTGGTCTCCACAGGGGCGCAGTTCTCCCCAGCAAGATGAAAATTCAGTTTACTGCAGGAGGAACACTGTGGGGACAGGAAGGGGGGGAAGGGGCTGCCTTTGCTCACAGTCCTGACACACATCTCTGCTTGCCAGCCGCCCGCTTACCACCGGTGAGGTGCTCCCAGCTGGGTGACTGGGCCCCACTCCCCCCCCCCCCGCCCCTCCTGGAAGACAGGCAGGCAGGCAGTCCAGGCCACTACCAACTGTGCCGGCAGAACCCCTCTCCACGCCTTGTCAAAGCTGGCCTAACCAGATCTCAGCAGCCGAAACCGGCCGCCTCCACACATGGCCACCCCTCTGCTGCCATTTCTATAGCCAAGGCCACCCTCTCCGTTCACCTCCATTTAATTCCATCTAACTGAGCAGAGCTGCAGCAAGACAGACACGAGGGTTGGGGGGGGGGTCCCCCTGGTGCCATGCAGCTCCCGGGGAAACCCACCAGGCATTCCTTTTGTGTGGTAAGCAAAGAGCACTCTGAAGGCATCAGGGCCCCCAAGGAACTGTCACTGGCCAGGGACAACACCCCCCCCCCCCCCCCCCCCCGTGCAACCTGGGCTCAAGGTGCAGGAAGGAGAGCCTCAGAAGGAAATGGAGGAGTTTCACCTGCCACAAAGAGCTCAGGCTAAATCCTAACTTCTTCTCCCAATTATTTTTCTAATCGCTAAAAAAATATCTAAATGTTCGCTTTTGTCCAAAGAGAGTAAGTATCCTAGAATTCCTTCAGGGTGATATTTAGCTATAGTTTTTCTCTGATTCCTTTTCTAAAACCTCTAACATGACCATTTCAGTCTTCATATGACGGGTACGGGAGCAATCGCTAGGCCGTCGTTGTTAAATCAGAGTTTAAAAAGGAGTGAGGCTTCTCTGGCGGAACCCATAAACGTACCAGGCTGGCTAGGCCCAGCCACTGAAACGGAGGGGTGTGAGGCGGAGCAGCCACTTGGGGCGGGGCGGGGGGGGTTAATCTGAAGAAACTGGTGTATTTCCTGGTTATTTATAGCTACCCACATAGCCACAGCATATAAATTCACATTATAAATGTGTTTTCTTTTCCTTTGGGGGAATTTTACAGGATAAAAAAAAGACCCTTAAATAAATTAGCTGTATCTCAATCTTTCACATCTCTCTCTCCCTCTCTCTCCCTCCCCCCCCCCCTATAAGAATGTAATCACTAAGAATGAAAATGTGTGTAATTGTCCCTGGGCCTCGGCATCCAAGACAAGAAGGGTAGAATGCATCCTCTCCAGGACCCTAAAGCAGAACATCCAGCACTCAGGAGCACTCAGGAGCTGCGGGGAGTTTCCAGGGAGCCCTCCCAGCCCCAGCCCGGACCCCAACTTATTGCTCTCCCCTCCGCCAACCATGGACACAGGCCACAAAGGACTCTCGGGCAGAACTGAAATCACGAAGACTGTCGTGTCTGAGCTCCCCTTTTATGTGGACAGGCATTCACTATCTACAAGACGCTTTGTGGCGGAATCAGGGCCTGGGGGACAGACTTCCACCTCTGCTCCCCACGCCACAGCCAGGCCCCCCAAAGAGGCCACAGCAGCACCCGCCCCCCCCCTGCAAATGCCCCAGGACAGAGCCAGGACCTCCCTTCTGCTCCGAACCCCAGGGTTTCGGGGAGTTGGATGCTCACAAAAGCACTTTGTGAGACTTCACTTCCCATTACGATCACAGTGCCAACAACTACAGCAACGACACAGCGACAGCGTGTGAGACACAGACTGGATAGCTAAGCACGAGCACATGTCGCCCGCTCCGAGGGAGCGCTGGAGGGGCTGCGCCTGCCCCCAGAATCCTCTGCAGGAGCCGGCCCAGGGCGGCCCTGCCTCTCTCCAGCCCTGGGAAAACCTCCCGGCAGGTTTCTAGGAAAAGCCATGGCTTCCTCGGGCCCCCATTCCCAGACACTGCACCAGCCTCCCCCCCCCCCCGAGAGCCCCCCAAGAGCCCCCCGAGGCACGGCCCCCACCCCGGGCTGCCCGGCTTTGGAGCTGCAGAGCCACCTCACCCCTTTCACGTCCGATCAGACTTGCAGTTTCAAACGTCTCCCCGTGTCACTCCCCCTCCCAAAGAAGAATATTTGTTCTGCTTTCTAGATCATTCCCAATAGGAACCAGTTTTTAAGGAGAGAGAGAGAGAGTGGGCGCTGGCCGTGGCAGAGAGCTAGGAAGAGCCACCATGTGCTCTGACAAACGCTCCCTGTCAACACGGAGGGGACCCCTTCCATCTTCAAAGTCAAAGACAAGAGACAAGGCCTTTGCAGCGGCTCCTTCCCCGCATGGCTGGCCTTGGGGCGCCCCAAACCTTCAGGAACGACGCTGTGGTCCCCGGCCCCAACACCCCAGGACTCAGCGGGCCAGCCAGAAACAAAGAGGGGTGAGATGAAACTAAAGCAGGTCTCTCTTGAGCTCCCCCCGTTCTGGAGCCGGCACTTCCCCAGCCTGTTCCTACCCGATTCGGGTCTGTTATGTGAACCTTAACACAAACGTCCTCTCCCCAGAGGAGGCGGTGGATGCTCGGTCACCTGTTTGCCCAGTGCGCGCGCGTGGCCAGCAGGTCCCCAGCTCGGCCACCTCGGCCCCGGGCCTGCAGGTGCAGTCACGGTCATCTGGGTGCCTGCGTTGACGAGCTGCGGCGTGCGTGTGACCCTGCGGCGATCTCTCCTCCGTGCGGGGTGCGCAGGGCCAGAGTCCGACCGACCGAACGACCGACCGACCGACCCACCGGCACCCGCCCCCGCCCGGGGGGCGCCAGGCCCAGGCCTCCGCTTGCTCTTCAGCAGGGGGTGCCCGCCCGGCGGCGCGGCTGCCCCCTCCCTTCCCCTCCCCTCCCCGCCCGGCCCGCCCGCTACCTGCAGCCGCACGCCTCCACCACCATGTCCTCGTACTGCTTGTACACCACGTTGTTGGCCGCGTCGATGTACAGGATGCTGATGGGGCTGAGGCGCGCGGGCACGCAGCAGGAGGCGGGCGCCGCGTCGGGCGCCATGGAGTTGAGCAGCGTCTGGATGATGGCGTGGTTGGTGGGCTCGAGGTGCGAGCGCAGCGGGAAGTCGCACACGCCCTCGCAGTGGTAGGCCTGGTAGTCGAGCGGCGCGATGATCCAGTCGTCCCAGCCCAGCTCCTTGAAGTCCACGTGCAGCGGCTTGCGGCTGCAGCGGGCCCGGCTCCTGCGCCCGTGGCCGTGGCCCCGGCCCGCACCTCCTCCTCCGCCGCCGCCGCCGCCCTGCGCAGCCCGCGCCCCAGCCAGCGCGGTCCGCCGCCTCCTGCGCCCGCCCACCACGGCGGTCAGCGCCCCGGGGCCGGCTCCCGGGTCTGGCGGCTGTTCCGCGGCCGGCGCGGCCCCGAGGGTGCGGGCCTGGGCGCGGATGTCTCGGAACAGGCTCTCCTTTCTCCGCGTGCGGGAGGACACGACCAGCAGCGCGCGATCCTCCGCCGCCGCCGCCGCCCCGCCGCCTCCTGCGCCCCGAGCGGCGCCGAAGCCCAGGCGGGTCAGCGCCAGCGGCCCCCGCGCCGGGCCCGCCGAGGCGCGCAGCCACAGGCAGAACGTGCCGGGGGCGCGCGGCTCCCGGCGGCGGTGGTGGCTCCCGACGGCGTCCGCCACGTCGAACACCTCCCAGCGCTCCGCGGCCAGGGGCTCGGCGGCGCGGGAGTGCAGCAGGCGGGCCGGCCGCGCGGCGCCGGGGCAGGTGGACAGCTGCAGCAGCGGCGGCGGCGGCGGCGGGCCGGGCCCCGGGGACTCCCGGCGCAGCACGCGCAGCTCCGCGCCCACCACCTCGTCCGCGTCCGAGAGGCTGGACAGGTCGAACAGGAAGCGCTGGCCGGTCTCGGCTGCCGATTCGTCTGAGACAGAGAGAGAAAGGGCCGAAGGTGAGCCGGGTCCGCCCGGCCCTGGGGGCCCCCTGAACTGCAGGCGGCCGGCCGGACCCGGAGACAGGAGCGTGGCCCGCGCCGGAGCCGGAGCCGGAGCCGGCGTCCGCCCCCGCGGCTCGGCCTCCGCCCGCAGCTGCCAGCCGGGTCCAGGGGGGAAGGAAGCCCCGACTTCCACGGGGCCAGAAGCCCCTCCACCGCGACAACACACCCGCATATACCCATTTACTGTTGAGCGACGCGGCCAGGCGCGCACCGCTCCCTCCCCGCAGCCGACACCGAGACTCCCGCACCGCCGCCGGCCCCTGAGCCACACGGATTCGCGGGGACAAGTCGGAGGCCGGGCTTTGTCGGCTGCTGGCGGACATAAGGCCAGATGGACGCATCGGAAGCCGTGCGCCCCTCCCAAGGCCGGGAAGCTGGTGGCCCGGGGTCCCGAGCGATACGGGGACCGCTCCTTCTGGCTCGGCGGAGCGCCTAGGGAGCTGCGATGTCCCGGCTGCACGAAACGGAAAATTCTCGGCCTCCGGAAACTGCTCCTTCGCTCCCTCAGCCCGGTCTGACCGGCCGGCCGGCTGCCTGGCAGGTTCCTCCAGGGGGGCGGCGTCCGCAGGGCTCCGGAGAACAGACCCGGATCCGCCCCAGAGTCTCATCGCTGTGGGTCGCGATGCGGAGCTCCAGGCTCAGCTTCTCCCCGCGTTTCCTCCACCTCCGAGGGAGGGGGAAAGGCCGCACAGGAGCACAGCGGCCTTCTCAGAGAGGTCTGGGCACTCTGACTGCCTGGCCACCCTGAGGGCAGTGGGCGCATGAGGTCTCTGGCCTCCAGCACCCCGTCCCTTCGCTGGCTTCCTCTGTCTCTCTGCTAGGACTTATCTCGGGCTTCCGAATTGTATTTCTTGTCTCAGTCACTCTTCTCTTTGGGGGATAAGGGGGTGGGGGGAGTTGGAATTCCACCGGGCAGCAGATAAGGAGCTCCCTTTGAAGAGGGTCATCTGGTTTCGTTTTGCCCCAAAGGCCGTGCAGACTCCCCCCACCGGTGGAGAGGTGTGCTCAGCCACCACCCTCGCCAGGCCCTCGGCTCTTGAGGTCTGAGGTGTGGGCACTGCCTGGCCTCCTGGGGCCGCAAGAAGCCCAGCTCCAAGTTGAAGCTCAGGACGGAGAGGGAGGCAGGAGAGTCGATGAGCAAATGCTATCCCCCAACACACACACACGGACACGGACACACACGCTTTCTCCCCGGGGCTTGCTCTGGAGCACTCTCTCTGACCTCGCCCTACAGCCTCCCCTGCTTCAAGGTGCTGCCACTGCAGCCCCCTCCCTCCCGCAGAGGGAGGAAGGACTGGCGGCCTTACCTGCCTGAATGCCCCGAAAGATTTCCGCTCAGGCTGAGGCTGAGGCTGAGGCTGGGGCTGGGGCCGGCGATTCTGCCAGCCTCGGGCCTGCACGCCCCAGCTCTCCCCTCACCTGGCAGCCCACACAGCAGCCTTAGGACTGGGGCTTCCCCAGGCCTGGATGCCAGGACCCAGCCTTCCTATGAGCCCCCGGGCCTCCAGTCCTGGGGGCCCACCAGGCCCTAAAGTTCCCCCCAGACTACAGGGCATTGGGCCCAGGATGTCCCTGCACCCAAAGCAAAGCAGTGTGTGTGTCTGTGTGTGTGTGTGTGTGTGTGTGTGTGTGTGTGTGTGTATGTGTTTGTGTATGTTTGTGTTTGTGTGTATGTATGTGTTTGTGTGTGTTCGTGTGTCTGTGTGTGTGTGTGTGTGTGTGTTGGGCCGGGTGGGTGACTTGGTCAGTACTTATTTTTCAGCCCCATTTCCCTTCCCTTCTCTCCTGCCTTTCATGCCAGGTCTCTGGCTGTTTAGAATTAGGGCTGAAATTACTTAAATCTCCCCTATCTATCTGCTTTAATGACATCAATAGAGATTAATAAAATCCAGATGACACAGCAATCACCACGGCCTCACCCAGTCCTACCTTTGGAGGGCCTGGGGGGTGGGGAGGAAGGTGGGGTGCTTGGTCCTGCAAAGGCCTGCATTCCTGCCCTAGCGCTGGGCCCCTTCTGAGTCCTAGAGCCCCAGCGGGCCAGGGCCCAGCACGGGGACCCACAGCCCCACCACACCTGCACCCAGCCGCAGTGGAGACGGGCCTCTGGGTGCCTGGTGATGCCAGCAGCCTCTCAAAGCCCCTTCGCTTTGGTCTGACGCCCACCTCTCTCTCGCATGCCTGAGTTACCCCCAATCTGTACGGCCCCCAAGAGACTGGGAGGGTTGCCGACAACGAAGAAGCGACCACCGCCACTACCTCCACGAAGTCCCTCTCAGCCAGACCCCCTCCTCTGGCTTCTCCGGGTCTCCAGCTCTGCCTGCCCACCTCCTCGAGGGGTCCGCCCGCCGCCAGGCCAGGGCAACCCCATGGAGGGATGGACCCAGCCCTGTGGGGCCGGCCAGGGAGTTGCAGGTTGGGGGCACAGGCTTGGGCCAAGTTTCGAGCACCTGAGGCTGGGGCAGGCCGCGCGCGGAGGGCACGGCGCAGGGCACGGCGCGGGCGCTGTTCTCACCGGGACGGGGCGGGGCGGGACGGGCGGACGGGCGCAGCGGAGGCGCGAGTACCTTGGGTCGCCTGGTCCGCGAAGCCGGTGATGGTGTCGGCGCGGCCGTGGCGGCCGGAGCCCGGGGAGGAGGGAGCGGCGGCGGCGGCCCCGGCCGGAGCCCTCCCGGCCAGGCTCCGGTACAGCGACATCATGAACTGGTGCGGCACCACCGAGCCGTTCCGGAAGCCCGAGCCGGGGGCGCGGCGCGAGGCGCGGGCGGCCGGGGCAGCGGAGACGCCCGCCGCCGCGACCAGGGAGCGCCCGCCGCCGCCGCCCCCCGGGCCCTCGGCCGGCCCTGCCCCCGCCGCCCGCAGCACCGCGGCGGCTTCGAGCCCGTGGCGGGGGCGGCAGGCGCTCAGCAGCCAGAGGCACAGCGCGGCGGCCGCGCTCAGGTCCATGGGCTCCGCGGGCCGGCCGGGCGGGCGGCGCGAGCTCCGTGGCTGCGGGCAGTCCCCCGCTGCCGTTTGCACATAGTGTTTAATAACGGGGGACGTGTGCGCGCCGAGCGGCGCCCCCTCCCGCCCCCCCACCCCGCCGCCGCCCGGAGCAGCGCCCCCTGCTGAACGCTCCGGTGGCAGCGCTGCGCCCCCCGCTCCCGCCCGATGCGGAGTCCGGGACGGGAGCTTCCCGCCGCGTCCCCACCCCGCACCGGATCGCGACGCCCCTGCTCCGGACCCGCCAGGGGTGCCGGTCAGAGACGCCCCCACAATCCCCCACCCCCCGCCCCGCACGAAAGCAGGCCCCGCCTCCCCTCCCCTCCCCGCGGCCCTGGGACGCCGCTCCCCCTCTGGCCGCGCCGCGCTCGAGCCAAACGCGCCCTCCGGGTTTAGGGGCTCCGGGGGACGTCGCGCACCCGCCACCCACCCCGCTTCCTGCCACGCCCTGCGGGGGAGCGCCCCCTCGGTTCCTCCAGCGCCCGGACGCCGGAGGTGGGGGCGGCGGGACAGCCCGGCCCGGCCCGGCCCCGCCCGTCGGTGCGGAGAGCCCGCAGCCAAGGCGCGCAGGACGCCCACAGAGGCGCGTTTTGGAACAGCAGCCCGGCGGTTCCCCCACGCCGGCCGCAGCCCCCCGAAGGCCGGAGCCGGAGGCCGGGGCAGGGAAGGGCGCAGTGAGGGGGACAGCGAGCAGCTGGACGGCAGGCTGGAGAGACGGAAGGCTGCGGACTGGCGCTCAGAGAGCCGAGGTTTGGGCGCGGATCGTGCGCTAAGGCGGGAGCTCGGGTCTCCAAAGCGCGCGGGGATGGCGAAGGCAGCGCCCGGGGTGACCAGGAAACCCCCGCGCGCGAGTGGAGCCCCAAGTTCTCTGTGCGTCCACAGTGACGGCCTGCTGCCCGCCTTCCAGGGGTCTGGCTAACGGAAACGGGCCACCGGGCATATAGGGGTGCAGCCAGAGACCGGGTGGGCGGCTAAGACCCCCCGCGGGGTGCCTCTGTACTTCTCCCATCCCTCCCCTCTCCCCGAAGCGGTTGTCCCTCGCTGGGAGCCAGGGCGGCTGGAGGGGGCGCCCAGCGGCGGTGGCTCCCGGGAGCGCACTCACGCGAGCGGCAGGGACGTTCCTGAGCCAAGTCTCCCGGGCAGGAGCCGGGGGACGGTGGCTGGAGGCGGGTGGGGCTCCGCTCCACCGGCAGCCGGGACGCCCCTGAGTGCGGGAGCCGCCAGCGGCATGGGGAGCTGCGGTTGGGCAGGGCCCGAAGCAGGGCAGGTGCGTGCTTTTCCTTGAAAACTGCCTATGCTGCCGAACTGGAGAGCTCGATGGGGCGGCGCATGGCGGTCACCTGGAGCGGGTGATCAGCGTCATCGGGTTGTCTGGGGCCCCAAAGCCACGGGAGGGCCAGGTGCGGTGCACTCGGACCCAGCTCCCTAGCACCAGCTGCTCCCTCCCAAGCGAACTCCAGACAAGGCCACAGGGAAACAGGGGCACAGGAGGGGCACAGAGAGGCCTGATCTGGCTAACAGAAAGGGGGGCTTCCTCTAGGGGGGCACCCTCCCCCTGGGGGGTCTTAGCCGCCCACCTGGCTTCTGGCTGCAGCACCCCAATATACCCGGTGGCAGACCCCAGGCCCATCCGGTGGGCGGACAGGAAAGGCGTGAGATTCTGAGATTCGGTTGGGGAGGTCGGGCGGCAGGGGTGGAATGGAACAGGGATGGCCAAGACCGCTCAGAGAGCAGGCGACCAGGCATGGCCACAGGGGTCCCTGGTATGGTCACCAGCCACTGCTCAGGCTCATCAAGGCTCAGCGTGGGGCTTCCTCTAGGGGACGGCAGGGGCCTTGGGAGGGGCAGGGGGGGGAGCAGGCAGGAGGGGACCCGGATGTTGCGCTCTCTGTGCGTGCTAAGTGCATTTTGAAGGGGCATTCCTCTGGCCTCTGTGTCGCCCCGGCAGTCACTGGGCAGCTGTTGGGGAGCCCAGAAGCAGGTGCAAGAAGTTTCGAGTCTAATGACCACCCCCAACCTCCAGAATCCCAGACTCGTGCTGTCTCAGAGAGAGGGGTGAGTTTGGCTCCCACAGAGGGATGGGGGGAAAGCCACAACGGGTAGGGAATGGGGTTGGGAGAGGGGGTGTTTCTTGACTGGGGTGGGAGGGCTGGTCCCCATATTCTCACCCCAGATCCTCTGAGAACACCTTTGCTGCTCCCTCCCCTGCAGAAGCTGTTCGCCGTCTCCGAGGATTTGGTCTCTAATTCAACCCCAGAATTCCAGGATCTGGAAGAAACTTGGGGGTTGTCTTAGGCCAGCGGGTCGGCAAACTCATGAGTCCACAGAGCCAAATAAATATCAACAGCACAGCGATTGACATTTCTTTGGAGAGCCAAGTTTTTCCAACTTCAACTTCTTCTAACGCCGCTTCTTCAACATAGACTCGCCCAGGCCGTGGTATTTTGTGGAAGAGCCACGTTCCAGCGGCCCAAGAGCCGCATGTGGCTCGCGAGCCGCAGGTTGCGGACCACGGGTCGAGGCCAAGCTCCATGCCATGCCTGAATCCTAACCGGCTGCTGACAATCAGATGTCCGCTGAGGCAGTGCTTTGGGGGGACAGGCACTCCCCGCCCCCGACAGCCTCTGATAGCTCTGAACGTGACCAGATCTTACCAGACCCACCGGGAGCCACAGCATCTCCAAGGCGACTCGGCAGTGGGACTTTCCGTGTCGCCTGGGAACCCCAGTCTGGAACAGGAGGTCATGTCACCTGGATTCTGCCGGCACCAGACCTCGGGTCAGCGGCAGGGACAGTCTGCTCAGCTTCAAGCCACATCCCAACCCCAGCCCCTCGTGTCTGATGACACGAGCACAAGGACATCCCTTAGAGATGCGTGCTTGGTTCTAAGGAAGCCGAGTCCCCCCAAAGTGGGCATCACCGCCACCTGGGGTGGCGGGTCCCCTCTGCGCTCCCGTTCCTTCGCTCTCCAGGCAGCACAGAAGGTCCCACCTCAGCTCTGCGCTGGGCGCCCTTAAATAAGGCGGAATGAGGCCTCAGCCCTGCCTTGTCCGCTTTGGGGAGTGCTGGGACCCTGCAGAAAAGCGCTCTTTCGGAATGTAGAACAGATGCCCCCTGGCTGTGACTGGCTGATGCTCCTGGGAGTCAAGAGACCAGAACTGGCCCAGCCAGGGTGGCTCAGTGGTTGAGCGTTCGTTGACCTATGAACCAGGGAGTCGCGGTTCAATTCCCAGTCAGGGCACATGGTTGGGTTGCAGCCTCGATCCCCAGTGTGTGTGTGTGGGGGGGGGGGGGGGGAGGGAGGGTGCAGGAGGCAGCCAATCAATGATTCTCTCTCATCATTGATGTTTCCATCTCCCTCTCCCTTTCTCTCTGACCTCAATACAGATACGCATTTTTAAAGAGACCAGAATTCAAATCGTGCCTCTAACCTCAGGCTGCAAGGGCTCCAGCCTTTCCTGGCGTTAGATCCTCACATGCACAGCGAGGCTGACAAGCGGATGTCCCCTGAGGGTTCGCCTGTGAGAGGTGGAGGGCATGGGGGCATGGGGCCGCTGCCAGGAGCCTGCCCTCGGCCTGGACCTCCCACGGCCCCTGGCCTTTGTGACTCAGAGCGGGAGAGAGGGTTAGGCGGGAGCGCTGCCCTGAGGCTGGTATGGCTGGGAGGGCAGGTGGCGGTGGTACCGGTGGTACCTTCGGAGGCGGCCGCCCGCTGGCCCGCTGCACTCGGCGGTGCTGATCTCCAAATGCCGCCCCCGCAAAGGCCTGGATGGCTGCCTGGGGCTCAGGTGCGGGAAGAGTCCAGCAGTGCTCCGGCTCCACTTCCGGTCTGATGCTCAGGCTGGGCTTCCCTGGCCCCTGAGGAATTTCCCAGGGCTGCCCCGCTGCAGGTTACCCCCGGCAACAGCTCTGGCATCCACACCCCGGGGGCTGCAGCCAGGCTCCCGGCCACTGGCTTGACCTGCCATTGGGCTCTGGGCCTCTGCATGGGGGAGGGGAGGGGACAGCGAAGGGAGCAGGGTGGGCTCTTTCCCAGAAGTTCCGCAGAGGACCGCTCCAGAGCCCTCTGTCCAGGACAAACGCAGAGGGCTGGCGGACACTGCCATCTGCTGGTCACCGGTAACGTGTGCTACCAGTGCATACAGGTGTTTTCTCTCTCTCTCCCACCTCCGGCGTGGACAGAGACTGGGTTCGGTTTCTGAGTAGAGGAGCTGGGGATGGAGAAAAATGAAATATAGAAGAGAGGACACAGTAGGGATAAACAGCTGGGGCCAGGTGGGCATCTGTTCTCTCTCTCATGGAGACACAGAGACCCCGAGCCCACGAAGCCGTGTTTATTTATATCCCACAATACAAAGGGGTTTCTCCAACATTAGGATCAAAGGAGTTTCGGTGGGCCCAGGCCCTATTCATCCCCCCATTCCCGGGGCAACACTGGGTTTACATAGCAAGGCCCTCTCCCCGACAATGAGGCAAAGTTAAGGCCAAGCTGATAAACACATCACCCTTGTTGGTGAAGCGTGTTTTTCCCAGGCGCGGGTTTTGCCAGGCGCCTTGGATTCAGCCGGACAAAGATGTAAAGAATGCTCAAGGTGTCTCGCCTGAGGTGCCCCCGACCCCCGCACCCCCGGGCTTTCCTCGGGAGAGAATGGGGAGTAGGGCGGAGGCGCTGCGTGCTTCCCCTGGCCCCGTTTCCAGACTCAGCTTCTCTGTTCGGGAGCCACTCCGGCCCGTGCCAGGGTCTCTGCTCCTCCTCCACAGGGAGGTGGTCTATATGGGAGGGTCTGTTATACCTGAGTGCCTCTCCTTCTAAACCCCGTTGCCCTGACCTGGCTGCAGCCCCAAAGGCAGCCATCAGAGGCACGCCAGGCACAGAGAGCGCAGGCAGGGGAGGCAGAGCCCGGCAGGAGGGGCGGGGAAGGGGCGCGAGAGCCAGGGCGGGAGCCCCACGGGGCCTGGTGCAGAGGCCCAGCCCGGCAGGCGAGTGTGACTGAATGAACTAGCCCAGCGAGGGCCCTCGCCGGTGTGGCTCCGTGGATAGAGCCCCGGCCTGTGGACTGAAGGGTTTGATTCCGGTCAAGGGCACATGGCATGGCTGTGGGCTCCATCCCCAGGGGGGCAAACACACCGGCTAAACGTCACTTTGTGCCGGGCCCTGGGCTGAGTATTTTATAGGTGGTGGCCAAGAAGGGAGACGTTTGTGCATCTGCGTTCCAGGGCGGTGAGGCGGGGTGGGGAAAGGAGGCTGGTTCTCTGGGGAAATACAGTCAAGCAGAAGCCCTGCCTACTCTTCCCAGCAGTGTGGGGAGCCGCTCCGGGACGGGACTGGGTGTCCTTAGGGAGGACCAGAGCAGGAGGGTCCTGGAGAGAGGGGACTGCCCACAGAGAGGGCGAGAGTGTGAGGGGCTCTGGGAGAGGGAAGTTTTGGGTGAGAGTTCTTGGCAAAGTTTAGACTCCTCTGAGCACTGGTCTCCACTAGACCTTGACCTTCCACCCCCCTCACCTAGCCCTTCCCACCCCCTGCCTTACACACACTTTGTCCTGCCTGGGCCAAACCAGTTTGGCTCAGTGGATAGAGCGTCTGCCTGCGGACTGAAGGGTCCCAGGTTCGATTCCGGTCAAGGGCATGTACCTTGGTTGCGGGCACATCCCCAGTGGGGAGTATGCAGGAGGTGGCTGCTCGATGTTTCTGAATTTTTGTCCCTCTCCCTTTCTCTCTGTAAAAAATCAATAAAATATATTTTATAAGAAAGAATAATGCTGAGTCAACTTAGAAAGAATCCCGTAGCCTGGATCTCTGACCAGGTTCCTCATCCCCCATATGTGACTCTGAGTCCCTGACCTGCCTTCCGCCAGAGTCTGGCGAGGCTCCTTCAGCCAGGCTCCCCGCCCGTGCTGTCTCCTGCAGGAACCTTCCAGACTGCCCTCCCCTGCTCCGTGCCCGTAAATCCCGCGTGTCCCTGCTGTGTTCAGAGTGAGCCTCCGCTCTCTCCTGTTGCCATTGAATAAAGTCTCCTCGCCTTTTTAACAAGTGGCAAAATAACTTTTTTTCAGCAGAAGAACGACAGGGTTTTTAAAATATATATTTTTTATTGATTTTTTACAGAGAGGAAGGGAGAGGGATAGAGAGAGAGAAACATCCATCAGCTGCCTCCTACACACCCTGTCCTGGGGATGTGCCTGCAACCAAGGTACATGCCCTTGACCAGAATCGAACCCGGGACCCTTGAGTCCCCAGGCCGATGCTCCATCCACTGAGCCACCCCGGTGAGGGCTTTTCTTCAGTTTCTGTTAGGAACTCCGTTAGCCTCTTCCAGGAGAGCCAAAGGGAGGCCTCTGGAGTCAGGCTGTTGTTTCTTTCGCTGACCACCCCCCACCACACACACACACACACACACACACACACACACGCACAAAGGGGTCCAGTCTATCTTGTTTTCTGGGGTCTATGTTCCCCCATTTGACCCTCCTAGCATCTCTCTGAGCTTCTCTAGGGACATGAGCACTGGTGGCGTTGTTCCCCCGACACTCTCCCCAAGGCAGGGGGACCAGATACTTTCTCTCTGAGCTAGGACTTCTGGGAACTCCTGTGAGGGACACCAGCAAACCAAGGGTCCTTGTGGCTTTGATTAAATGTAACTTTACATCCTAGCTCTAGAAATCATAGCTCTCCATGTGTACCCCCTTCAGGGACCTAGGCTTTCCCCTGGATGCTCAGCAACTCCCGAGGTGGCAGTCCCCTGGACCGGACTAAGGACTGCAAGGTGCCAATCTCTGATGAGCTAAAGATAACTTAAAAAAATTGACTGTAGGCAGGGGGGAGAGAGAGAGAGAGAGAGGAGAGAGAGAGAGAGAGAGAGAGAGGAGACAGACAGAGAGGAGAGGAGAGAGAGAGGGAGAGAAGAGAGAAAGAGAAGAGAGAGAGAAGGTGGAGGACAGAGAGAGGAGAGAAGAGAGAGAGAAGAGAGAGTGACAGAGAGGAGAGAGAAAAGAGAGAGAGAGACAGACAGAGAGGAGAGAGAGGGAGAGAAGAGAGAGAGGGTGGAGGAGAGAGAGAGGAGAGAGAGAGAGAAGAGAGAGAGGGGGTGGAGGAGAGAGAGAGACAGAGAGGAGAGAGAAAAGAGAGAGGAGAGAGAGACAAGAGAGGAGAGAGACAAGAGAAGAGAGACAGACAGACAGACAGACGGACAGAGAGAGAGAGAGAGAGACTAATTTGTTGTCCCCCTTGTTGATGAATTCATTGGGGGTGCAGGCCTCCCAGAAAGCTCAATGAACGCCGCCTGTAGTCCCGCACCATGGCCACCAGGGGGCGGGCGAGTGCAGGAGGCCGGCCGTGCGCGGGAGGGCGGGGCCGTGAGCGGAAGGGCGGGGCCGTGCGCGGAAGGGCGGGGCCGTGAGCGAGGGCGGGGCCGTGAGCGGGGGCGGGGCCGCGGAGAAGCCGGCGCCCGCAGGTCCCGTGACAGCGCCCCGCCCGCCGCGGTCATGCAGCCCCCGCCGGCGCTCGTCACTTCCAGGTGAGCCCGCCTCGGCGCCCCACCCGCGTCCCGCACGGCGTGGCCCCGGGGGTGGGCTCGGCCCTCCGCCGCCTGCAGAACGGGGCGTCTGGGGCCCCGTTTCACAGAGACCCGGAGGCCCGCCGGGTAGCGAGCTCAGCAGATCCAGTGGAAAGGCTCACCCCTCCCCTCCCCTCCGCTCCCGTTCATTTCCTTGTCCGCAGAAATCCGGCCCTGCAGCCCGCGGGCTCGTGCTCGGCGCCGGGGACGGGGGCCCGGGGGTGCCTGCAGAGCCGCAGGGACGGTGCGGGGACGGGGAGGAGCCGGGTTGCCGTGGGAACGCGGGGCGGGGTGCACCCGGGCTCCTGGGAGGGGGTGCACGACGCCGCCCTGCAGGAAGGGGGGCGGTACCCAGGGAGGGGTGAGAGGCGCTGCTGCTCAAGGAGGTGGCTCCGGAGACGTGCCAGTTACTGCAGCGGCCTGGGAGGGTCCGGTCCCCCACCCGCACACACCCCCATACACACCCCCATACACACCCACACACACCCACCCACACACACCCACACACACACCACACCCCCCATACACACCCACACACACCCCCATACACACACCCACACACACCCCAGGCCCAGGCCCGGAGGACCAGGGCAGGATGGGCCTGGAAAGGCGGCCAGGACACCCTTTGATGCCTCTGCTCCTTCCCGCCTCTCACCGGCTGTAAAGTGACTCACCTCCCGCATCTTCCTGTCCTCCATCCTGTCCCCCACATGAGGCCTGGGCAAAGACGCCAACTTGATTACACAAACTAGTGGCCGGTACACGAAATTCGTGCCGGGGATGGGGGGCAGAGGGCAGTTGTCCCTCAGCCCGGCCTGCACCCTCTCCAATCTGGGATTCCTCTCACAATCCGGGATCACCGGCTCCTAATCGCTCACCCGCCTGCTGGCCTGCTTGCCCCCAACTGCTCCCCCTCCCCCAGCCAGCCTGCTCACCTCCAGTTCCCCCCCAACCAACCTGCTTGCCCCCAACTGCCCCACTGCTACCAGCCTGCTTGCCCCCAACTGCCCCCCATGATGGCCTGCTTGCCTCCAACTGCCCTCCCCTGCCAGCCGGATCGCCCCTAACCACCTCCGCCTTGGCCCCACCACCATGGCTATGTCCAGAAGGTCTCCTAGAAGGACTCCCCGTCAGATGAGCATGTCCCTCTTTTATCAGCCCGGATCAGTATAGACGAGTGTGTTTCCCAGCCGTAAGGAGCCTCCCTGGGACTGGGTCTGGAGAACAGGATCCTTTCAGAAAGGGCGCATGTGAGCGCCGGCTTCGGTCTCTGCGAAACAGCGAGGGTGCCGGCCCTGCTCTTTGGCCGAAGGGGTCTCCCCGGTGCCACGAGTCCCCTCCTCGCCGAGCCTCAGTTTCCTTTTCTTTTTTAAAAATATGTTTTATTGATTTTTCACAGAGAGGAAGGGAGAGGGACAGAGAGCTAGAAACAGCGATGAGAGAGAAACATCGATCAGCTGCCTCCTGCACGCCCCTCCCCCCCCCCACTGGGGATGTGCCCGCAGCCAAGGTACATGCCCCCGACCGGAATCGAACCCGCGACCTTTCAGTCCGCAGGCCGACGCTCTGTCCACTGAGCCACACCGGTTCGGCTCAGTTTCCTTTTCTGTAAGGACAGGGCGTGAGGTTGGCAGGCCGGCCAGGGCCGGCAGCAGGCACCCTCTCAGCCACGCCGACCCGCGGGCGTGTGGCTTTGACGCTGGGACTGCGCAGCCCCACCTGCAAGGACCCAGGGGCTGGAGGTGACGGTGGGGTTCTCGGTGCCCCCCGGCTTCTTGGTGGCAGGCACCAGCACACTGAGGGGCCACCTGCAGGGGATGTGCCAAGGAAGGCCCCTCCTCCCCGCCCCCATCTCCACGGGCACTCACCCCTTCCTCCGTCCCCAGGACTGGGCCGAGGCCTGCTCTGCGCTTGCACAGAACGCTCAGCCGTCCGTGGTTTTCAGCGGATTTTCCCCGAGCCCGCTTCTGCTTCCACCTGTCTTCCTGCGGGAGCAGCCCTTGTCCCTGAACAACCCACAGATTGGGGGGGGGGGGGGGGGGCCTCCGGTGCTGTGACCGCTGAGCCAGGCCAGGGTAGCAGCCTGGCACCCAGGCCCGCTGCGCCCCGCCGGGCCCCGCCTCCGTGCCGCCGTGAGCGGAGCCTCGGCTGCCCTCTCCCCCGCAGGCGGCTGCAGAATGCCCGCACGGGCCTGGACCTGGCGGTGCCGCGGCACCAGGAGGTGCGGGGCAGGATGATGTCCGGCCACGTGGAGTACCAGATCCTGGTGGTCACCCGGCTGGCGGCCTTCAAGTCCCCCAGGCACAGGCCTGAGGATGTCGTCCAGTTCCTGGTGAGCTGGGGGCCCCGCCCGGGGGCTGCTGGGGCTGCCCTGGCCTGGGAGTAGACGTGGGAATTTTCGCATCGTCTCGCTCGATGCTCCCGGGTGGCGCGGGCGGCCAGATGTGGCGGGGATCCCCCGTTTCCGTGTCCGGCACAGAAAGAAAGAGGAGGCCGGTTCTGAATGGAGGCGGCTGGGGATCCTATATAATAAAAGGCTAATATGCAAATTGACCCAATGGCAGAGTGACCAGTCGCTGTGATGCACACTGACCACCAGGGGGCAGATGCTCAGCACAGGAGCTGCTTCCTGACAATCAGTGTGCTCCCGCGGGGAGAGTGCTGCTCAGCCAGAAGCCGGGCTCGGGGCTGGCCAGCACGGTGGCAATGGTGGGATCCTCTCCTGCCTCCACGGCAGTGCTAAGGATGCCCGACCGCCAGCTTAGGCCCCCGGGGCGCTCCTGGACTGTGAGAGGGTAGAGGTTGGGCTGAGGGATTCCCCCCACTCCCATCCTCCCTGCACAGATTTTGTGTGCCGGGCCTCTAGTTGAGAAATAAAAAGACAATGGAAGAAAGCTGGGAGCCGGGTGGGGCGCTGTCTTCTCTGCTGGAGAGACAGGGACCCGGAGCCCAGGAAGCAGGTTTATTTTATACCCCCCAAAACACCAGGAAGTTTCACCAGAAGTTAGCATCAAAGGAGATTATTTGCATTTAGTAGGCCCCAGCATTCCTGGTGCGTGACTGGGTTTGCATCTCAAAGCCCGCTCCCCGCACACCCAGGCAAAGGGAAGGCTGAGCTGTTAACTGGTGAAGTGTGTTCCCCAGGCGCGGCTCTGCCTGTCGCCCCGAGTTCAGGCAGTCGTTAGAGAAACGCCCGTGTGCCTTCCCGGGGGGCCCTCCACACCCCCACAGAGAAGATGGGGACAGGCCCGGCGATGGGGAGAGCAGAGAGGCCTCGAGGAGGGCGGGGAGGCCGCTGGGCCGCTCGCCGGTGGGGTGGGGTCGGGCACAGAGCCGGCGGCTCCCCTTTGAGCGCCACGTGGGGCCCTGCAGACCGGGGTGGTGATGCTGTCCGCGGGCCAGAGCAGCTCCCCCTCCGGAGACAGAGCCTGTGGGGACGGAGTCACCCCGGGGGGGAGTGGGCAGCTAGAGGGAGGTCTAGCTGCGGTAGGGATCTGGAGAGAGGCTGGGAGGCCGCCGTCAGACCCGGCTCTGCGGGACGCTGAGTCATCCCAGGTGACCCGACGGGCAGGACGCCCTCCGGTGGCCGGGGGAGCCCTGGCCGCCTCCTCGGGGCGCCGGGCACTGAGTCTGGGCCGGTGGCGGGGAAACCCCCTGGGCAGCTTCTGGCTCCGCGAACGGCAGGCTGCAGCGACTCCCGCAGGCGGCCGGAGACCCGAGCGGGAAAAGGGACTCGTGCTGTCGCTCGCAGGTGGCCTGTGGGCCAGCCAGACCTGAGTCCTGTCGCCCAGGCGCTGAGGGCCTGGGGCCCCGGTCGGCCCCCTCGGTCCACGGAGCCGCACATCAACGCACAACGACGGGCGTTTCCTTTCGGAGAGCCACGTTTTTTTAAACTTAACCTTCTTCTCACGCCGCTTCTTCAACACAGACTCCCCGGGCCGTGGTGTTCTGTGGAAGAGCTGCACTCCGGGGGCCAAAGAGCCTCAGTTTGCCGACCGACCGCGGGCCTAGAGGGAAGCGGTGGCCACGAGCACCTGCAGCTGGGCTCCCTCCACCCACTGTCTCCCTGGGTCTGTGACAGTCGGTGCCCGGTCCGGGTCCGCTGTGACTGCCCTCTCCTGGGGCCCTAAGACCGTGGTTGAGCCCGGAGTAATGGGGGGGGGGGGGCGGGAGAGGGGGTAGGAGGTGTGTGTGTTGGGGGGAGGTCAGGAAGGAGGCACAGCCATGGTACACTTCCTGGGACGGCTGCCCCTGGGTCGGGGGTGTCGGCAAACCGCGGCTCGAGAGCCACAGGCAGCTCTTTGGCCCCTGGAGTGTGGCTCTTCCACAAAACACCACGGCCTGGGCAGGTCCGTGTTGAAGAAGCGGAGTTAGGAGTTTAAGTTTAAAAAATGTGGCTCTCTCTCTTGCCGAGACCGGTTTGGCTCAGTGGACAGAGCGTCGGCCTGCAGACTGAAGGGTCCCGGGTTCGATTCCGGCAAGGGCATGTACCTTGGCTGTGGGCACAACCCCAGTAGGGGGCGTGCAAGAGGCAGCTGATTGATGTTTCTGACTTTCTATCCCTCTCCCTTCCACTCTGTAAAAAATAAATAAAATATATATATTTAAAAAAAAAATGTGGCTCTCCAGAGACATGTCAATCGTTGTCCTGTTGCTGTTTGGCTCTGTGGACCAGCGAGTTTGCCGACCGCTGCCCTGGGTGGACCCTGAACAGCCCGCCCCCTCTGGGGGCCTCTGGTTGGGTCGGGGGAGAAGCCCTCTCTCCCCCCTGCACTCGGGACCCCACGGGCTCCCCTCCTTCCAGGTGTCCAGAAAGTACAGCGAGATCGAGGAGTTCTACCAGAGGCTGAGCGCCCGGTACCCCGCCGCCAGCCTGCCCCCGCTCCCCAGGAAGGTCCTGTTCGTGGGGGAGTCCGACATCCGGGAGCGGAGGGCCGCCTTCCACGAGATCCTGCGCTGCGTCTCCCAGGACAGCGAGCTGGCCGGCAGCCCCGAGCTGCTGCAGTTCTTAGGTACCGAGGTTCTGCCCCAGTCCCCCCCCCCCCCCCCCCCCCCCGCTCCCCTGGCCCCGAGCTGCTGCAGTTCTTAGGTACCGAGGTTCTGCCCCGGTCCCCCCCCCCCCCCCCCCCCCCCCGCTCCCCTGGCCCCGAGCTGCTGCAGTTCTTAGGTACCGAGGTTCTGCCCCAGTCCCCCACACCCCTGCTCCCTTGGCCCCGAGCTGCTGCAGTTCTTAGGTACCGAGGTTCTGCCCCAGTCCCCCACACCCCTGCTCCCTTGGCCCCGAGCTGCTGCAGTTCTTAGGTACCGAGGTTCTGCCCCAGGCCACCCCCCCTGCTCCCCTGGCCCCGAGCTGCTGCAGTTCTTAGGTACCCAGGTTCTGCCCGGGTCTCCATACCCCCCCCCGCGTCCTCCCCCTTCCCCCCCGGCCCAGAGCGAGGCCCGGACAGGCTCCAGTCCGGGAGCCCCTGTCTGCATTACGCTCTGAGGCTCTCATGGACCCGCTCCACCCAACCCTCCGAGGCCTGGCTGCCCCCCATCCACCCTCAGACACTGCCGCTCGGGTGTGGCGAGGCCCTGGCCCCCTGGCAGTGGGGGTCAGACGCCTTTTCTGCTCGCCCACAGGCACCAGCCCCCCGGGGGCGGCAGACCCCAGCGGCAGAGGCGTCTCCATCCTGGCCCCGGGCGGCTGGGCCGGGGACGACGAGGAGGCTCTGGACTTCTTCCGGCAGCAGGACGGCGCGGACGGGCTGCCCCCCGCCGGCCCGGCCGGGGACGACGAGGAGGCTCTGGACTTCTTCCGGCAGCAGGACGGCGCGGACGGGCTGCCCCCCGCCGGCCCGGGCGGGGACGCAGGGAGGTCCTCGGAAGAGGAGGAGGCACTGGACCCCTTAGGCATCATGCGGTAGGTCTCCCCGATCTGGGGGGGGGGGACCCCCTTCTGGCTGGTTCCAGGCTCTCTGGGGGACGGCTCCTCCTTCCCCCCATCGCTGGGCTGTGGGCTGGGCTGTCACCCTGTATGGCCTGGTGCGCTGGCTGCCCGCCCTCCTCCCTGGTCACAGGGTGGCCCCTCCGCTGTCCTCGGCTGTACACGGAGGCCTGGCAGCTGCCCCCCCCCCAGGAGCTCTGCAGCCAGGGTGCCGACCCCACCCGCCAGCCCAGCGGCCTGGCTTCTCTGTCCAGCTTGCCCCTGGCGGCCGCCGGGCTGTTCCCCGTGGCCCCGCCTCCCCACAGGGGGGGGGGGGGGGGGGTTGAGGCTCCCGGGAGTCACGTGTGGGGAGGGAGTCGGTGGCCCACAGGTGCCAGTGATTTAACGGGGTACAGTGCGCCAGGCCAGTGGAGTGCGTCCTCTCTATACGTGTGTGCACACACACGTCCACACAAGCAGGCATGTGCACACACACGTCCACACAAGCAGGCATGTGCACACACACGCACACACAAGCAGGCATGTGCACACACACGTCCACACAAGCAGGCATGTGCACACACACGCACACACAAGCAGGCATGCGCACACACGCGCCCACACAAGCAGGCATGCGCACACACGCGCCCACACAAGCAGGCATGCGCACACACACGCACACACAAGCAGGCATGTGCACACACACGCACACACAAGCAGGCATGTGCACACACACGTCCACACAAGCAGGCATGTGCACACACACGCACACACAAGCAGGCATGTGCACACACACGCACACACAAGCAGGCATGTGCACACACACGCACACACAAGCAGGCATGTGCACACACACGCACACACAAGCAGGCATGTGCACACACACGCACACACAAGCAGGCATGTGCACACACACGCACACACAAGCAGGCATGTGCACACACACGCACACACAAGCAGGCATGTGCACACACACGCACACACAAGCAGGCATGTGCACACACACGCACACACAAGCAGGCATGTGCACACACACGCACACACAAGCAGGCATGTGCACACACACGCACACACAAGCAGGCATGTGCACACACACGCACACACAAGCAGGCATGTGCACACACACGCACACACAAGCAGGCATGTGCACACACACGCACACACAAGCAGGCATGTGCACACACACGCACACACAAGCAGGCATGTGCACACACACGCACACACAAGCAGGCATGTGCACACACACGCACACACAAGCAGGCATGTGCACACACACGCACACACAAGCAGGCATGTGCACACACACGCACACACAAGCAGGCATGTGCACACACACGCACACACAAGCAGGCATGTGCAGGCGCAAACACACATGTCCACTGGCCGAGGGCGGCAGGGACGGTGGCTGGGTTCTGTCCGGAGAAACTGTCAGCATTTGTGTCCGCCCTCCGTGACCCGCGCCCCTCTTTGGGACTTTGTTACAGAAAACTGTGCTTGAACCGCGTGCCCCGCTGCGATGGGCTTGGGGGTTGTGCCCCCGAGGGGCACGCCTCGCGAGCGGCTCCTCTCGTGGGTGGGGACGCTCGTTGGGATTGGCACGGCCCCGGGGGTCTCCTCTCTGTGTCAGTAGCAGATTGTGGGCGATGCGTCCGCCATCCGGGACCACCCCCCCCCCCCCAACGCCATCCCTAGCTCTGCACTCCGGGGCCTCGCTTCCGAACCCGAGGGAAGCTTAGCACCAAAAGGGGTCCCCGAGGCCTCAGACCTTCTGCCGGCTTCTCACTTAACGTGACAACCGTCAGTGCTGTCACCACCTGGGGAATAGTAACAGCTCCCATTTTTTGAGGCGATGAAGTGCTGGGAGCTGATCGGAATGGGCGGGAATAAGCGTTTCCTATCCTATTCCTTTTATTTTTATTTTTTTTAAAGATGCGCCAACTGCTTTCAGGGCCCCGGTGGGTCTGGTTTGGGGAATGGAGGCCCATACCAGCACGGCCTCATTTGGTGTCGGAGGAAGCCGAAGCTGGGCGTCCAGGTTCAGCCACAAACCGCAGACTTGGGGCTCAGTGGCACCTCCCTGCGCCGCCCCTCGATTCCACTCTTACGGGTCCGAGAGCTGGGCCAGGCCCTAGGCTCATCCCCTTTGCACAGAGGGGGACGTTGAGGACAGAGATGAGCGGGGCCTTGCCCAGGGCCTTGTGCGTGGCAGTAGCATCTTGAAGTCAGGTGTCCCCTGGCCTCTCCGGGGACACCCAGGTGGCCTGTTGCATGCACAGTGCAGCCACCCCGGCCTTCGATGGGGCAGTCGCTGTTCTCTGCAGATGGCTTCCGCTTTGCATGAGGATGTCCCCATCCCGTGCCCTCCCTCCGTGCCTCTGCCGCTGCGGCCCCGGCTTCCCAGCGGTGTCCCCCCCCCCCCCCCCCCAGCCCCCACACCGCCAAGCGCGCATCCCGATCCGCTCCCGCCGCGGCCTTCTCCGCCGCGGCCACGCGAGGGCGCTGTTGCCCCGCCGCTGGCGGGCTGGGAGCCGCCTGCACAAAGCGGGGAGCCGCACCGGCCTGGCTGTTCTTTGTCTTTGAGGTCTGCGTCGGTCCACGGAAAAGGCGAGTTTGCACCCCTTAGAGAGCGCTTCGAGATGGAAAAGGCCCTCCCCGGCCCATCCCGATCCTCTGCGCCCCCGGCTGGGGTTCTGTGCCCCCGCCCCTGGCACCACCGCGCGATCCCCGCAGCCGCGGGCGTTCTGTGCGGGTGTCCCCGCCCGCCCGGCGGCCCTCGGGTCGCTCTGTCGCGCCTGGTTTTTGCATTTCACTGTCTGCCCCAGAGACGGCGGGGTCCGCGGAGGACGGGGCCCCGCGGGGCAGCCCTGCCCGCTGCTGGGAAGGGGCCGCCAGGCGCGTGTTTTCACTTCGACTCCAAGGCGCGATCGGCTGTGAAATGGGACCCAGAAGCCCTGGTGCCGCGACGGCGTGCGCTTTGGGGCGCCTCCGTCCTGTTGCCGGAGTGGGGTGTGCCCCACGCCGCTGCGCGCTTTCCTTTTCCAGCTTCCGGGCTCTGCATCCTCCGCGCCGGTCCGCGGGGGGCCAGGGACGGGCCGCGGGCTGCCAGGCTCCGGCTCCCAGCTCTGCTTTCTGTAGGTTTTGCTCTTGAGCTCCCCCCCCCCCCTGCTCCTGCCAGGCCCCCCCCCTGTTTCCCTCCAGGCAGCGAAGGGCCCTGGGTGGATGGATTTCACACTCTGTCGGGAAAGCCTCTGCCTTTTGGAACCCTGCCCGCGGGGCCCCCTCCGCCTCCCCAAGCGCTGGGGGACCCGGGACTCTGGCCTGTGCTAGGGACAGGCGGGTCCCCAGAGCACGCCTTCCCGGAGGCCTGGGCTCCCACCGGCTGCAGGAAGGACCCAGCTCCCGGGCGGAGGCCTGGGCCTGAGGCTGGACGTTTCTGGGGAGCGCAGAGCTGGGCAGAGCTGTCCCCGGGCAGGGCCAGGCGAGGGGGACCTGGGGCACAGCGGTGGGTGGGGCAGAGCCCGCAGGCTGGTGGGGGAGCTGCCACTCCTGCCTGGTCCCCAGCTCCTCGGGGACTCGCACAACCTCCCGACTCACCCCCAGGGCTCCCACTCAGGCGGTCTCGGCCGGGGCCTCTCAGCTGGCCGCCCACGGCTGTGGGTCACGAACCTGACCCCGAGCCGGTAGACGAGAGGGGAAACTCCCATCGGAGCAGCCGCCCCGGCTCTCCCAGGTGCGTGCGGGGCGGCGCTGAAGGCTCGGGGAAAGCCCTCCTGTGAGGATGGGGCCTGGGCGGCTCTCAGCCCTCCCGGGGGCCAGGCGGGGCCGGGGACAGGCGCCACGGCAGAGACGTGGCCATGGTGGCCGTGGCCGAGCCCATGTGACTCGCGCCCAGAAGGCGCGAGAAGAGGGACTGGGTGCCCGGCTTCCTGCCACAGCCCCGCCCGGTCCCCGCGCCCTCCCTGCCGTCTCCCCAAACGGCGGATCGAGCTGCGTCCCCCCGTCCTGTGTCTCATTCTTGCTCCTGGGACGCTCTTGAGGGGCAGGAGCGGGGACCGGGACCGCCCTCGGCTCTGGGCAGTGTCCCTGCCCGCCGTGCAGCCTGGAGCAGACCCTGGCCTCTCTGACCGTTTCTGCATTTGCCCAGCGAGCCGACAGAGGCCTGGCCAGGGCTTCGGCCCTGAGTGCGGTGGTGCGCTCCCCCTGCGACCCCCTTATCGTTGTGGATTCTCTGTGTACCGCACCCGAGGTTGAGGTTATGCCACTCCAGGGATGGGAGGGTGCGTATGGGAAATGGAACATTTACTAGAGCTCCTTTATTCTCTCTCCTGGAGCTGGGTTCTGAGGTTTGTGGCCTCGGACTTTGTTTCCAAGTGGCGTGGAGTGACTGAGTTTCGCCCCAGGGGTCGCTGAGGTCAGCCACCCCCACAGCCTCTGGAAGACCCGTGGCCACGCAGTTGAGCCTGAGGCCTGAGCGGCCCCTCCAGCCACGTAGCCCAGACGCCCACCCTCTCCTCCTGCGCCTCCTGGCACCTCCTGGCGGTGTTTCCCTGGGCACTGGGCTTGGCCCCCTCTGGTATCAGGGTCTCCCCACTTCCAATGTCAGGGTCTTGGGAAGGTCCTTCAGGACACAAGTTCACCCCCCCCCCCCGGTGTCCTGTGTGGCTCTGACACGGCCACCGGGGCTGGCCGGTGGGGCTGCCCTCAGACGTCCTGACCCTGAGCCCTATCTGTGATCCTCCAGCTCCAAGAAGCCAAAAGCGTGCCCCAGAGCAGCTGCGAAGCCCAGACCCTCGCCGCGGCTCACCCTCTTTGACGAAGAGGTGGACCCCGATGCCGGGCTCTTCAGCCCAAGCAGGGAGCTCGCCGCCCGGGGCTCCGCAGCGGACGCACCCCCCAGGGACCGTAAGTAGAGCCCCCGTTCCTGTCACCCTCGGTGCCCTCTGGGTGACCAGACCAGCCTCTGTGGGTGGCTTTGCACCTGCCCCACGGGAACAGGTTTCGACGTGACACAGACGCAGCCCAGATTTTTCTGCTGGAGAAACCCTGTCTCGTGCCCCCTTTCTCACCATCTGGAACATTCCAGGCTATTGGGGTTTTCCTCTCTTCTCCAGGACCAGCATGCAGAGAGAAGTAGGGTCCAGTTACTGAGTAGAGGAGCTGGGGATTGAGAAATAATGGAAAAGAATAGACGACACAGAAGTAGAAAATAAAGCTGGGGCCGGGTGGAATCTCTGCTCTCTGATGGAAAGACAGGGAATCCAAACCCAAATGCAGGGTGTTTATTTATACTAAAACAGAAAGGGGCTTCACATGAAAAGACTTAAAATCAAAGGAGCTTAAGTGGGCCCAGGGCCCACTCATTCCCTCATCCCCGGGGCTCGGCTGAATCTACATCTCAAGGGCCCGCCCCCGACACCTGAAGCAAGTTAAAAGTCAGCACTGATAACGCATCCAGCCCTTTTGGTGGATGCGTTTCCAAGACGTGGCTCTGCCTGGCGCCTCGGATTCAGCTGACACTGATTTTAAGAAATGCCCAGGTGTCTTCCCTGGAGGCCGGCCCTCTACAGGGCACCCCTCCCCCCCTCCGCACCCCTGGCCACTGAGGGTGGGCGGGGTTCCCTCTGATGGCTCTGCTGCTCCCTTCTCCGCAGCCCTGACCTTATTTGATGATCCTGACCTCGGAGGGGCGGTCCCCCTGGGCGACCCCTTACTGCTGCCGGCGGCACCTGGGCACGGAGGGCCCGCGCCCCGCCTGGGCTACGGAGAGGCGTCCGGGGAGCTGTTCAGGTAGCCCGTCCCCTGCGTGACACCCCCTGCGTGACACCCCCCCATGTGACACCCCCCTGCGTGACACCCTCGTGCGTGAGGCCGCCCCCCTGCATGACACCCCGCACCCCGCGTGACACCCCCCATGACACCCCCCGCCCGCAGTGAGACCCCGCCCCACGTGAGGCCGCCGCCCGCTGCAGAGCCACGGGGCCTGTAGCTCAGGGGCTGCTCCGCCCCGTGCACCCCCGACAGTGACCCTCCTGCAGCTGCGGCCGCGGCCCAGCCCTGTCTGCGCGGACTGCAGCCCCGAGCTGCCTCTGGTCCGGGCTCCAGCCGAGGCTGCGGGAGCCGCACCTGCCGCAGGGCCGCCGGGAAGGGCTGTCCGAGGGCCGCGGCACCTCTGAGCTGCAGCTGCCGGGAGCCACCTGACCCGGAGCATCACCCCCGGGATGGCGTGGAGCCCCAGGGGGTGGGGGTGGGGGGTGGACTGAGTGGGTCCCCCATCGGGCCCTGTCCCCGGGCGCTGAGCCCCTCCACCAGGAGCTGGCAGCTGGCGCCCCCTTAGCAGAAAGGACGAGGCCGGACGTGACCCCGACTCGGAACCGCCGGGCGGTACTGCCTCCGGGCCGTGTGCCCGCCACGCGGCTGCGGCCTCTGTTACCCACCCGCCGGCTCCTGCGGGCTGGGGCGTCCAGGGCCCAGGTGGAGCCGGGGGGGGCCCTGGCTGGGCTGGCTCCAGCCCTTGGTGGGCTCTGCCCAGCGCCTTTTGGCCACTGAGGGCACTACAGGGGGGGCGGGGGGGGGCAGAGCTGCCTGAGGGCAGAGCCCGGCGGAGCCAGACGGCTCACTGCAGGGGCTCAGCTCCCTCCGGACCAGGGCCAGCGCCAGGAGCAGAGGCGGAGGGGCCCTCGCTGTGGGGGGGGGGGGGGTCTCCCCGCCCCCAGGGGCTCCTGTCCCAGGAGGCTGTGCTCAGGGCGTCTCCCTCTGCTTCCCTAGAATCGAAGAGGACTTGGACCAGATCCTGAACCTGGGGGCCGAGACCAAACCCCAGCCCCTGCCTAAGCCCAGACCGCCCGTGGCAGCTAAGCCAGCGCCCCCCAGAAAGCCAGCGGCTCCCCCCAGAGCCGGCCCGCCCGAGGCCGCCCAGCCGCCGCCGCCGCAGGTCCACGCCATGGACGAGACGGACATCCTGCAATACATCCGGGACCACGACGCGCCCGGCCAGGCCGCCCCCAGCCTCTTCTGACCCCGCCCCCAGCCTCTTCTGACCCCGCCCCCCGCCCGTGCTGGCCCCGCCCACAGCCTCTTCTGACCCCGCCCCCCGCCCGTGCTGGCCCCGCCCACAGCCCGATCCCGTGGGGGGCGGGGGGCGGGCTGAGGCGAGGTGGGCGCTGTGCCTTGCAGCCCCAGATCTCTGGTGCCAAGCGGGGAGGCCGAAGTCACAGGACCCCTGTCCTACCTGTGCCTTTTCCCCTGGCAGGGGTGGGCGGTCACGGACCCCCGTGTGGCGCAGAGAGAGGGGCCCAGAGGACCTGAGCCCAGCCGTCTCGGCCACAGCACGGGGCGGGGGAGGGGGGGGGGGGGGTGGTCCTGGCTAACCGGGAGCCTGGCCCCAGGATGGACGGGACGGGAAACCCAGGGCAGCTCACGCAGGGCAGGGAGACGCTGTGCCCACTGTGCCCCCCGGTTCTTTGGCCTCAGCACAGGGCGGAGCGTCTGCCACCCTCGGTGGGCATGGCTCCTGGGCCTGTGGCTCTGGGGGGCCCCCCGGGAGAGGGATGTTGAGTGGGTGCCTGGGGGAGCCCGGCGGGCTGGGGCGTCCCTGAGTGGCCTCCGGTTCCCAGGTGCTAAGCAGGGAGCTTGCCTGTGTCCAGTGCAGAGAGACCAGGCCAGCCCTCCTGGGGTACGGGAAGTACAGCAAACCCAGGTCTTTCCCTCTTCCTGTCCCAGGGGACACCTGGCCAGGCAGACCCTGGCCCCCGGGGGCCTCTGGCCACAGAGCCGGTGCCGGCCCGCAGCTCTGAGCTGGGACCCCCGCGCCCGCGGGGTTTGGCCGGGCCTGGCATGCGCCTCCGGTGCCAGTGGGGCTCAGCAGGATGCGCCCGGCGGCAGCTCTGGAGGCCTCGCAGGTCCGGGGCAGGTGCTGCCGGCTCCCTGCCGTCCCGGGAGGGGCAGCCTTGTGCAGGGCGGGGCCAGTGCCTTAGTCTCCCCCCGGACCCCTCGCCCTCGGCCGGGGCCTCGTGCCACCCTCAGGGACCCCCGTGAACGAATGACGTTTAAAGAGCCGAGGATGCCTTTTCATGACGAGTCTTCCCAGTCCCCCGTCCCCGCTGTGCCGGGCCCCAGCGGGGCGGAGCATTCCGTCTGGCCTGCCCTGCGTCTGGCTCACCGTCCTCTGTCCCTGCTCCCCACCCCCGCCGAGCGAGAGGACGGCCGGGCTGAATTCCTCCTCCTCTCTGCCTCGCCCCGCGCCCAGGGCCCCGTCTCCTGGCCCCGAGTGGCTCTGGCACGCCTCAGCCCCGTGCCCCCCTTCACTGCTGGCCTCCCGCCCCGCCCCGCCCGCGCCCTCGCTGAAGGGGGGGGGGTAAGGGGCGTGGACCAGTTCTGCGTGGGCTCTCACCTGCCCGGGTCTCAACTCTGCACCCCATACGGCGCCCTGCCCCTCCCTGTCTGCCTCCCCCACCTCCCACCGCGTGCGGGGCCGGCCCTGGGGGGGGGGGGGGTCACAAGCAGAGCCCGTCACTCAGGTGTGAGTTCCTCCCCCACGGCCCGGCCTCCTGTGCCCATCAGGCATCGCTGGCGAGCCGGTGGCGCCGGTCGTGCAATAAAGCTGATCGATCGTGACCCCTTCCAACACTTGTCGGGTTCCTTCCTGCACCGGGCGACGGGGGGGGAGGGCGAGGGTGTCCCTGCGATGGCGAGCTCCCGGAGAAGAGAGCCTCCAGCTGCGGGGAGTGAAGGCAAAGGGAGCGTCCCGCTGTGTAAACTGAGGCCCAAGGCTGTCCGCAGGGCGGTAACCGCTCAGCCAGGACCTGGCGGGGCCGCACCCCCCGGCTTCTCAGAGCGGGGGCTGTCCACCTGTGCACCCCCGTCCCGCCGGCCAGCGCCCAGATTCTGAGCGGCTGCTGTGTGCCCAGGCCCCGAGGCCCTGCCTCTCCCCCCCCCCCGCCCGCCCCCGGGAGCCAGAGAGGCCTGCGGGTCCACTCGGCTCTGGATTGCCGCTGAGCTCCCAGGCGGTTTGGCTCCTGAGGACGAGGAGGGGGCTCGGGGCAGGAAGACACACCCAGGGGGGCCCAGTGCCCTTGGCAGGCTCCAGGGGCTCGGCTACAACGGGCCTCAGCAAGCAGCCTTCCTGGGAGGTGCGTCCCTGATCCCCTCGAGCCCTTGAGGGGGCCTGGCCGTCCCCATCCTGCTGAAGGGCCCCACAGCCCTCCCTGGGCGACGGACAGGGCACAGAACCAGCCGCTGGGCTCCGGGACGCGCTGTTTTCAAGGGGCACAGCCAGACTGCACCCAGGCCCCGGGGAGGGAGGGCAGGGGCCCGTGTGGGCCCGTGTGGCCCGGGACCGTCTCCTCCGGCCTCAGGCTTTGGACAGGGCGGGGGCAGGTTTCCCTCTGTCCCTCGGCCCCGGACAAGCGGACACGCTCTGTAGGACTCCGTGCTCAGATCTGCACAAGGCGCCTCGTTTCCTCCTCTGGAAACCGTGGGCGTTATTATCTATATCCTCTGATAATTTTGTAAATTACTGTCATTGTGGGTACATCTCCTCTCCCTCTCTCAGGGGTTCTGTCTTGTTGTTGTCATCGTTGTTGTTGTTTATGGGTTATATTTGTCAGAAACGTCCTCATCTCTTCAGAGGCCCAGCTTTGGGTTGTAAAGATCTATTTCACTTTCCCCCCATCTCATGAGTTCATTTCTATTTTAATTGTTGTACCCATTTCTCCTTTTCATGTTTTTCTAAAGATATATTTTATTGATCTTTTACAGAGAGGGATAGAGAGTTAGAAACATGGATGAGAGAGAAACACCGATCAGCTGCCTCTTGCACACCTCCTACGGGGGGTGTGCCCGCAACCAAGGCACATGCCCTTGACCGGAATCGAACCTGGGACCCTTGAGTCCGCAGGCCGACGCTCTGTCCACTGAACCAAACCGGTCAGGGCTCCTTTTCAGTTTTTAAGGGTTTTTTTGTTTGTTTGTTTTGTTTTTGCCTTTAGAAGGACATCAATTATTTGTTTATTTTTCTCTCTGGTTGATTGTAATCAAAGCATTCAAGGCTCCAACATCCCCTCCGGCGCAGTGTCGGCCACCCCGGCGGCTTTACCGCCGGTGACTCATCCTCCCGCAGCCTCACCGAGTCCGGGTTCGCCGCCAACACCCGATTTGCAGGCTGGTCGCGTGGCAGGTTTGTGCTCCCGCCTCCGAGGACTCGTCCCTGTTACTCCGGTTGTCCTTTGTCCTTCGTTTCCAGTCTTAGGGCGGGAACCGGTGACTCTACTCTCTGTCCCTTAAACAAACACCTGTCTCCGTGGAGATCAGACTTGCTCGCCCGGCCTTTGTCAGCGCACCAGGGCGGCAGGAGGTCTGGAAAGTTGCCTAAACGATTCCGGGTCTCGGAGTTCCGTGTTCGCGCCGGGTCCCCCGCCCCGTCCCTCCCGGGGGGGAGAGGGTGGGCCTCCCCCTGTGGTGAACGCCTGTGCCACCTGCGGGGCAGTCCGCTGGTGTCGGTTTTGGAGGCGGTGCTCCCGGAGGATGTGGACCCCCAACGGCCTGCGCTCCTGGGCTCGTCTGGCTGCTGTCTCTGGCTTTGAGCTCCAAGCCCGCTTTTCTGTGGCTCAACTCGGGGTCCTCATAGACGTGCCTGGCCTCCGGCGCATGGGCATCCAGGCGGGCGCTCACAGGACTCCCCTCCTGCTAAGAGGGAAGGTGGCACAGAGATCCCGCCCACTCGCGGGGGTTTCCGCACCAACGCAGCAGGCTCCGCCTCCCAGGGGCAGGGGCCCTGCAACACCGTGTCTCCTGGACGGGCGTCCACCCTCTCGGCGGCCCTGCCAGTCAGGCCAGCAAGAACCGGCGACTTGTTTTTCTCGTGGCCACGCGACCTCAGACAGCTCCTCTCAGCGAGCCCGGCCTCCCAGGCTCCCGAAAACAGCTGCCTTCCAGAACCTCAGCATCTCTGAACTTTGTCCCGCCCCTTCATGCTCAGGCTGAGGGAGAGGGCCAGGGAGGAGCGACGCTGCCTGCCGGCCACATGGGGACCGCATGGCGGAGACACGGAACGGGGAGCTCACCTGGGATTCGGCAGGCATGATGGGACAAGCCCAGCAAGGAAGGTGGCCTCCTCTGCCAAGCCAAGGGGTCCCCCCCGTGATGCCCATGCCTGGGAGGGCAGGCACGTCTGTGGGGAGCAGGGGGAGGTGGGAAGCTGGAGGGCGGGGCGGGGCGGGGAAGATGGGAGGCCTGCTGGGAGTGAAGGGAGGCGGGCGGCCCGTGTCTGCAGCTGATGTTGGCATCCTGGTGAGAGGCAGCTGGGAGGGCGGCCGCCCAGGTTTCAGGGGCCCGTGTGTGTGTCTGCGTGTTTCCTGGGAAGGCCATGAGCTGGGGCTTGTCTCTCTTGGCTGCATCGACACTGGAGACAAGCTCTCCCTGGTCTGGCAGGAAGCACCGGAGCTACTGCCAAGACATCTGTTTCATTTTCCTTGGCAACGGAAGGCGTCCTGAGAGAGACTCGAGGCTTGGAGTCGGGAACATCCATAATTCTCCTGTCCTCGCTTGGGAGTTTAAACGGAAGCTCCCAAGCTCAAGTTTAGGAAGGGCCAGCCTGGAGGAGCCTGGGCTGTGAAGAATCCAGAATGTGGGGGGAGAAGTAAATGGAGGCGGGGGGGGGGGGGGACCGGAGGGCAGGCGTCCGCCACGCGGTGAGGCCCGAGAATGTCCTGAAAACCGAGCCCGGAGCAGAGGCCTCTTGGGGGCGGGCGCCCTGCTTGACTTCTGAAATGGAGAAGTTGGGGGGGCCTCCCCCACTCTTGTTCATATCTGTCTTTTCCATTACAGCCATCCTCGTGAATGGGAAGTGGCATCTCTTCGTGGTTTTGATTTGCATCTCCCTGATGACTAATAAACTGAGCATATTTGCTTGTTCTTAGTAGCCATTAATATGTCTTCTTTGGAGAAATGTCTATTTAGATCAAGTGGTTCCCAACGTGGGGGCACATGCCCCACAGGAGGGCAATTTGATTTTTAAGAGGGGAAATTTGAGAATGAGTTATTAACAGTGAATTTTTTTTGCATTTCTTATGGTTCTAAGGGCCTCATATACGGTATATAAATATACTAGAGGCCTGGTGCATGAAATTCATGCATGGGAGACCGGGGGTGTCCTCAGCCCAGCCTGCACACTCTCCAATCTGGGACCTCTCAAGGGATGTCCGACTGCCCATTTAGGCCTGATCTCACTGGGATTGGGCCTAAACGGGCAGTCCGACATCCCTCTCACAATCGAGGACTGCTGGCTCCCAACTGCTTACCTGCCTGCCTTCCTGATTGCCCCTAACCGCTTCTGCCTGCCAGCTTGATCACCCCCTAACCACTCCCCTGCCAGGCTGTTTGCCCCTAGCTGCCCTCCCCTGCAGGCCTGGTCCCGACCCCCAACTGCTCTTCCCTGTAGGCCTGGGTCCCTCCCAACTGCCCTTTCCTGCAGGCCTGGTTGCACCAACATCCTTCATCTGCTGACCTGGTCACCCCTAACTGCCCTCTCCTGCTGGCCATCTTGTGTCCACATGGGGGTAGAATCTTTGACCACATGGGGGCAGCCATGTTGTGTGTTGGAGTGATGGTCAATATGCATATTATTCTTTTATTAGATAGGATATTATGACATATTTATGCATTTCAGTTCCCTATTGTATGTTGTGTGAAACTTTATTTGGTGTATTTTCATATCACTTCATATTATTAGTACTAGAGGCCTGGTGCATGAATTCATGCACAGATGGTATCTGGCTGGCCTGCCCTGATGGGGCCCTTTGGGCCAGGCTGGCTAGGGAGAGGGGCTGCGGGCCGATCGGGGGCAGGGCTGGATCAGGGGGAGGGTCCGTGGGTGGTTGGCTGGTCAGGGGAGGATCGCAGGTGGTTCACTGACCAGCCCTGCCCCCAATCAGGTTTTAGGGGTTGATCGGAGGCAGGACCAGCTAGGGGGAGGGACCTCGGGCAATTGGCCAGCCACCTGCCCCGAACTGGGGTATTAGGGCCCGATCAGGGACAGGGCTGGCCAGTGGGAGGCTCGATCAGGGCCTGGATCAGGCTGATTGGCTGCCACAGTGCGCATCATAGCCACTGGTCATTCAGGTCATTCTGATCGTTCCACCGTGCTGCTGGTCATTGGGCTTTTATATATATAGATTGTTGTTAATGATTTCTTAGTGATTTCTTCCTCAGTACTTCCACTGCCCTTTCGTTCTTTTATTTTTCTCTTTCATGGATGCCAGGTTCTTCAGAAGCTTGTTTAGACCAAGTTAACGGCCTTTTAGGCTTCCTCCACGCGAGTGGAACCCACTTTTTGAATAAGAATTATGTGTCATGGGGTGGGGGAGATCTGGACTTTAGAGATGCTTAGGAAGGGCAGGGCCAGCAAAAGTTGGGAACCACTGATTTAGATCCTTGGCCCATTTTTAAATTACGTGATTTGACTTTTTATTATTGATTTTTAAGAGGTCCTTATAGAGTCTAGATACAGGCCCCTAATCAGATACATCATCAGTAAGTATTTTTCCATTTCTGTGAGCTCTCTTTTCTTGGTAGTGTCCTTTGAAGCACAAACGTTCTAAATTTGTATGAAGTCCAGCCACCCTAGTTTTCCTTTGGTATTTTATGCTTTTGGTATCAGAGGCTTACCAGGTTTTGTTTGTTTGTTTGTTTTTTATTTTTATTTCAGAGAGGAAGGGAGAGGGGGAGAGGGGGAGAAAGAGAAACATCAATGATGAGAGCAAATCACTGATTGGCCGCCTCCTGCGTGCCCCCTACGGGGGATCTAGCCCGCATCCCGAGCATGTGCCCTTGACCGGAATCGAACCTGGGACCCTTTAGTGCGCAGGCCAACAGCTCTATCCACTGAGCCAAACCAGCTGGGACGACTTCCCCGTTCTTAAAGAAACATTTCACAGAGAGAACCATGCCCAAACCAAAACAGGGATTGATTCCTTTTTTGGCTTTTTTAAGCTGAGACTTCTACATCATCCTTTTATCAGACTTCGCTTCATTCCAAAAACAGTTGGATGCTCCTTATAAAAATCCAAATAATACAAAGGGTAGCAGAAAGAAAGAATTCTAGGCAAAAATCCAAGTAGGTATCTGAGATGGAGCCGAAGGTGGAGTCAGTGTGCGGAATCACTGCATGCACAGGCTCCTTCGTGGCCCAAGCGAGGAGGAAAGGTCCCTGCGGTGAACAGATATCAGCAGCTCAGGCAAGGCAGCGCTCTTCCTGGCACTGCGGCCAGAAAGACACGCGTTCCACGGCTCCTCTTAAAGGGAGAGCGTGTGTGGGTTTATCAGCTAGACAAGAGCATGTGGATAGTGCCCCCAATAACCTATCTCTTCGCAGCACAACTTCCTTCCCTGTGTTTCCAGACCCTGTCCTTCCCTGCGCACGGCGTTGCCACGTGAAATCGTGGAATCGTCCTTGTGTGGTAAACTTTTCAAAACACATCACTTAACCTTCCTGCCCCCGGGATGCAGTTCACCCTCTGCATGCGAATCCTGCATCCTCGGTGAAGGAAGTAATCCGAAGGTGGTTGATGAGGCGCAGACACGTCTTCTCAGCCAGGAGCCGTGGCGATCAGCCTTTAGCTGAGGCGGCAGACCCCGGACCCTCGCAGGGACAGAGCCCAGGAGACGTTCTTTTTCCTCGTGCCTGGAGAACACGCGCTGTTGTTGAGAAGCAGTTCCGTGAACACTGGTGACTGTACTCCACTTGACCTGAGCCAGAAGGCTGAGCAGCGGTTTCATGCCAGAGAACAGAGAACAAAGTTTTTTAAAAAGTCATTTGACTTGGGGAAAGATTGGTCATCGAGAAAACTTGACGGCCCTAGACAGTGCTTCCTCCGGGGGTTCCGTTCGCCGAACTTGGATGACGGAGGGAAAGAACGACCATCCTCGAATTCTCAGAGCAGATTTTTAAGAAAAATAAAAGTTTCCAGAAATATGAAAGACTATCTGTATTTATTATAGGAAATACAGATAGCCTGGCCAGCGTAGCCCAGTGATTGAACCAGGAGGTTATGGTCCAATTCCCAGTCAGGGCACACGCCCAGGTTGCGGGCTGCATCCCCAGTGTGGGGTGTGCAGGAAGCAGCCGATCCATAATTCTCTCTCTCATTGATGTTTCTCTCTCTCTCTCCCTCTCCCTTCCTCTCTGAAATCAATTAAAAATATGTATATTTTTAAAGAAAATACAGATAAAGTTTTTTTTAAAAGGGACAATCACACTTTCTAAAGATAATCACTACTAACATTTTTTGGAAATACTTTCTCCTGCATTCTTGCTGTGTGTACATATGTATATGATTTTTTAAAACAGATGTTATTGTTGTTGTTTTTTTACAGAGAGGAAGGGAGAGAGATAGTTAGGAACATCAGTCAGCTGCCTCCTGCACATCCTGCACCGGGGATGTGCCTGCAACCAAGGTACATGCCCCTGACAGGAACCGAACCCGGGACCTTTCAGTCCGCAGGCCGATGCCCTATCCACTGAGCCATACTGGTTAGGGCTGATTTTTTTTACAAAAAAAAAAAGGCATCGTGTTGACAGTTTTGGTGACTTGTTTCTGTGTATCGTGAGGGCTTGAATGTGTCAAATAGAATCAGCGCTGTCGCATGAATGACTGCAAACTGTGGGGTGGTTTGGCGGAGCCATGCTGTACGTGAACCATCTAATGGACGTTCTGGCTGTTTCTGCTCCCCGTCCCCCTCCCCGATCCGGGCTCAGGGTGAGGCTGGGACCGCTCTGAGAGGCCGAGGCATCTCCTGGACACGGAATAATGGTGCTTTGTGGCTTAATGAGAACAGGGCTCTATTAATCCCCCTTTGTCTGACCTCAGCGAGTCTCCGTCTCAGTGGAAGCAGGATTCTTCGGCCCTTGGAACCCTATTGAGCTGTTGTCATAGCGATGGGTGTGGGGGCAGGGTCACTGGGGCCATGTCCCAACCAGAACGTCTCTGTCAATGACACACGCAGGTCGTGGCTGCTACATCCCAAACGCGGGGAGAGAGAAGATGAACGTGGGTGATGTCAGCCTTTGCTCCAACTGCCCTGAGGCTGGGGGACCCCCAAGGCTTTCTGGGACCTGTCCTGACTGTCCTCGGGAAAACAGCTCAGCTCGCCTGCCCAGAGAGCTCCGGGGGGCTCTGCTGACAGTCCCTGGCCCTGGGACCACCCCAGCCCACGGCCCACACCTCTGAGGGCTTGCATCTGGGGGGAGGCCGCCCTCCGCGGAGAAGGCCCGGAGAGCCCCAGACCGGCTCTGGCCGCCGCTGCCTCACACCCGAAGCTTCTGGTTACCCCATGTCAGGACTGGTAGGACTTTGGAGACTGTCGGGCCACCTTCCTCCTGGTATGGATGGGGAAACTGAGGCCCAGGAGCCAGGTCTGACACCACAGCATTCAGCAAGTGGGGAGCTCTGGGCGAACCAGGCGGTCCCCGTCTCTGCAGAGAAACGTGTTTCGAGTCTCTTGTAAGACAACTGACACGTTTGCAGCAATTCTTTACGTCTGACCTTTGAAAGACAAAACTTTATCATTTCATTATGACCCAAGTAGTCCATCAATACGTTTTCTTGCAAAAATGAAAAAACAGGCCGTGGCAGAGAAGGCTCCAAGCCCCGTGGCCTCTGTCGCCCATCGCAGCCCTCTCCTGCCTGCGTTTGTATCCAGCTCTGACGTTAAAGCACCCGGGTCTCATCTGTTGGCTTGGGTGGCCAGGACAGCTGGGGTGACGAAGACCCGTGTCGCCAACTGGGCGTGAGGGCAGCTGTCTCCCAGTGGTGGCAGGGTCGCCCACGAGGGTGCCTGTGCCCGGCCCTCGGGGGGCTGGGAGTGTGGGCCAGGCTGGCCCCGCGTCCGCACTCAGCTCCTCCATCCTCTCGCTCGGGCTCCTGGTTCAGAATCCCGGCGTCTTCCCGGGACTGCCAGGCCAGGAGTCTGAGCAGAAAAACAGAAACTTTCCCAGCAGGGAAGTCACTCCCAGAGGCCACAGGCCCCCAGGGTCAGTGCTCAGGCTTTGGGCTCCTGTGTTCATCTCTGGTTTCTATCCCCACCCCACCCACTCCCGCCACTGCCCACCCCTCCTTCCCTCCCCAGGTTCTGTCCCTTCCCTGGCAAGCATCTGAGACCGTCCGTAAGGAAGACACTCCGCTGACCACTGCACCACCCCCTGGAGGAGGAAGAGAGACGTTACTGGTAGAAGGAAAGCTTAAGGCACACGTGATGTCGCTGAAGAAGTTAGTCTTCGTGGAAGCCTGACACCAAACACAGTCACAGGGAAGAAAGGGGCTTTCCTACACATCTGAGGGTGATGGGAGTTTTTTTTGGGGGGGGAGCAGGGTCCCCCCCTCAGAGCCCGAGGGGTGGGGCTTAGGATCCGGGAAAGGTGGTGACAGTCTTGGAAACAGGAAGCAGGTCCTGACCTTTGAGGACCCACTACGGCAATGGTCGGCAAACTCATCAGTCAGCAGAGCCAAATATCAACCGGACAGCGATTGAAATGTCTTTGGAGAGCCACATCTTTCAAACGTAACCTTCTTCTAACGCCACTTCTTCAACATAGATTCGCCCAGGCCGTGGTATTTTGTGGAAGAGCCACACTCAAGGGGCCAAAGAGCCGCATGTGGCCTCCCATTTGCCGACCACTGGACTACGGTTTCACTTGGGATTTCTAGACGCACGGAGACCGTGCCCAGCAGTTTGCGGAAGGTTTTATAAATCAGGGAGAAAAAGGCGTACCCAGAGCTTCACCGTGTCTCCCATGTAAAATCAGGGAGAGGTTTCTCCTGGCAAAGAATTTCGCCTGGCAGGGGTGCTGTCACGCTGTGGACACCCCGAGTTGCTGCCGCCTGGCTTTAACCGCTTCTCCTCGAAGTCATCCTCTTCTTCGGTTGGCAGCTGAGAAAAGCCTTCTTTGGAGGCTTGAAGAGTAGGGGCTGCTTGCTGATGCCCCCCCCCCCAACAGGTCAGCGGCAAATCCAAGCTTGTCCGGAACAGCTGGACATGTGGCCGGAGCTCGAACCCCCCAAGTCCTTCCGCAGGCTGACACAGTGAAGCTGGTCGGATGTGGAGTTTATCCCCTTAAGCTCCCCTTCCGAAGCTGGGGGAACCATGTTGCTGCGGTGACCTGTGGTGTCCCTGGGTGGGCGCCAAATGTGGGAACCCCTGTCACGTCCCAAGTGATTCAGGGTTCCCGGTTCAGGGTTCGGGTTTCTGGAGGAGGCTGCACACGAATGAATAAAGAGACTTAGAAAAATATTAATTCGGGAAATGGGGACCAGGCGGTAGTCCAACTCCAATGGGAGGACTACTGCTTGCTCTGGCTTTACCACTCCTTTTATTAAAATTAAAATCATAAGATCCAGCTGTCTCCCCCTGCCAGGAAACACTAGTAAAAGGCAATCAGTGAATCTTCTCAGGGCTAACAAGTGGGGGCTTATGGAGGGTGTTTTTTCCTCTCTCTCTCTCTCTCTCTCTCTCTCTCTCTCTCTCTCTCTCTCTCTCGTCCAGTGTGAGGAGAGACTGGGTTCAGTTTCTGAGTGGAGGAGCTGAGGATTAAGAAAAATGAAGAATAAAAGAGAAAGACACAGAAGTAGGAATAAAAAGCTGGGGCCAGGTGGGCATCTATTCTCCCTCTCATGGAGACACAGCCACACGCGCTGAGCCACCAAGCCGTGTTTATTTATATCCCACAATACAAAGGGGTTTCTCCAACATTAGGATCAAAGCAGTTTCGGTGGGCCCTGGCCCTATTCATTCCCCCATTCCCCGGGGCAAAACTGCATTTACATATCAAGGCCCTCTCCCCGACACCTGAGGCCAAGTTAAGCCAGGCTGGTAACATATCTAGACTCATTGGTGAACATGTCTTCTCAAGACCTGGTTTTTTCCAGGCTCCTTGAATTCAGTGGCACAAAAATTTAGAGAATGCTCAATTCTCAGGTGTTTTGCCTGAGGCCACCCCCCCCACAGGGGCTGCTTCAACCACCAACATCCCAGTAACCAGCTCCAACCCCTCAGAGCAATCAAGGTCGACCAGCCCTCCAAACTCCCCGTCCACAGCTCTCTGCCATCAAGACAATGATTGGCTTCCAGCAGTGACCCAGCCCAGGAAGTGGCCTTTGGCTGCAGGGCCCTGGACACAGGGCTGTGAGCTGCTGGGCTGGGTCACTGCAGGGCTGAGTCGGAGGGAGAGCCTGTAACCCCGGGTGGCAAGCCCACGCCATAACATGGGGGAGCCCAGGGACCCGGTGATGGGGGATGAGGCACCTTTGGGTGACTGGTCTCTAGGCTCTGCCTCCTCTGGGTCTCTCTCTCTCCAAGTGGAGATTAGGGATGAGTCCGGCTCAGCCATGTTGTGTGGTCATGAGGGGAGGCCCTGAGCCGGGCCCTGGACACACTCTACTCGAGGGGCCCAAATCCCAGCCAGAGGCCTGTCACTGAGGCAAAGACTCTGGGCTCTGAAGGAGCCCGGGTCCACTTGGGAACCGCAGGAAAGTGGGGCCTCCAGGGACAGTGGAAGGAATACTCTGATGGCGGGAAGGATGAGCATGGAGGCAGGAAGGGACCACTCTGCCTGAGATTGTGGAAGCAGAGGGTTCTTCCTTGGCAGCTCTCCTGGAGGAAGGGACAATGGTGGGGACATGGGACAGTGCGGGGCAGGCTCTGGTTCTGCCTCCTGCACTGTGAGAGCAGCTGCCAGCTCTCAGAGCCTGGCTGGCTGGCTCCAGGGCCCCAGCAGCCATGCCCGGGCCTGGCCTCCCACCTGGGGGCTCTGCACTGCTTGGCGATGCTGCGCTGCCAGCCCTGGGGGCTCTGAGAGAGAGCCGTGAAGAGGGGAGGGGGGGACTCTGGGTGGCCCTGTACTGCATATCATTCTTTACCTTCCTTTGGAGCATCTGAGCATCATTTTGCTATTCAACATTGCCTTTATTAATCATCTTTGTCCATAACTTTCTGTTTGGTTTTCTAAGTATTGCCCCAGAGAAAATTCCAAAACATGTATGCTTCCCTTGCTCCGTTCCGTCCAAGTGTTTCTGGAAGGGTTGCCCCTGGCTAATATGCCGCCCCCAGCTCACGTCTGGGAGAGCCGGGGCTGTGGGTCTGCACCAGCTCATGGTAACACCAGTGAAGCAGATCCTATTAGCTCAAGGGCAAATGATGGTAAAATTATAATAGGATGCGGTGGACATGGCAGAGAAAGGGCCATGGGCCAGGACCAGGTCACCGGGAAGCCTCAGGGGCTAGCAAAGGGAGACCTTTCCCTCCGCTAGCACATCGCTGGGCATGGATATTTCCTGGGGCTGGAGCTGAAATAGTTTGAGTGTTGGCTCTGACTCAACTCAGGCACCGCGGGTGCTGAACCCAGCTCAGGTCTGGCCCCGTCGATCAGACACCTGGTACCGTTCCCACGGCTTACAACTATATGGTCATCAGTGAAAGAAAACTGTTCATATTTCTTAAACCATTTAAGAACTTTTGGGCCCGTTATCTGCTTTCTTCACCTGTCTATCTAACAAGGTTTTGATGGGTTTATTTTAAAAGCCTCGGATGAGCTCTCTATGTGTTGCCATTGTGATGTTTGTGGCGTATGTGTTTTACTAGTGGGTTCGTTACTTTTATTTTTGATTGTGGAGGTTTTTCATGCACCAAAGACTTGTGTTTTTATACGGCCAAAGCCACTGGCCTTTCTTTTGTGACATCGTCTGTTCCTGGAAAACGGCCTTTAAGAAGGGTCAAGAGGTTGCATCTTCCTCTTCTCGGTTCTCTATTTTTGGTAAGTTTTGAGCAAACATCCTTTTCCCAAATCCCATTTTCCCTGGCACATCTGGAACATGCTTGCTTGTACGTCGTCCTCCCTCGAGGCCAGCGTGCAGTGTTTCTGGAAGGGTTGCCCCTGGCTGATATGCCACCTCCAGCTCCCGTCTGGGAGAGCCGGGGCCATGGCTCTCTCTCTGTGGGCTGGTCTCAGGGTAAGACATTGGCGTGGGGAGGCTTGGGCTCCAGTAATGGCTGTTCTCTGCCTTCGAGGGGGCCATGCTCTGTTCCAAGAGACATCTGACCTTTCCCACCAGAGAAATGAAAAGTCAGGAAACCTCTTAAAGGCATCAGCAAGCGAAGGCCGTCTGCCGATGGGCCTCAGGCCAACTCAACGGGCTTCTCCCCGTCCCCTTGGGCAAGACAGTCCTGGCTCTTTGGTAGCCAGATTGCCTGGTGGCCTTGTGGTTTTGTGGGTCCATACCCCTGGTTTAGCCATTTCCAACTCTACCATGGACCCGTTAGAACACCATTCATTCCCTTGTAGCCCCAACAGCAGCCCATTGCTGAGTTTCCATAGCCCAGCGGTCGGCAAACTCATCAGTGCACAGAGCCAAACATCAACAGGACAACGATTGAAATGTCTTTGGAGAGCCACATCTTTTAAACGGAACCTTCTTCTAACGCCACTTCTTCAACATAGACTCGCCCAGGCCGTGGTATGTTGTGGAAGAGCCACACATTCCAGGGCCCAAAAAGCCACACGTGGCTCACGAGCCACAGTTTGCTGACCACTGCCACAGCCGATGCACCAAGATGGCGCCCCATGGGGAATTCACTAGGACCCCGAGTTCTAGCCCAGCTCTGCCTCCTCCTTGTTTGACTTTGGGCAGCTTCCCTTCTGTGGAAAGAGGACCAACACCCAACTTGCAGGGTTGCTGTGCAGATTAGGGGACTGTGCCCTGTACAACGCCCGGCACCCCGTGGGCACAATGCAGCTCCTTCGTCTGATGACAACGATGCTGCCGATGGCAATGAGCTAACTGGGTTTGTCACGCGATCTCGAGGACAGGAACTAGCAAGGCAGAGATGGCCGATGCGGGGCCTGGGAAGGCCGCCAAGATAACGCCAGGACTTTAATTGTTGTTTTCCTACTATTTGGAGAAACTAGATTCTCAGCTTCAAAGCATCAAAGGATTTTAGGAGAGGAAATCTGATGTTGTGGCTAAACAAAGAGGCTTTGAAGTCAAGAGCTGAGTTCTTACATTTCAGGACCTGCCACTTCCAAATGCGTGCATGACCTTGGGCCAGTGACTTCTCTAAGCCTTCATTTCTGCACCGTACCATGGGGCCCCTGGCAGCGCCCCTCTTGTGGTGCATTGTGGGGACTGAGTAAGATAGTATCTATAAAGTTAGGGTGAGTATATAGTTAACTCCTAGAAGGAAGGAAGGCGCTGTTAGTAATTGTCCAGCAAACTGTTCCCGAGCGAACCAGGACACATGGTCACCCTGTATAAAGCGAGGGTTTGGTGCGGTGACCGGCCCCGAACATGCGCTCGGTGACTGCAGCTGGTGTCACTGGGGCAGACCTGTCCCACAGCTGGGTGGCCCATGCTGAGACAGAAAAGAAGCATCCGCTTCTCCACAGAGCCCTGGATGGGGTGGGGTGGGGTGGGGTGGGGTGGGGTGGGGAGTGGGGCTAGGAGTCACAGCTTCAACTCAGGGTGGCCAGGGACAGCCTGGCAAGCCCTCAGACCCTCTGGAGTGAGGGGGCAAGTCCTGTTCCCCAGGGCGCCCAAGGGGTTGCCGCACTTGTACCAGCCCCTCTCCACCATTCCCCGGACGGGGGGGGAGGGGGGCGCGGGGTGGTGGTGGCAGGTTAATGCCAGCTCTGGACCAGTGCAGCCTTCAGTTCTGGCCCCCCCTCCGTGGTCCTCCAGGGCCCGGCAGAGCAGCATCTCAGTCATTCCAGAGGTCACAGCCTCGTCCCCCTCATCCCTGAGAAGGCCCCTCCTCTCTCGCCCGCCGGATACAGGGGAACAAAAGCGTGGTGTGCGCAGACCCTCTCGGAGGCCCCCCGCCTCCCTCGCTCTGTTAGCACAAACACATTCCTGCAGCCCAGCGGAACCCAGTGACTCAGGCCTCAGGAATGTGCAAGCGGATCCCCTCTCTGGGGGGCAAGTTCCTCCTGGAAGGTGGGCAGCCCTGGAAAGCCTGCTGCCCGTTGTGTGTGTGTGTGTGTGTGGGGGGTGTCTGGAAGGCTCTGAGGGAACCTCTTACAGCTGCAGCCTCTTCTTCAGACCCCCAGAGTCTCATGGGGAAGGAGAGTGGGGGAGGTGGGAGGGGAGGCGCTCAGGGGCCCATTCCAGGTCCAGGTTCAGTGCTCACATGGCTGGAGCAGGCGGGCTGAGTCAGCATGGCCAGAGGCCAGAGGCCAGAGGCAGAACTGTCAGGAGACGTCATGGTTGCCTGAACCTGGGAGAGAGGACATGGCCCTGGAGGGGGACCCAGAGAGCGGTGTCTCCTGCTCCCAGCACAGCCCTCAGGGCCTGGCTGCTTCCAGGGGGGCCGCTGGAGAGGCTGCTATTCGAGTTCTTCCCCCGCACCCGGCCCAGCCTAGCCAGGCATTCTCTGGGCACATAGCTCCGTGTCCTTGTTCAGTGCCACCAAGCACTGGACTAGGGAATCTCTTCAAGTCCCAGGAGAAGCCCCCATCTGATGGCTGTGAGGGTGGCCGTTTGCTCAGGGAGCAGAAACACCCACTTAGCTAAGCCTGAGTGTGTGAGCAGGTCCCAAACACGGCAAGAGGCAGAGCCCTCAAGTAAGGGAACGCAGGTAGGAGACACGGGACCTTTGGCCTGAAGCATGGCCCGGGCAGCTTTGGGGGGAGGGGCGGGGGCAGGTCTGGGAGTAGCCGCAGTCACGGCCATCACCATATAAGGAACAGCCTGCTGGCCGGAGGCCAGAGCGACCTGCCTTGCAGCCTCCCGCAGACGGGTCAGAGGGACCATGACCCTCTGCCGGGCCGGTGGGCACTGACAGGGAGGCCCCCCCCCCGCCAGGGTGGGCACGGCAAGGGGAGCTCGCCCACAGTGAGGTGGCCAGACCTTTCCTCGGCCGGAGGGCTCCCAAAGAAGGTGACTCCCCTCCTCCCACCCTGGAAGGTGATGTGGGGGTGCTGTCCCCGCCTCCCTCCTCGGCCAGAGTGATGGCTGGGACTTACCCTTGACTAGTCGGGCCCTTCTCCCTGGGACCTCGAACCTGCAAGGCTGCAAGGATTGAGCATCCAGCAGTGTCTGTCCAGGGGTGGCAGGCCCTAGCACGCCATCCCCACTGAGATCCAGCTGTGCCCCCTCCCTGGTCCCTGCCTGCTCCCATCCGGTTCTCAAGCCTTCCTGATAACCCACTGAGCCACCCAGTATCCTTCTGTTAACGTCTGTTCCCCAGCGAGCGAGCGAACGGTCGTCTGTGATTTGCCTGTGAAGGCCAAGTGCAGCCGATGGACGTGTGCCAAAGCTTGGGTGGCGAGAGAGCCTGCTCAGCACAGCACGGAGGGGTCATCCGTGCCAGCGCCCCCCTTGGATAGGCACGTGCCTTGCCCTGGACTCCCTGCTTGCTCGGGGCGTGAGCAGAAGCTGCGGGTGGCTGCGGGTCTGGGATCAGAGAGCAAGAGCTGGTCCTGGGAGCTCTCCGGTTAGATGGACACAGGCACGGGGGCCAGAATGAGAGGGCGCTTGAGACAGGCCCACAGTCCAGAGTTCAGAGTCTGGTGCGTTTCACAGGGTTGGGAGTCCTCCTGGGCCCGGTCAAAGCAGATCGGTACCCCAGCGGCCCCCAACTCCAGCCCACAGCGTGGCAGGTACAAAGGGATCAGAAGTGGTCAAGGGGCAGGACAGACAGAAGTACTCAAGACCTGGGGACGGCAGGCAGCTGGGCAGGAGACGCACATGCGAGGGTTCTAGCTCACGAGGCCACCACGTCTTAGTACGGTGATGGCGAACCTATGACACGCCTGTCAGCACTGACACGCGTAGTCATTTGTGATGACACACGGCCGCATGCAGTCGCATACAGAGAAGTATGGGACCGCATGCCGAGAAGGACGTTTCATCCTCGGCTACTGCACGGCCAGGTGCAGTAGCGGAGGATGAAACATTTGCCGTAGTGTAGTGTAGACACTCTAAAATTTCAAGCGACATGTAGAAACTAAAACTTACAAGTATTTTCCTCAAGTAACAAAGTAGTTTGAGAAGGCCAGGGCAGCTGTACAAAATGAAATGGAACCCTTGCATAGAAAGTACCAGCATGTTTTAGACTCATTTCTTGACCAGTTCAGTGATAGATTTAATCAATTTAGAAGCCTAGAACAGACCATAAAAATAATTAAGTATCCTGATGTAGTAGTCTACAGTAGTTTGGAAATAAATGGTTTCCAATGGATGCAAATTGACGATTTGGAGATGCAACTTGGAGAATTTCAAGACAGCATCTGGACTCAGGTGTTTGTCGACTTGAGGTCAAAGCTTGAGAATCTGGAAAGGTGCCGCTTGGAGAATCAAGAGGAGTGCCACTACGCACAGGATATTTGGAGTGCCTGGAACCGATTACCAGACACTTTTAGCACCCTGAAAAACATAGCAGTGGCTTTACTCACAATTTTTCCCTCTAGGTACTTTTGTGAGACCTTATTCTCAGTGTTAAATAATATCAAAACCAACAAAAGAAACAGATTGACAGATGAAATTAGTAGCGCTTGCTTGCGATTGAAGTGTACAAAATACCAACCTTCAATTGAAGGTTTAACCAGTGAAATTCAGCAACAAAAAAAGTCACTAATAGGCAGGTTAGTTAAAGAATTCCCCCTCCCCCTCACTTATCTTAGTTCAGGGCAGCCCCCGACAAGCTAAATAATATCAAGACCAACAAAAGAAACGGACTGACAGATGAACAAAGAAGTCACTAAGCAGGTAAGTTTAATAATTAGTTTTTGGTTTATTAAATACAGTTATATATTACAATTATACATTTTTGTTATTTAAACTATAAATATCGCGAAATTATGGGATTTTTTTCCTCGAAGTGACACACCACCCGAGTGATGCTCGGTTTGGGGGCAGATTTTGACACACCAGGCTCAAAAGGTTGCCCGTCATTGCCTTAGTACCTTGTCCCTCAGCAGGGCATGGAGGCCGGGAGCGGGGGGAGCGGGGGGAGCGGGGGGCCCCCAGGACCGGGTCCGGGCACCAGGGGTGCTGACCCTGCAGCGAGGGTCCCCTCGGGTCTGACCCCGGCATAGTGGCTGCCTGTTCCCGGTGGACAGCGTCCCCCCTGGAGCAGGATGAGCCGAGCCCGGCGGGTGAGGTCATGTCTGCCCGGTGACAATCCTCCCACTGTCTCTGAGCCGACTGTGCGCGCCCTGCCAGCTGCCCCTGGGCCGACCTCGTAGGTGCCCGTGAAGGCCAAGTGGAGAGGGAGCGGGAGGCCAGGATGGTGGGGGCAGAGGACGAGGCTCCAGGGCCAGGGGCTGACATGGGAGGGAAGAGGGCCTCTCTCTCGGTGCCCTCTCAGCTGGACACGGGGACACTGAGTGGCACCCAGGGGACCCACAGAGCTCACTGCCGCCCTCGCCCTTTCCTCACGGCCTGAGAGGCCAGGCCTCCCCCAGGTCCTCCCGCTCCTCTCTCCTAGCCTCCTGCACACTCAGCCCCACCTGGGGGCTCTGAGCCCTGCCCTCTCCCACCCGGCCCTGGGGGGGTGGTGTCTCCCAGACTGGTCTGTGCTGCCTGAAGGTTCGTCTCCTTTCAGCAGATGGGGCGGGGGGGGGGGGGGGGGTGTCCTTTAGGAAGGCAGTAGGTGTGGCGGGCAGGACCTAGGGTGGCCCCATGACGCCTGCCCCTGTTTAGTGTAATTCCCTCCCCGTGGGTGTGAGCGGGCCTGCGACTTGCTCCTGGCTGGCGGGGATGGCCACACTGAAGGGGTTCTGAGGTGTCCTGAAGTTCCCCAATCAGCTGATTCTGGTCATCAAAGCAGAGACTTGTGGGCTGGGTCTGATCAGGCGAAAGCCTTCCAGCAGGGACGGGCCGTCCTGGTGGAGAGCTTTCCTGCTGGCTAGCCGGAGTGACCAGCTGCGTGGAGGACGCCCGGTCAGGAACCCCTGTGGCTCCTAAGACCGGGGCAGCCTCCAGCTGACAGATAGACGGAAGGAGGCCTGGGCATGCTGCTGCAAGGACACCCAGGACCTTGGCGACAGATCCCCCACTTGAGTCTCCGGAGGAGCCCACTGCCCAGCTCACCCCGATTACACTCTTGTGTGACCCTGAGAAACAGGCCCAGCGGAACCGTGCCCCGACTCCTGACCCAGGGAAACCGAGAAGATAAAGGGGTGATGTGGGAACCCCTTTCACGCCCTGCATGAGTCAGGGTCCCCGGTTCAGGGTTCGGGTTTCTGGAGAAGGCCGCACACAAATGAATAAAGAGACTCAGAAAAATATTAATTTGGGAAATGGGGGCCAGGTGGTAGTCCAAGTCTAGTGGGAGAACTACTCCTGCTCTGGCTTTACCACTCCTTTTATTAAGATTAAAATCATAAGATACACCCGTATCCCCCAGCCAGGAAACACCAGTAAAAGCCAATCAGTGAATCTTCTTAGGACCAGCAGGTGGGGGCTGCTTCAACCACCAACACCCAGTAACCAGCTCCGACCCCTCAGGCCAATCAGGGTTGACCAGCCCTCCAGACTCTCTGTCCACAGCTCTCCGTCATTAAAACAATGATTGACTTCGGGCAGGTGATGTTTCAAGCTGCCGAGTGGGGCGTCATCTGTGACCCAGCGGGGAAACGAGGCCAGCAGTGAGGTGGAAGGGTCGGATGCCCGGCTGGAGTTTGGAAAGTGACGGGGGCTGTTGCCTTCTTCGGGGTCAGAGCTGGCCTGGGCTGAGGCCATCCCTGGGGCCCGGTTCCCAGGTGTTGCTGAAGGAAGCCTGCGAGCCCGCCCGGCATGGCTCAGTGGGTGAGCATCAGCCTATGAACCAGGAGGTCGCAGTCTGACTCCGGGTCAAGGGCACAGGCCCCGGTTGAGGGCTCATCCCCAGTGGGGGGTGTGCAGGAGGCAGCCAATTGATGATGTTCTCTCTCATCACTGATGCTTCTATTTCTCTCTCCATTTTTTTTCCCGAAATCAATAAAAATATTTTTTTTTAAGAAAGGAAAGAAGCCGAGCTGGAGAGGGTGTCGCCAGGGGTGGCCGCCTGACCCTCACCTGGGGACGGGGCCCCTGTGGTGGGGGCCTGGGGCTTGGTCTAGGCCCCGTGGGGTGAGCTGGGCTGGAGTGGGCTTCCTTGCACCTGTCCACGCACACTGAACTCACATCATCATTTTCCTGCCTGCTTACTCATCCCGCCTGCCTGGTCTCCTCCCGCCAGCGCTCCTGGGGGCTCCCTCACCCCACATCCTCGGCCCTTTTTGCCCATCTCCCAGGTGTGACAGAGTGTCTCGTTGCTTTAACCTGCAGCTCTCTGGTTACTGGGGAGGTGGACAACCTATTATGAGCTTGTTAGTCATCCGGGTCTTCCTTTCTGCGAATTCTCTCCCGTGTGTTTGGTGCCTCTCAAAAACTGATTTTTGCTCTTTTCCCCTGGAGGGGGTCCGAGGGCCCCCAGCTTGGTCCAAACCCAGGGGCAGATAGATGCTCAGCCCTTCCCTCCTATTACCCGCCGTGGGTGGGTGTCCTCACAGGTGGGGAGCTGGGGGTTCCGACACTAGAGAAGGGTCTGCAGAGATGGTGGTGGAAGCAGATCCAAGCTGTGTCTCTTCCTGTTGATCCACAACCCTTTCACTTGATGTTCTGGTTTCAGCCAGGAGGGAGAGAGGCTGTCTGCTGCCTCCCAGACCTGGCCCTGGTCCCGAATCAGGGGTGTGCTTAGGGGACTTGGGAGGGAGGGATGGGGGCAGGGAGGGGACTGGATATTGATTTGCTCCCCTTGCAGGGACCCAGGCCTGGTGGACCCCCCCCCCCCATCTCCCCAGAAGGGCTATGGTTATGGAGAAGCTGGCAGGGGTGGGGGGATGGGGGAAGACACAAGTGACCCCATTGAGCCTGCAGTGCCCACGGAGGCTTCTGGGCAAACAATGGCCCCCTCTGTCTGGTTTCTCCCGCGGCCGGAAGCCCTGGTACGCGGCCCACAGATGAGTCAGGCAGGATATCTCCCGGGCCTGCCCCTGGAGGCCAGAATCTCAGCTCGGCCCGAACGGGCGGATGAGCTCATCGGCCGTCCTGGGGAAGCCCTGTCCCTGGACAGTCCCGGGAAGCCTGCCGCCCACTCACGGCCCAGAGTCCAGGTCCCCGACCTTGAGGGAATTCCCAGAGGTGGGTGGTGAGGGCTGGGCAGAGAGAGCCGGGAGCCGGTGCTCGCAGAGCCCAGGGAAAGCCCCGTTTCCTCCTCTCGGGGCTCAGCACGTGCGGGGCCGCCCGGCCCCAGCTGTGTCCGGTGGAGTTCCCTGCGCTCGAGAGGAGCCCCAGACAAGGCTTTAGGGGGTCCCTCCGGGGAGCCAACCTGGGCCTGGCAGAAAGCCGAGGGCTGGGGCGGCCGCCAAGCCTGGCCTAGCTTGGGAGGCCTGAGAGGGCCCAGGGCAGACTCTCCACGGGGCCACAGTCAGCAGGGGGTCAGGACCAGAAAGCCACATGGTGCCCAGGCCCTCTCCGTCCCGGGAACCCAGACACGGCTGTTCCAGCTGTTGGTGTAAAGCGCCCCCGCTGGCTGGTACAGATCACTGCTCCGGTCACACAGCCACACACTCACCAACTGTGGCCTTGAGCAAGGGCTTCACCGTTCTGAGCCTCAGTTTCCCCCTCTCTAAGATGGGTGGTGGTCTGGCCATGGCTGTTGAGGGCACATGAGTTTCCATATCCCGGTGCCTACCGCATGGCCGGCCCTCACTAGCCGTAGTCTCCTCTCTCCTCTCTTCTCTCCATTCCCCTAGAGCTGTGATCGGCAAACTGCAGCTCGAGAGTCACAGGCGGCTCTTTGGCCCCTGGAGTGTGGCTCTTCCACAAAATACCACGGCCTGGGCGAGTCTATGTTGAAGAAGTGGCATTAGAAGAAGTTTACGTTTAAAAAATGTGGCTCTCCAAAGAAATCTCAATCGCTGTCCTGTTGATACTTGGCTCTGTTGACTGATGAGTTTGCCAACCACTGCGAGCGTTGAAGATGCTCCTTGTTGGGCTTCTATTCTGGCTCACCTCCCACAGGCTCGTGGCCTGAACATGCTGCTGGGGATGCCCGCCTGCCCCCCGGATGCCGGTGATGGGATGGGCCGCCGGCCAGAGCCTCAGGGGTAAGAACCACCTGTCAGCCTGCGGCCCTGAATGGTGTCTGTCACCTCCTGCCGGGGTTCGGGACGGGGTGGTTGCCGTGGACAGCCATGGCTCAGGGGACAGCCCAAGAGAAACACTGTAGCAGGAAAAGTCCAGGCCTTCAGGGCACAGCTGTGGGGAGCCCAGGGCTCGGGCCTGGAAAACACAGAGACAAGGCCCCTCCCACATTGAGGTACCCCCCTCCTCCTGCACACACTGTACCCGGCGACCCTGGGGCAGCTGCCAGCCTCAGGGCAGGAGAAGCCTTCCCAACAGGCCGCCACCCCACCTCCACCCTCCACGGCCCCCATTAGGGAGCACTGCCCTGAGCCTTCTTCCTGTGCCCCGTGCCCCGTGCCAGGGGTCAGCAGGTGCCCTTCCTGACATCTCTGCTCCCGTCTTGGCGTCACCTAGTTGGAGTCTGTCTGTAAATCCACACACACACCCTCCTCCCTGCAAGGGCCAGGACTCAAATACGGCTCTGATCCTCTCTACCCAGGACCCCCCAGGCCTTCCCACCACCCCCCAGCCTGCCAGCTGGCCCAGGAGCAGCCAGGCCGACAGTCCCCAGTGCAGCTTTATCACCCCGCTCCTAAGCGTTTTAAGGGTGGAGAGTTTAGGGGAGGTCCCAGGGCAGGGGTCGACAAACTCATTAGTCAATAGAGCGGCAAACCACCGCTCGAGAGCCGCAGTTTGCAGACCACTGTCCCAGGAGAAGGTTTCCATAGAATATTCCAAAGATTTCCAGGTGTGGCCTTGCAGGGTCTACCCTGTTTCCCCGAAAATAAGACAGTGTCTTATATTAATTTTTGCTCCCAAAGATGCGCTAGATCTTATTTGGGGGGGGGGTGCCTTATATTATAGCGAGTAGGTCTTATTTTGGGGGGATGTCTTACTTTTGGGGAAACAGGTCTCCACTGATTAATCGGTCAGCGTCAGGGCAAGGGGCATTAGCCAGTGCAGCTGGTCCTGAGGTCAGCTGAGGGGCCGCTTGTCTGGTGGTGCTGCTTTTCCGGGGCCTGGAGCTGACCTACAGCTGAAGCCAGGATGTCATCTCTAGGGAGGAAAGGTCAGGGGCCCCCACCGCATGACCAGCAACGTGCTGGGGAAGGAGAGGTCTCCCTGGGGACGAGGTCCCATCCTGCAGTGGCCCCTGGCTAGACTGCCGGGGGCTTTCTACCCTGGGGACCTGCTCCTGGCCCACGGTCCTTGCTCTGCTCATGTCTGACTGCCCACCCAGGCCTGGCTTCCTCTGGCGTGGTCACGTCTGGAGCCGGGCCTGCAGGCGAAGAGGCTGCCAGGGACTGGAGACCCCCAGCCAGCGAGTGTGGGGAATTCCCAGGAAGCTGCCTGGACATCCCGGTGGGAAGAGGCCCATTCGTGGGAATTCTGACCCCATTGTGCGTGTTCCGCTGAACAAAAGGATATGACTGCCGGTCTTGGTGTTTCGAAACAACTGCTTCTACAACGAAACAGAAACCTCAGCCGAGTCTTCCCTCCCGTAATAAGTTCTGCTTCCCAGAACGCAGAAAAGGCCCCCCCAAAAAACAGTGTGCGTTCTCCGTGTGACCGTATCGGTTTCCATTTCTGCTGGGAAGTGAAAAACCCCTTGGTTGTGGTGCGTGCCTGGGGCTCACACGGAGGGCACCATTTAAGGCCCCCTGCCCTGCAGAGTATCAGCGGCAGTAACAATTGTTGGCACCTGTGTGCCTGGCATTTCACAACACTGTGAGGTAGGGCACACAGTCCCCACGTTAGAGAGAAGGTCATATGGCCAGAAAGTGTCAGGGGCTATAGACTAGGCCTTCCTCACTCAGGGAGGTCCCAGGCCAGAGAGAATGGAGTGCCTGGTCTGTGGCTCCAGTGGCAGAGGGTCTGGGCAGGGAAGGCTTCTTGGAGGAGGTGAGATTCTGGCTGGTTCTTTGGGAACAGGAGAATGGAGAGAAGAACGTGAGCAAAGACTGAGAGAGAAAAGACTGGCTAGAAAAAGATGGGATGGGATGGGATGGATGAGATGGGATGTGATGGGATGGAATGAATGGGAGGAATGAATGGGATGGGATGGATATGGGATGAGATATGAGATGGGATGGGATGGGAGGGATGGATATGGGATGAGATATGGGATGGGATGGGAGGGATGAATGGGATGGGATGGGATGGATGGGATGGGATGAGATAAATGGGATGGGATGGGATGAGATAAATGGGATGGGATGGGATGGACTTGGGGGCCTTCCCAAGTAACATGTCAGAAACTTCTTGGGCAAATAGGCCCCATGCCCGCACTCATTAAAAGATAACTAACAGTCACTCACACTTTAACTCCTCAGCTGTCCCTGTTCTCCTTGGAGGAAAGGGGTGGAGGCTGAGGAAGGCGGTGGCACAGACATGACCAGCAGCCCCTGTGGAAGAGCCAGGCCCAGGGGCACCGGGCTTGGGCATAAAGGTGCTTTGAGGCCACGAGTCAGAGCCCTGAGCCTGGAGAGCAAGGGGGCAGGAGGCTTCCTCCCCGTGCCCTGCCCTCACCCGGAGCTGTGGACCCAGGGAAGCTGGAAGAGGGGCTCCCTGCCTTTGAGGACCGGCAGGGCGGGAGCAGTGTGGCTGGGAAGCCTGCAGCTCGGGCCTGTGTGCTGAGGGCAGAGGGGGACTTGGAGCGCAGAGCTGGAGGAGAGGGAGGCACTTCCTGGCCTCTCCTGGCCGTGTGGGCTGCTGGGTTAAAATAAGCCCACTGGCTTTGAGCTGGAGACTCGCTGGGGCTGACACGGGGCGTCCCTGTGCTTCCTGCCCAGCGGGGCCTCCGGGGCAGCAGGACCGGGCCAGGTAAACAGCCCACCAGGGCCCCTGCCCTCAGCAAATGCATCCTTTGGGGCTGCGAATAGCTACAGAGCCAACCCCCAAACCCATTGTTCTGGAAGTCCCAGAGAAAGCAAAACACACTCCCAACAATGGGGGAGTGAGGAGGCGGAAAGGGCTGGTGGGCCTTTGTCCTTAGGCATCCAGACGCTTCTATTTTCCAAATTACTAAGCAGGGAAATGGCTCTTTTTCTGCCAGTAATAACACCCCCCCCACCCCCCCACCCCCCCGTGTTCCTATTTCATCCCGGCAAAACCCAAACAAGGTCAAGAGTAACATCGGTGCAGAGAGGAGGGGGCTGAGGTTCCCAAGAGGCTCCTGACTTCCACTGGGTGCCCGCGTTAGCGAACACCAAAGTCGGGACCCGAACCCAGTGCTCTGGCTTCTCTCCGGGCCAGCGTGGCAGGGGGTGGGGGACCAGCTGCACCCACCCGAGGGCAGGATTAGCAGGGACGGTCTTGTCTGGTTCCCTTGAGCTTCCCAGGGCGGAATCAGCCGGGTAAGGAAGCAGGGTCTCTTGTGAGGGGGCTCAGGGGCCAGCCTTGCCCAGCACAGCTGATGCTCAAAGCCGGGTGCCAGGAAGGGGCTGGCCAGGCCATCAGCCCAGGCTGGCCGTGCTCCCTGTCTGCAGCCACGCATTTCCCCAGCCGTGCGGCCCGCCTGTCCTCCTGCCGACGCCCTGGCCCTTGCGGGTCTGAGCCTGAGGTCTCTCCCACGTCCCCTCGCCGAGGCCGGCCCAGCCCGGCGCTCCCCCGAGCCTGGGGCCCCCGGCAGCGGCGGGAGGGAGAAGGTGGCAACGGACGAACGACTTGGAGATCCTCAGCAAGTGACTCTGTCTCCTCCCGCACCGAGAGACATTCACGGGCTGGTATTTTTAGCAGCAAAGGAAAAGTTGCTGAACTCGTGAATTGCGGTTTCTGTGTGCTCATCTGTTTCCAGAGCTCACTGCCAGCCAGCTCGGAGCGTCTGCTCTGCCTGTTGATTGTGGCCGTTGCGTGGTGCAGATCGAACAGTCTTGCTTGAGTCTCACAAGACTCAGCTGCTACCTACAGGCTGTGTGCCAGTGCAGGCCTGCCTGGCCACCGGCCTCGGGCAAGGCCCGCAGAAGCGCGGAGGACGCGCGCTCAGACGGAAGCACAGTTCATCGGTGCCGCTGTGTTGCCTGCTGTGAACATGGCCTGTCCCTGGGTTTTGGAGGGCGACAGGTACGGGGAGGACCTGGCTTTGCATTCTCTGTGGCCTTCAAAACCACATGATTTTGCCGAGACCGGTTTGGCTCAGTGGATAGAGCATCGGACTGCGGACTGCGGGGTCCCAGGTTCGATTCCGGCAAGGGCATGTACCTTGGCTGCGGGCACATCCCCAGTAGGGGGCGTGCAGGAGGCAGCTGATCGATGTCTCTCTCTCATCGATGTTTCTGACTTTCTATCCCTCTCCCTTCTGCTCTGTAAAAAATCAATAAAATATATTGAAAAAAATAAATAAATAAAAATGCTCAAACTATTAAAAAAAAAAAAAAAACCCACATGATTTTGCCGAAACCGGTTTGGCTCAGTGGATAGAGCTTCGTCCTGCAGACTGAAAGGTCCCAGGTTCGATTCCGGTCAAGGGCATGTACCTTGGTTGTGGGCACATCCCCAGGAGGGGGTGTGCAGGAGGCAGCTGATTGGTTTCTCTCTCATCGATGTTTCTGACTTTCTATCCCTCTCCCTTCCTCTCTGTGGAAAATCATAAAATATATATTTTTTAAAAACCCACCACGTGCTTTCATGTCTGACATTGGTCTCCCTGCTCACCCTGTCCCCTCGAAAGCATGAGGTATAGCCACGCCCTCAGCTCTCCTTGCCCGGTGGGGATAGGGGGGTAAGGGGGGGGGTCAGAGTGCTGTGTCCCCTGAGAAACATGAGTTACTGGCTCTGATGGGAGGTTTTGCTGTTTGTTATTTTTAAGGGAACATGACTTGTTTTTGTTCCCTGCAGACCGAAAGAAAGCAAGCAGCCCAGCCAATAGCTGGGCAGGAAGGGGAAGCCGTTAGCTCCTTACTAAGCTCCCCCTGGGCATTGTGGGCCTGGTGCCGCCTCCATAAGCAAAGGCCGGGGGCAGTGGCTCCTTGAGAACTGCTGCCTGCCCTGGTCCCCTGTGGGGATGCTCTGAATCGCAGGTCCCCAGTCTGCAGAAATGGTGGCTCAAAACCTGCCGGCTGATGTGGGTCTCGGGATTAAATGGCATGAACCTGGGGCTTGGGGTCGTCCTGGGAAAAACGGGTTACAGTGCACACCGGAGAGAGACCCCAGACACCGAGGGTGGGCAGGGCATGGCAAGGTTGAAGAGGAGAGGGTTTTTCTGCGGGAAGGGTGAGGTTGGGAAAGGACAGACAGGTTTGCAGATATGCTGGGCCTCCCTTCCTTAGGACCCCAAGGCCTGGCTCCTGGACCCAAGGCTGGCAGAAACCAGGGGCACGAGCCTGCAGACCTTGCCCAGGTTCCAGCTGGCATCACCCCGGTTCATGTGAAACCCCAGAACTGGGCCTGATCACCCAGGTTCATACGAAACTCCAGGAACTGGGCCTGATCACCCAGGTTCATAGGAAACCCCAGAACTGGGCCTGATCACCCAGGTTCATGTGAGAACTGGGCCTGATCACCCAGATTCATGTGAGAACTGGGCCTGATCACCCAGGTTCATGTGAGAACTGGGCCTGATCACCCATGTTCATGTGAAACCCCAGAACTGGGCCTGATCACCCAGGTTCATATGAAACTCCAGGAACTGGGCCTGATCACCCAGGTTCATAGGAAACCCCAAAACTGGGCCTGATCACCCAGGTTCATATGAAACTCCAGGAACTGGGCCTGATCACCCAGGTTCATGTGAAACCCCAGAACTGGGCCTGATCACCCAGGTTCATGTGAAACCCCAGAACTGGGCCTGATCACCCAGGTTCATGTGAAACCCCAGAACTGGGCCTGATCACCCAGGTTCATGTGAAACTCCAGAACTGGGCCTGATCACCCAGGTTCATGTGAAACCCCAGAACTGGGCCTGATCACCCAGGTTCATGTGAAACCCCAGAACTGGGCCTGATCACCCAGGTTCATGTGAAACCCCAGAACTGGGCCTGATCACCCAGGTTCATATGAAACTCCAGAACTGGGCCTGATCACCCAGGTTCATGTGAAACCCCAGAACTGGGCCTGATCACCCAAGTTCATGTGAAACCCCAGGAACTGGGGTTGGAGAGAGGTGTCTGCATGTCCACCTACACACCCCACACCATGAGCCCAGCTCTGTGGGAAGAGGCTTAGTGGCGAGACCACCTTTCTGTTTGGGGCTTGGGAGTTGAGGGAATAGGGTGAGGGCTGGCCAGGCTGCTGACCTGGTGAGACAACCCTGACTGAGGATACACCCTTGAGGAAAGGACGGTGCAAGTGCCCCTGCCTGCCACACCTGTACTCGTTTCTTACGACTGCTACAACGAGCAGCCATACACCCGGTGGTTTAAAACACCAGCACTGGATTCTCTCACAGCTCTGAAGGCCAGGTTCCCAAGTTAGTTTCACTAGGCTGAGGTCGAGGCATCGCCAGTCTGTTGTGGGGAGAGATGGCGAGAAAACCAAGCTCACTCGGAGGCTCTGGGGGAGAGTCTGTTCCTTTCCTCCTCTAGCTTCTGATGGCTGCCAACATTCCATGGCTTGTGGCCACATCCCTCCAATCTCTGCCTTTGTTTCCACATAGCCTTCTCCCGGTAGGTGTCAGATCTCCCCCTTTCTCTGATAAGGACACCAGCCATTGGACAGTACCCCCACACACACTCGGCCCCCAAATGCAGGATGGCCTCTTGTGGAGATCCTTAACATAATTATATCTGCAAGCCATCCACATAAGGTCACATGCACAGGTACCAGGAGTTGGGACTTGGATATATCCTTTGGGGATACATAAATCCAAACTCCTGTGCTAATATTTATAGGTTCCAGGGTTTGAGACCTGATATTTTTTTTTGGGGGGGGGGGGGAAGCATAATCCTGCTTACTACTTCCCCTAACTGTTGATGGCTACCAGTGGACTCTGACCCTGGGGACTGGGGAGTCATGGGTGTGCTGGGTGACAGGAAGGCTGCACAGCACCTCTACTCCCTTGAGGGGGTGGCAGGAGGCAGTTAGAAATGGGGCGGGGGAGGTCTACAGTCCCAGAGCAGGGCTACCCAGAAAGGGCTGGAGGGAACCTCGGAAGAAGTTGCAGCAGAGCCAGGCCTCTCTCTAGCCCCACGCTGCCCCTCAAGGAGCCAGTGCCCCCCCCATCCCCCCGGAACAGGGAAGACTCAGGGCAGGCCCCTTGACCCCTGGGTGGTGTGGACTGGGGCTCTAGTTCCCCACTGGAAACAAGAGGAAGGAGCACAGATTGTAATAATTAGGTCTAGTTACGAAGGACCTTCTATGTTCTAGGTACTTTTCCTCGTTATTTCATGGAATCATAGTAACCCCGACCTTCTCTAGGGGAGGCTCAGAGAGGGTGCGTTTCCTGACCCGGGTCCCACAGCTGCTAGAGAACGGAGCCAGAAGAAGAGCTGGGGTGGCTCAGAGGACAAGCTCCTCGGTTTTCTCGCCGTCTCTCCCTGTGACAGACGCAGCGTTGCAAACACGGGCGCAGGGCGGAGGAGGTGCGGTGGTTTCGGGCTTAGGGCTGCACCAGGACCGGAAGCAGAGTCTCTGTAGCCCCGAGGCCTGGGTCATGGCTGGCGGGCAGTGGGCGGGGCTTCGGGTGGGAACAGAGATGTTCAAGGGAAATGATTCATGGTATTTGTTACAGAACGGTAAGGCAGCCCAAACCGGTGTGGCTCGGTGGATAGAGCGTCGGCCTGCGGACTGAAAGGTCCCAGGTTTGATTCCGGTCAAGGGCATGTACCTTGGCTGCGGGCACATCCCCAGTGGGGGGTGTGCAAGAGGCAGCTGATCGATGTTTCTCTCTCATCTATGTTTCTGACTTTCTATCCCTCTCCCTTCCTTTCTATAAAAAAATCAATAAAATAGCCGAAGCCAGTTTGGCTCAGTGGATAGAGCGTCGGCCTGCGGACTCAAGGGTCCCAGGTTTGATTCCGGTCAAGGGCATGTACCATGGCTGCGGGCACATCCCCAGTAGGAGGTGTGCAAGAGGCAGCTGATCAATGTTTCTCTCTCATCGATGTTTCTGACTTTCTATCCCTCTCTCTTCCTCTCTGTGAAAAATCCATAAAATATATATTTTTTAAAAATCAATAAAATATATATTTAAAAAAATAAAGAACAGTAAGGCAGACTTCATTCAGGGGGATTTCGCACTCGTTATGAAATAGGGCAGCGGTCGGCAAACTCATTAGTCCACAGAGCCAAACATCAACAGGACAACGATTGACATTTGAGAGCCAAGTTTTTTAAACTTAAACTTCTTCTAAGGCCACTTCTTCAACATAGACTCACCCAGGCCCCTTGAGAGCCACACTCAAGGGGCCAAAGAGCCGCATGTGGCTCTCAAGCCCAAGTTTGCCCACCACCGGGGTAAGGTGAGAGTGGGCTCCATTCTGAATTCAAGAAAAAGTGGGGGTGAAGAGCCAAGAAATGAGGGGCAGGGAATGAGTGGAAGGAAAGTTACTAAGAGGAAAGCATCACAAGTAATGGGGTTCTGGGTAAATTGAACCGGATTCTTGCTGAAGGCAGGCCAGGGCGGTCACACGTCACGTGTTGAGGAACCGGGTCAGATATCAGGAGTGAGCATCGGCCTGCAGACTGAGTGGCAAGGCTGCGGATTCTGGCTAACACTGGACACCGCAGAGTGGAACCTGGGGGCCCTCAGACAGGACCTGGGAGAGCAGAACTCAGAGGAGCCCGACTACAGTTGGTCAAGAAGAGAATCTCCTCTGAGACAGTGGCCCCAACCTGGACACCTTGGGGTTCTGAGCTGGAAGGAGGTCACCAGGCCCGGAAAGGGCTGGGGGGAACCTCGGAAGAAGTTGCAGCAGAGCCAGGCCGTGCCATGATCCCCAGGCCTCTCTCTGGCCCCATGCTGCCCCTCAAGGAGCCAGTGCCCCCCACCCCCCTAGCAGGGAAGAGCACAGGCTGGGGAAGCAGGAGTCCAGTCCCCGTCCCCGTCCCCGACCTGGCTGTCAGTTCTGGGACTTTACAGGGTGGCCCCTCTGAGCCTGGACTCCTTGGTGATGAGATGGGGAGAGAGGAGCAGACACGCCAGGCCTGTGAGGAGTGGAAGGTCTGCAGGTCTGTCCTCCTCGGCACTCTGTCTGTCAGAGGACGAGACGTGGAGGGGGGACCATGTCACCAAGCGATGTGTGTCCTATCCCAGCCCCTGAAAGTGGCACTGGGGGTGGCAGGCTCCACTCCAAGCCCATGAAGTGACACCTGCTGTGGTTGAGGTCAGCTCTGGCTTTGGGGACCCGGGGACATGGCAGGGCTCACTGCCCCTGAGCACTCAGGCTGGCGCCGGAGAAGGGTGCCCTCATGAAGTGCTGGCAAGCGTGGGCCCAGGGCATGGTCGCGGGAGTCCCTGTCGCCAAAGTGAGGGTCCTGCCAAGTCTTGGGGCGGGGTGGGGGGAGGAAAAGGGGGTGTCTGCTGTCTTTTCTTCTCAGTCCTAGGGGCTCAAGGGACTCTCGTTCCCCACCCCGTGGCGCCAGTCCCAGTTTGGCCAGTGACCCCGGAGCGAGCCGGGGCAGTAACGCTGGCCGGGCCGGGGCGCAGGAAGAGGGACACAAAGGCCGACAATGGGGGGAGTGTTCGGCAGGAAGAGAGGGGACCGGGCGGCCGGGCAGGCCCGGCTCCAGGAGTCTGGGCGTCCATGGCTGACCCCGGGCTCGGGCGTGCGGGAGGGGAGGGGACCGGGGCCCAGAGGTGGAGAAACAGGGAGAGGGGCCTGCAGCCTGGGGGGGGGGGGGGTTCGGGGAGGAGGGCTGAGAAGCAGCCGTCTCTGGAGGTCAGGCCTGACTTTTGTCTCTTCCTTGGTTAAGGGCAGAGATTCCTGTTTGTTCTGACCCGGAGCACTCAGCAAACGCTCAGCTCGGGCCTGGGCTGTGGGGGTGGGCTGGGGGAGGGGGTCAAGGACTCAGGGTCCCAGCCCTGGAACCTGGGCCGTTCCTGGCAGCCTCACAGCTCAGGGGAGCTCGGTCTCGCCTTGAATCCTGCAGCCCTTCCTACCCCCCCCCCCGCGCCCCCGGCTGTTGGGGATGAAATCTAAGCCCCCAGCTGCCTGTCAGGGCTCTCCATGAGGTGCCTGCCACCCTCCTGGCCCCTCCCCTGCCCTCTGCCTCGGACAGCTGCTGGCTTCCAAGCCTCTAGGCCCTTGCCCGCCCGGCCCTGCCCTGCACCGAGACACCATGTCCCCTCTCCCGCCCCAGCAGACCCCCCGGCGCATCTGGGGACCCGGTTCAGGCGTTGCCTCCTCTGAGAAGCCCACCCTGCTCTCAGCCTGGGATCCCTGCACGGCGAGGAGACGTGGCCCACCTCCCTCTCACCAGCCGGATTCGGGGGCCACGGGAGCCTCTTCGTGTCTCTCCCTGCCCCGGCCGTCCTCAGAGCAGGTGTCCGGAGGCCCTTCCAGAGTAAGCCAGGCCTCAGGGTCAGCGACCCACAGGCGCTAGGACTCCTTAAAGCTGCAAAAACACATTTCTCTGGGGCATGACGGAGTGCTTTCCAGGGGAAGCAGGGCTCCAGAGCCGTGTCTGAGCCAGAAAGACGGGAGAAAACCCCCCTCCACAGCTGCCCTGTGAGGCAGGTGCTGGTGAGGGGAGCGGGCGGTGGCTGTCAGAGCCCTGGAGGGCTTTGTGAGCAGGGTGCAGGGGTGTGGGGGTTCAGGGTGGGGGCTGGGCAGCCCTCTCCTGAAGGGGCCACCTCTTGGCTTGCCTCCTTCGGGGGGGGGGGGTGTTGAGGCATGGACAGAACTCCTCCTTAAAGACTCAGTGGAGGGTCCTGAGTCCAGGGGGGGACGCTGTAAGGGGCGGGGGCCAGCCTTTCCTGAACTTGGAAGGAAGAAGTGGTGAGGAGCACATGGCGGGGGGCGGGCAAGGTGAGGGGATATGCTGGGTTTCTGAAGCCCTCAGTCTGGCCTGTGACTTGAGGGCACCACTGCCCACTTTGGGGGCCCAGGCCGAGCTGGGCCAGTGGCTGGAGAATGGCAGAAGCAGGACAGGCCTCGGGGACCCCCGGAGGCTAGCGGCCAAGAGTGACATGATCGGTGGACTTAGGGGAGGGATGGCCAAGTACAATACAGGTTCCGCTGGAATTGCAGATAAAGGAAAAACTATTTTTCTCCACCTTTGTCCCAAATAGCGCATGAGACAGACTCAATTATTAGCTGTTCATCCGAGACTCAAATGGAGCTGTGCTCTTTTCCCCAATCCTCGCCTGAGGATGCCTTTCCATTGGTTTTTAGAGAGAGCGGAAGAGAGAGGGAGAGACAGAAAAATATTGATGCGAGAGACACACGTCGATTGGCTGCCTCCTGCAGGAGCCCCGACTGGGGCCCAGGCTGGGGAGGAGCTGCACCTGAGGCTCGTGCCCTTGACCAGAATCAAACCCAGGACCCTTCGGTCAGAAGGCCGAGGCTCTGGCCACTGAGACACATGGGCTAGGGCTGGAGCAGGACTGGAGTTTGGCAAATCTGGCCCCTCAGTCTGGTGTCCGCCTGGGGTGGGGGCAGCGTGGCTGCGGGCCCCGCCACCGTGAACGTCTCTGAAACAAACACCAGGCCACAGCTTGACAGAAAAACAAAGCAGGTCCACTTCCTGAGAACACGGCATTGTCTCAGAGTGGAAGTCTGCGATTTTGAAGGAAAAAACAATGTTTTCTGCTGAGGAAGAGTGAGTCACAGGCAAGCTGCAATGTTTTTCTGGCTTTGGGGTCATGTGGACAGGGGCCCCCTTTCGCCCTCCTTCTCATGTCCATTCATTCAGCCTCCCTTGGCAAGGTCCAGGCTGGGCTGGGCCGGTCAAGGGCACGAACCTCAGGTGCAGGCCCTTCTCCAGCCTGGGCCCTAGGGCTCATGCAAGAGGCAACCTATGGATGTGTGTCTCTCCCATCAATATTTTCTCTGTCTTTCCCTCTCCCACTCTCTCTCAGGCCTGGCTCTGAGTCGAACCCCTGCCCGTGTCACTCCTGACCACCAGCTCCTGGGCCCCTAGGCCCCTCCTGACTCCCAACTGTCCGGGTCGCTGTGGGAAGAACCCACGAGGCCAACAGTGGGAAAGACTCCTTGATCAGGTGATATGGGTACCAGATGGGCTGAGCCCCAAAGGGTGCCAGCACTCAGGGGCGGGGAGTCGGGTTTTAAAGGACTCTAGACGGACTTTGTGGGGGCGGGGCCATTCTCTGGGTGGCCTGCGTCCAGAGGGGAGAGAGACTGGTCTTAGCAAGTGGAATGTGGTTTGAGCAAAAGGGAATGTTAGGTTGCGACATGACCTCAAGGTAAGTCCCCCAGGGGACAGACTATCGGTTTGCTTATTTGATCAGACCTCACAGCAACCGCTGGCCCGGCTCTGCCTGTGCCTGGAGGAGGGTGCTGGCTGCTCAGGCCCCAGGCCAGAGCAGCCCGAAGGCCTCTCGGGGGCCGAGGCGGGCAGGCACGGAGCCAGATGAAGAGAGGGCTGGGTGGTGTGTCCCCAGAGAGTCTCAGCCATGAGCTCTGGGCTCCGAGCTGGACGAGGCCACCCAGCTCAGTCTCCGCATCGGCAGAGAGAAGCACCGTGTCTCTGTGCTGTGGGTCCCCCAGGGCAGCGTGGAAGGGCTGTCACCTGGCAACCGTTCGCCCCAGGCCTGGGGGACAGGCTGACACAGGACAGGCAGAGATGTGCAGGGTGCTGGGCCTGGGGCCTCCCAGGTGACTGTAGCTTCCTCCCCCCTCCCCACCCCCCATTTAGTCTGCAGGGCCCCAGAGGCCCCTGTAACCCCCCAGAGTCTGATCCCAGGCTCCTCTGCTCAAACCCCCGGGGGCACCTGTCTCCCCAGTGTGGGCACTGAGGCCCCACCAGGCCCCACTCTGCCCCCCTCGCCTTCCGGCCTCTGTCCTGGGAGTCCCCCAGGATGGCTCTGCCCTCCCCGTGGGCCGGGGGGAAGCAGGGCCTCGCACTGCCGTCCCTGTTCTGGAATTCTCCCACAAGGCTTATCTCCTTCGTCTTCTCTCCAACGCCCCCCTTTCCGAACTCCTGGCAATCAAGATCACAAGGCCCTCCCCCGACCCCCACACCACCTCTCTCTTTCCTCACCTTCTAAGCAGGTCTCCCCTTCAAAGATTGCCTTGGGTTTCATCCCCTGTCTGTCTCCCAGGCCTGTCGGGGCAGCTGGGGCTCCCGGCAGGCGAGGCCAGGACGGAGCTCTGGCCCTGAGCGAGCCCAGCGCTGGGGGGTGGGGGTGGGGGGGCAGGTGAGGTGGGGACTGGACCTGCCACTGCCTAGGGGCTGACTGTGCAAAGGACATCAGGGTCTCGGGCAGCCTCCACACTGAGCGGGGAGCCAAGACACAAGTCCAGGGTACAGTTCCACCTTTGGGGGCCATCTGTGTGCGCTTCTCTCTGTGGGCACTCCCCTCTTCTCCTCCCCGAAGCTGCTGCAAACATGGGGGCAGGTCCCACTGGCATGAAAAGGACACGTGGGGTCTCAAGGAGGGAAGCCCAGCAGCCACCCCCAGAGACAGGAGGAAAGCATAGGGTCATAGGTCGGGGAGTGACCTTTCTAACTGGGGGGTCAGTCGTCCTGGCAGACTGGGCACAAAGCCAGCCTCTCCTTGTCTGCAGGAGGCTGTCTAGCCCCGCGGCATTCCAAGCATTCTTTGGGGGTCCTTGTGGCCATGGGGTGGGGGCAGGGCTTTGTGCAGGGAGGAAGTGGCTGCTGAAGGCAGACCCGTTTGTTTGGCTGCCAGCTCTGCCTTCCTCCGGCCCCCTGTCTGACCAGCTGGGGTGGGGTGGGGGTGGGGTGGGGACAGAGGTCTGGAGGCTCCTGTAGTCTCCTCGGGACCAGGCTGACGGCAAAGCCCAGAGCCCCCAACTTCTGCCCCTTATTCCAGAGGGAGCCCCTTACGTGGGACGTGGCTTTGACTTGAGAAGAAGACTTGAGCCCGAGGGTCCCCCACGTGGGTTTGGATCCCAGCTCCGCCGCCTAAGGGTGTGGCTTCCTCCCAGTGACACCAACGCCAAGTCTCCGTTTTGTCATCTGTGAAACGGGCTAACAGTGCTCCCCGGTAATGTCGCTGAGAGGGTTGAGCGGGTGGGGGTGGGTTTGCTGTCTGTGGGCTGTCGGAGTGGCCAGAGGGCAGGAGCTGAGAAAGGTGCTTCTCTCAAAGGGCCTCTTGCTAATGCGGAGACAGGACAAGGTGGCCTCGCCCAGCTCTGAGGCCAGCGTGCGTGGTGGAGACTCTCTGGGGGTCCACCACCCCTCTCTTCATCTGGCGCGGTGCCTGCCTGCCTGCCTCGGCCCCCAAGAGGCCTTCCTGTGCTGGTCTGGAGCTCCACAGAACAGGGGGGGGGGGGGCGCGGGGGCCGGGGACACCTGCTGACGGCAGCAGGGCTCACTGGGACACTCTCCTTCCGTCCCTGCAGTGGCCCTGGCCCCTGCGGTAACCAGGGCGGATATTGTGCGAGCCGACCGGCGCGCCTGGCCCCTCCACACTCAGCGTGCTCCAGGGTCTACACCGTCGAGGGCCGGTGGGAGCGCCACTCCCAGTGCCTCTTGACCTGTCCAGACCTGCCTGACGCCCACCCGTCTGATGCCCAGAGGAAGGCACGGAACGAGGCCAGCCCGGCAGAGCCTCGCGGAGGGCGGTGGGCCGCACAGAGGCGTCCTCCCTGCCGCCACGCTCGGAGGGAGAGCCATTCAACAGCTCCGCACACACAAAGAGGGCGGCTATTTCTGGAACCAGAGGAAGAGTGAAGTGGCAGGGTGTCCAGGATCAAAGGAGGGACAGGCCTGGTTGCCAGCAGCCCCAGGGGGACCGAGGGCTGAAGAGTGGGCCAGCTGAGGCCCCGGGCGTGGGTCGGCTCCACTCGGGGCGTAGGGGGTGGGGAGGGCCTGGCCAGTCACGGCCGTGCACCGTGCGATGGGCTGCCTGAGAGGTGGGCAGCTCCCGGTCCTGGCGGGAGCCCGAGCTGGGACTGGCAGGACAGCCCGGCCAGCGGGGTTCAGGGGCTGAGCATCGACCTGTGACCCAGGAGGTCAGGTTTCCATTCCCGGTCGGGGCGCGGGCCCGGGTTTCGGGCTCGGTCCCCAGTGTGGGGCGTGCAGAAGGCAACTGATTGGTGTTTCACTCCCATCATTAACGTTTCTATCCCTCTCGTCTTCTCTCTTCCTCTCTGATATCAATAAACACTTTTTTTTTTTTTAATTAAGAATAGGCTGTTGACCATAGAGACGAAGTTGTGGTCGAACTAGAGCTGACATGCAGGCCTCCGTTGTTTCCGGTCCGGGCCTGGAAAACACACACACACACTCAGGCCAGGTGACACCATGGCCAGCACCAACAGCAGCTGCAAGGACTGATGATTTTGGCCACTCAATGAGACCACGCCCCGAGGACACCCCTGGAAAAGCTGGATGACTATGGAGATCCTCCCCTGAGGTCGCCCCTGCAGCCTCGCCTTTGGAAACCAGACAAAAGCCCTGAAGGCCTGTGTGTGCGGCTCTCCCTCTCTCCGGAGCATGCCCAAGCTGTCCCCTCCTCTTCCCCGATGTGTGTTTCCTTTGCCTTTCTTTCTCCTGAGCTCCCAGGACCTTTCCTTTGCCTCTGTCACCGCACCCCTTTCCACCGTGGGGGCCATTTCTAGTCTTCTCTGCTGAGGAGCAGGAGCCCCTGTGCGAGCTCCCCTACCTCACCTCTCCCTGGTGAACTTCTACCTGCAGGGGTTCATTCATTGATCCGTGGTGTGGCTGAAGCCCCTTTAGACCAGGGCTCCTTCCAGGGGCCCAGCCCAGCCCAGCCAGGGGCTCTATAAGGCGAAACCCCCCTCCTCCCCATCCCCCCCTGGCTGCCGCCCACAGAGGCTGCAGCCTCTGGCCCTGCGCCCTGTGGGTCTCAGTTTCCCCATCTAAAGGCTCTCCTGGAGGTGGCTTTGTGCTAATTCAGGCCTCTGGAGCTCAGAGCAGGAGGGAACGGGACCAGAGGCGGGGGGGGGGGGGGGGGGGGTGCCAGGGAAGCCAAGCCCCGTGTTGTGAGGCCCTTTTATTTCCTCTTTATTTTGTCCATTTGTGTACTTATTCTCCACACGTGTATGGGGTACCTGCTCTGTGTGGGCCCCGAGCCAGGCGCTGGGGACCGGAAACCAGACGAGGTGTCTGCCTCCTGGGTCTGGTGCTGGCGGAGAGCGCAGGCCCCTGAGGGCACCACGGGGACAGGGTGGGCCGCACCCCAGAGCTGAAGGGGCACTTGGCGGGACCCCGAGATGTAAGAGACCAAGGAACTGCTGGGCAAATGCAGGTGTGACAAAGCGGGGTGTGTGGAGGGCACGAGGAGTCAGTGTGGCCAGCCTGGAGAGGCCTGGGTGCCAGACAGGGTCTTCTGGCTGCTCCGAGTTCCCTGCCTCCCTCAACCCAGCCACACATGCCCTCTCCTGCCGCCTCATTGTGAGCATCTAGAGGCCACAGCGTTTCATCTAAACCACACGGCTCTTCTCACTGTCCCTTCTGGACACTGCCAGGTGGGATGTCCGTGTGCACCCTCTCCCCACCTGCTGCTCATCAATCCCATCGCACACACCTGGGAGCACCGCCGCGGCTTCTTCTGACCCGCCCTTAGCTGGGGGTGGAGGTAGGGGAGGGCAGCCCTCGCAGACCCCATGCTGGGCTAGGTGGGGAAGGCTATTCCTCAGGCCTGCATGCTGCCCAGCTCTACCACCTGCTGCCCACGATGGGATTGTGGGGCAAAGCACCACTGAGATGCTGTCCCAGCTCGGCTGCCATTAGAAAAGGCCACAGACGCCCTCACCCGTTTGGCTCAGTGGATAGCGTGTCGGCCTGCGGACTGAAGGGTCCCAGGTTCGATTCTGGTCAAGGGCATGTACCTTGGTTGCAGGCACATCCCCAGTAGAGGATGAGCAGCAGGCAGCTGATCGATGTTTCTCTCTCATCGATGCTTCTAACGGTGTGTGCAGAGACAGCCTGCTGGAAACACTGTCCATTAAAGGGTTCGGACCCTGGTCGTTTGCTGTTGTGTGGCTCAGAGAAAACTGCCAACTGGCTGAGGGGCTCAGACCACGGGGCAACGTAGGATGTTGCGGGGAAGGGCGGGCAGGGAGGAGAAGCACCTTAGTCCTCAGCCCTGAGGTCAGGGCCCAGAGTGCTGAGTCCTTCCGCCAACTCCTTTTGTCCTTGTGGAGTCCAGGGCACTTTGTTTGCTTAGTCATTCAACAAATATTTACTGAGGGCTTCCATTCAAGTCCTTTGAAAGCAGTGATTTAAAAAATATTTAACAACCAGAGTGGACGGGCAACAAGCAATCAGGACAAGAAATGGACCAATCCGCATGGTCACTGCCCATAAATGACCAGCACATTCTGATTTGCACAGGTGACCCTTCAGCTGTTGACGCAGCTGTGAGCGCCGCATTCTGTTGGCCTTGGTAGGAGGGGGGTCACTGGGGCTCCCCAGATGAGATGCTGCTAAGCTGAATCCCGGGGAACTAGAAGGAGAAAGAAAGGAGGCTGGCACCCTGACTGGTTTGGCTCAGTGGATAGAGCATTGGCCTGTGGACTGAGAGGACCGAGGTTCGATTCCAGTCAAGGGCATGAACCTTGGCTGTGGGCACATCTCCAGTAGGGGGTGTGCAGGAGGCAGCTGATCAATGTTTCTAACTCTCTATCCCTCTCCTTTCCTCTCTGTAAAAAAACAATAAAACATATTTTTAAAAAAAGAAAAAGAAAGGAAGGAAGGAAGGAGGCTGGCATTCAGGCACAAGTGGGGTGCAGAGTGGACACCACATAGACAAAGACCCATAAACAAGAGTTCCTGAGACTTCCAGAACCTCCCAGTAGCTGAGTGAGGCTGGTGGGAAGTAGTGATTCTGAGAAGGACCAGACTACAGAGCACCTTGATGATTTAATGATTTGGAATTTCATTTTCTCAAGTGGATTTGGAGCAACTAAAGGATCTTTTTTTCGGGGGGAAACAGGATCAATGTCTCCGGTGTGTTTAGGAAGATCAGTGCCTGTAGTCTAATTATCAGGCGAGTGTCAGCGACCAGAGGGAGGTGACCAGAAACTCCCCGCGTCAGGGCAGACGGGCAGCATTTAGAAGAGTCGCTCTCAAGGACACCTTTCATGGACGGGGCCATGGTCCTCCTAATGTTTGCCTTCCACAGCACATTTTCAGCCTGCAGACAAGTGACACTTCTGTATGTGTGACCAACCCAGCGCATGGTTTCCTGACCACTGTGGATGGGAGTGGTCATCTCCCCGGTCACCACAGCCATTCATGTGCAAAGTACACGTTTCCAGCCCAGCTGGGTTACCCCATGGCATCTGAGGACTCGGCTGCTGATGAAAGAGGAGCCTTCTCTTTCAAAGGTCCTCCTGGTTCTAGATCAGCAGTTCTCAGACCTTTTGGTCTCTCATCCCTGTTTCTAAAAATAGTCTAGTCCAGCCGGCATGGCTCAGTGGTTGAGCATCGACCTATGAACCAGAAGGTCATGGTTCAATTCCTGGTCAGGGCACATGCCCGGGTCGCAGGCTCCACCCCCAGAAGGGAATGAGCAAGAGGCAGCAGATCAATGATTCTCTCTCATCACTGATGCTTCTACCTCTCTCTCCCCCTCTCCCTTCTTCTCAAGTCAATAAAAAAAATATATTTAAAAAGAAAGTTCATTGAAAAAAGTCTTCAGAGCTTCTGATTAGGTGGGTTAAAACAGTCAATTTTTTAGCAATTAAAAATTAAAGCAGAGACATTTTGATTACTTATCAATTTCTTTGAAAACAACAACGAATTATTACATGTGTTAGCACGTATATTCTAATGAAAACTGTATTTCCCCAAAACAAAATTATTGGTGAGAAGGACAACACTACAGTCCTACAAAACTCTTTCATGTCTGAATCAACAGAAGACAGCCATTTGATCGGATCTGCTTCTGCTGCAAAACCATGTGGATTCTGGAACACTCCATCATTAGGAAGACTGAGTGTGGGAAGGTAACTGATGTCTCAGTATCGTGAAAATCATCTTTACCTATGGGACCCTCTGAAAAGTTTTCAAGGCCCCAGAGGGCCCACTGCTCCAGACCTTGTCCTGTCAGATCTGCCCTTCGGAAGGAAGTGAACCAACCTGCTAACCCCTCCTTATGCCTCCACGGGTGTTGTCTGCTCCCTTGGCCTGTGACCTCTGTTAGGACAGGGGGAGGGCAGTCCCATGTCTTTGAGACCATGGGGCACATATGTCCTGGACAGCTTGGCAGGCTCACAGAACCCCAGTCTAAGTGCATTTCTCTGGGTCTCTCAGACTGGTTTAATCCCCAGACCACCCATGGGTGTATGACCTAGAAGTCTTTCGAGGCACCTCCCTTCCCTAGCCCCCATGGCAATTTCATTACCAAGTACCCTCAACCTCATGACTATCTTTCAATCTCTCCATGTCAATTAAACCACCTGGTTCTACATACCCCATCCCTCTCCTGGGTTCCTGCCACGTGCCCCATCTACCCTCAAATCTCCCAGCCAGGCTCCCCATTAACTAAAACAACAACAACAACAACAACACACACACACACACACACACACCAATCAAACAAAAGCAACCTCTGAAAGCATAGATCTGAGCATGGTGCTCATTTCAATAGGCCCTGGGGGGCTTGCATAGCACTTGGGCTGAGTAAATCCTTCAGTGGTAGAAGGCCCCTTCTACCCTCCTGGGCCACCTGTGTACCTCTCTTCCTCACGGCCTCCTTGATGCTTTTCCATGCCTCTGGCTCCCTCCCCAGCCTGGCAGGATCTTGGCTCCAGTGCCTTCTCTACCTGGAATGCTCTTCCCCCACCTTTTTCACCTACTTTACCCGAACATAACCGTCAGCCTCAGTTCAGTTGTCACTTCCGGAAGCCTTCCTCGGCGTCTCTGGCTAGGTCAGTGCCTTCTAATGGAGGCGTTTCTAGCAACTTTCATGCCTTTACATTTATGGTTATTGGTGTGATTATCTGATCAACGTCTAGTTTTCCACCAGACTTCGGTCTTCCCTGAAGACCAATGTGTTAGATATTTACTGTCATGTAGCAAAGTGTCCCAAAATATAGCCACTTAAATCAACACTTACTACCTCACAATTTCTATTGATCAGAAATTTGAGGGCGCAACTTAGCTGGGAGCTTCTAGGTCAAGGTCTCCCATGCCATTGCCATCATGTCAGCCAGCAAGGCAGCAGCCACGTCTCTTATCGCCTCAATACAGACAGCCCACTCCATAATTTCCATAATATTTTATTGGTTCCACAGGTCAGTCCTAATCAATGTGGGAGGGGGCTACATACCTACATAAATACAGGAAGCAGGGGTCCTTGTGGGCCATCTCGAAGGCCGTCTCCCACACCTGGGACTCCCATCTGTCCTCACTCACTGTTGTATCTTCAGTGGCTGGCATCGTTTTAATGAACGAAGGAGGGTTTGGCCAGCGTATCCAGCTCAAACATAAGCCTGAGGATGAGCACAGTTAGCCTGCCCACCTCTTCTCAACACTTCCAGCAAATTCTCAGGGATAACTGAGTCCCGACCTTTGCCTTGATCCAGTGGCCCCAAAGCCTTGGTATCAGTGTCTACTCAGAGGGGTATGAGAACATAGGCCACAGCCCAGCCTGTAGTTAGCTGAGGTCTCGGATATACAATTCCTGGGGGTGCCCCCCGGGGCAGCTGCTCCTTCTTCAGAATGCGGATCAGAGGAGCAGCAACGGAAAGAACTGGAAAGCGGTGGTTTCACCAAATTTGCCAGCTCCGTGGCAGCTGCCCTCCCACCAGGCTGTGGTGAGGGTGGGTGTGCCGCACAGACAGCTCGGTCAGGTGCCTATTTCGGGTGTCTCTGCTGGGTCACAGAGCTCCACTGCCGAGGAGTGAGGGAAGCAGCTGGCACGCCAGCCTGCAATCTGGATGCCTCCCCGAGTGTGTCTGCCACTGAAACATGGCTCTTCAATAATGCAGGGGGCTATTAGCATCAAACTGGGGACCACTGGCTCCCTCCCAGCCATCAAAGCTGCTGCTCACCCGCTCGCCCGGGCCCCGAGTTGGTGATCACATTTCGGGGTGGGAGGGAGGCCTTATAACCGCTGCCCCGCCATCTGAGATTGGAACGGACTGTTTCAAGTCCGAGGATGAAAGCAGCAAGGACTTGGGAGAAAACCTGGCTTCCCAGAGAAATCAAAACACTTCCATTTCATTACAAATGGATGTGTGACACGGCTAATCGCTCCTGGGAGAGGGAACGCGGCGGGACCAGCTGTCTCCGTCGGCAGCTCCTCTCCTGCGCTGTGTGCAGTGTGTGGACGCAGGGCTGGGGGGAGCCACTCAGTGTCCTTATGCTGGGCCATCTCCCAGCCCGAGGGCCCTGCCTCCAATCCTTGGGAGACCCATCTCCGTCCGACAGCGCATTAGCAGAGGTTGGAGCAATCCCATCGGAGGAGATTGGGGAATGGAGGCAGGGACCGCTGAGGAGGCGGCGGCTGCAGCCAGCAGCTGACGTGTATTAATAGCTCCTCATTACTGTGCATGAGCATGTGTCCAGTGCTTTGCACACAGCGCCGCTAATCCTGCAGCAGCTGGCAGCGTCTGATTAGACTGGGCCACCACGAGGAAACTGAGGCCTGGCGCGCTGATGTGATCTTCTCAAGGCCACCCTGTGCTCTCGCATGTACCTGCTGCTGCAGAAAACTCCCCCAGAAGCAAAGGTCCAGCCGGTAGCTTGAGAGTCCCTAGAGGGGCCTGCCTTTTCGGTCACGTGGGAAATGCGGAGCACTCAGCCACTGTGGGAACGCCCCGGTCAGCGGCTTTCCACAGCCAGACCCTGGCCCACATCCAGCCATCTCCCCATGTGTCTCCAGAAGCATTCTCCTCTCCAGCCCCTGAGCGGCCCCCGCCTCCAGTTCGGCTGAGAAGCTGGTTTCTTCTGGCCACTGGCTCTGCGTGTCTGGGCAGGTGGCCTCGCTTTCACCTTCCGTGCACGGGAGGAAACGCCGCCTCCTTGGTGGCAAGGCAGCCCAGGAAATGCTCAATCGGGTGGCCACGTGGGAGCCTCCTGGCTGTCCCCGTACACGGCACCAGTGGTCGGCAAACTCATCAGCCAACAGAGCCAGATATCAACAGGACAACGACTGAAATTTCTTTGGAAAGCCAAATTTTTAAAACTTCTTCTAACGCCACTTCTTCAACACAGACTCGCCCAGGCCGTGGTATTTTGTGGAAGAGCCGCACTCAAGGGGCCGAAGAGCTGCATGTGGCTCGTGAGCCGCAGTTTGCCGACCACTGCAGTACACCATTTGCCCAGGCCTTCCTTCTTCCTCTGCAGTAGCTTTCCCTGCTCCAGGACATCCCCAAACGATGGGAAGGGTGGGGCAAATCTTCTCCCGTGAGGTGAACCCCCCCATGTCAACATTCCCACCAGCCTGCAGCCCAGCTGGGCCGGGCACCTCCCGCTGTCTGCTTGTCTCTGGCTTTCTGAGCGTTCACCTGGCGCCTGCGTGGCCAGAAGCTATGTGGGCAGCGTGTGGGTCTCCTATCTGCCCCCATCTCTGGATCTGCTTGGGCACCAAGCACCAGGCAGAATTGATAGCTATTTTGCAGACCTGATTGGTGGAGTGTTGGCAGGCTCTAGGGACAAAGATAATCAGCTTGGGTGAGTCTCCCCGCCCCAGTGGACAAAAGGGCTCCTCCAACAGCACCAGAAGCAGAGGCACACACCCTCAGTACCCTTGGAGAACGGCTCCTCAGTGCTGGGTGCCCCTGCCTGGTCTGGAACATGTCCCAGTCACTGGCAGACCCAGAAGCAAAGATGCCATCTGGGGGGCACACCGCCTGACCCTCTTTGAGGACCTCATTCAATGATGCATGTCTCTCCCACCAGACTGTAGCCCCTCAAGGGGTGGACTGTGTTGGCTCATGTCTGTGTGCCCAGGGCCAGCACTGCGTCTGCACAGTGGAGAGGCTCAGAACTCCGAGTGTGAGGCCCAGGAGGGAGCTGACAAGAAACCGAGGTGGAGACCTGGCCGGTTTGGCTCAGTGGATAGAGCGTCGGCCTGCGGACTGAAGGGTTCCAGGTTCGATTCCGGTCAAGGGCATGTACCTTGATTTCGGGCACATCCCTAGTGTGGGGTGTGCAGGAGGCAGCTGATCGATGTTTCTCTCTCATCTATGTTTCTGACTTTCTAGCCCTCTCCCTTCCTCTCTGTAAAAAATTAATTATATATATATATATATATATTTTTTTTTTAAAGATTCCTTCCCGGGTGGTGGCCTTTATGCCTTTGCCCCACCGTCAGACCCCTAACCCTTGCCCAGAAGAGAGGACAGTGGGCATGCGTCTCCTGCTACCCTGTGGGTGCTCAATTGAAGTAAGCAAAGCTGGGGAAGCCCGAATACCCCTTGTCCCAGCCACAGGCAGTGGAGCCCTGAGTCTGCTGAGCTCCCTCTGACAGCACTGCCTGTGCCCACGCCCACCTGGCATCGGTGTGGGTCCTCCCTGGGGAAATGTGTGGGTCCTCCCCATGGAAACGTGTGGGTCCTCCCTCCCGCCCCAGCCCTCCTTAACCCCTGGCCTCCACTGAGCCAGTTCAGGGGTTTCCCAAGCTCCTCTCTGCTCAGCCCCACGCTCCTCCACCCCACCACTCTCCCCCAACGGCTGTTCATTTCAGGGATGTCACTAGCTTCCTCCCCTTACAATACTCAAGATCAAAATAATAAAATAAAATCACCCTCAGATCTCAGGCAAATGCCCCTTCTTCCACGAAGCGTGCCCAGCCGCTCAGCTGCACCAAACTTCTCCCTCCGCACCATCCTACCCATGTGCCCCCTTTGCGGGCCCTTTCCACCTTTGCTGCTGCAGAATGACCTGTACACCCGACTTAGCCACTTGAGCTTCGGAGCGGGCCATGGGCAATTTCTGAGCTTCCCTGTTCCCCCAAACCCCCCACCCCCTCAACCCCTCCGTTTTGCTGAATGGAGAAACCATGTGGCTGTGGTCCAGCTCACACTTCCCCAAAGCCAAAGGCAAGAGATTGGGGTTAGGGACCTCAGACCGTGATCCCCTGGTCTCCAGAGAGGCCCAGGGGGACCTGGATAAAACGACTCGAAAGGAGAGGCAGGCCGATGACACAGGCTTGAGCCCCGAAGACAGCCGGGTGGCAGGGAGGAGGGCGTGGGTCACCTCAGAGCTCACAGACACGGACCCTGTGACCTGTCCCTCCAGCCTGCCTTCTCAAGCCGCCCCAGGCTGCTCTGGCTCAGGACAGGAACGTGGGGTGTCCGCCACCCCTTGTCTTCTGCTCGAGGCCCGTTCCCAAGGCTGAGCCAGCCGGCAGCTTTCTGGGATTTCTAAGAATAGCCGGAGGGGGTGGTCATGGCTTTCTAGATCACTCCGTGTTTTCCGGAAACACACTGGTCCAGTTTGCACAGTCCCAGCGACACCCACAGCCTGTCATTCCAGAAGGTTCTGGGCTCACCGTGCTCTCTCTGGCCGGGGGGCGTGGGGCTCAGAGGAGAGCCTGTGCTCAGAGCGGCGGGATGGGCCGGGCCTGGGCTGCAGCCGGGGCTCCCACATGTGGCTCCCGTCTCTGCCCAGGGTGCCCCGCAGGCCCAGCCCTGCTCCTCTTCCTGTGCTGAGCCCTGACCTCAGGGACAGTCATGACGGGGGCAGAGGACACGAAGACCCCCTGGCTTGCCGGGGCTTGCAGTGCTGGCGAGAACAGTCCCCTGAGGAGACCGCTCCTGAAAGTGTGGGTGTGGCAATGACTGAGGGTGAGGCTAGCTCCCCGAGGGGTAGCGATCCCCAGGGCCCCGCACAGGGAGCCTCTGCCGAGGGGACGGGAGGGGGCGATGGAAGCAAGGCCCGGGGGATGGCCGGGCAGGAGGGGACGGGGCAGGTGTCCAGTGTCTCCACCCAGGGCCGCTTCTGGCATGTGTGTGTGTGCTCCCTCCGAGGACAACACAGTGACGGAGGAAACCAGGGGGTGTGGGGGCAAGGGAAGGGCAGGCATTCCAGAGAGGCCTGGGCTCCACTTCAGGTCCTGCCAGAACCCCAGAGGCTGTGACCTCCCGGTTCCAAACAGCCCCCACCCCCCCGCCCCGCCAACATGACTTACTCTGACTCCTCCCCCCTCGCCCTGCCCCTCTGTCCAGAGGAACTCTGACCTTGCAAACACCCGTCCTGCCCCCTTCCAGGGAATGACGTCGCCAAGCTTGCCCTCTGTCCTGTCACCTGACGCTCCTAGAAGCTCAGGACGTCCCACAGGCTGGCCATTGCCCCGGGCCTGGAGCGCTGGATAGGGCCCACCCCCTGTCCCGCCTGGAGCAGGGAAGACAGAACCTGGAGCCCAGCAGACACGGGAGTTTGGTCTCCTGTTCTGACCCATGTAGGCGGGCAGGTCTTGGCCTCTCTCAGCCTTTGGCCACGCTTCTCTCGCACTTGAGAGAGATCAAGAAGAACCTTGCCTGCCGCTGTGCCTGCATGTAGGCACTCCATGAATGTCACTTTACTGCTGTCTCCTCCCTGTCCTCCCCCTTTGTCCCTGGATGAGTGACCGGGGACAGGGATCCTGCTCTAAGGACCTCGCCTGCAGCCTGTCCTCAGAGGACGTGGCCAGCCTTGGCCGCGTGACCACTCTGTGCCGGGAAAGCACAGCTCGGGACACTGGTGTCCCTGTGCCCGGGCCCGCGGTGTCGGTAGGCAGAGACCGAGATGGGCCAACAGAGAGGGGAACGGGAGAAATCCAGCAAAGCTCACAGACCAGCTGCGTCCTGGGCTCGGGCCCCGGGGCGCGCTCCCCGCTCTCGCCTGCCTCCCCTCCAGCTCAGGCCCCTCTCCTCCGAGTTGGCAGCCGCCCTCCGGCCAGCAGAGAGCCAGGCCTGCCACCCGGCCTCCCCAGGGCACAGCCAGAGGCCCCTGTCGCGGCGCACAGGCCCCAGCTCCCCTGGGTGCCCAGGTCCTGCTTTTGTTTTGTTCTGTGGGGTGTTCTTGAACTTCACATTGTAGAATAATTTTAGCTCACAGACAAGTTGCAGAGATGGTACAGAGCGTTCCCGCGGGCCCATCACCCAGCTTCCCCGGATGTGAGCATCTTACATAACCGAGAACAGTTGTCACAGCTCAGAGTGAGCACCGGTCCAGCCTTACAACCTGGGCTGGAAACGTTAGGCGGCTTGCACCGGTTTCTCCTCCACGGGGGCTCACGGTCCCCGCTCCGCTCCATGCTCAAACCCAGGCTCCACAGTGCACTTGGCGGCCGTGCCTCCACAGGCTCCTTCCACCCGTGACTGCTTCTCGGGCTCTCTTTACTCCCCAGGACCTTGGCCAGGTTTTCTTTTCCTTGTCGTGAGGCAAAACACATACCCATGCATCACGGCATTCGCCGTTTCAGCCGTGCGCCTGACGCAGCGGCATTGACCACCGTCACGATGTTGCTTCGCCATTGCCACTGTTTCCAGAACGTGTCCATCACCCCAAACAGACACCGGATCCACGAAGCAGCAACGGCCCATCCCCCTCTCCCAGGCCCCACGTGGGAGGCTCCGAGGCTCCCCACAACCCCGTGGCCAGGACAGGCACCTCCTGGACTCAGTCCTTCAAGACCCCAGAGCTGCATAAGAAGGCCTGTGGGGGTCTCTGTCCCTCATGGCGCCCCGGTGGGCACCCATCCTTGATCCTTGGCACACTGTGTGCTGGCTGAGGCCAGAGAGGCGGCGAACGCCCAGCCCGCTCCTCCTCTCCGGAAACGCCCCGCTGTGGCTTTCTGCCCAAGGCTGCGGCCACTGAGACACCCCCTGTCACGCACCCATCAGAGCCCTCCGGCTGCGGCCTGAGCTCTGGCATGTCCCCTCCGGGCCGATGTGGGCTCTCCGCACAGCACCCCATGCGGAGGGGCCCGTTGCCCACAGCCCCGGCCTTGGGTCCATGGCTGCGGCTCTGCAGAGGGGAGCGTGGTTGCTACGGTTTGGTCTGGGATGTCCTCCTCAGCAGGCTGGCTCTCGGCGTAGCTCCACAGCCAAGGGCAAGCTGAACACAGGATGGTCTGAAGGCCAGGTCCATGTGCCCAGGGCCAGTGCCACGCCCATCACCCACTGCTCCGTATAGCTTGCCTGGAACCTCAGTGTGCCTGGCTTTCTGCCCCGGGCTCAGGCCCTCTCAGGACCTGGCTGCCAGGGCCAGACTTCTGTCATCGGTTCCTGCCACCTGTCCAGACCCTCGAGCCTTCTGACCAGACACAATTGCTGCCGGCACACCTGCTGTCAGGCCATCAAGCCCAGGCTCCCTGCCCTCTGGCTTCCCTCCTGTCGCCTGCTCCTGCCCAGCCCGCCACAGTCTGGTTCCATGTGAGAGCTTCCTGGGTCAGTCCATCAATGTGTCTATGCCCGGCTGTCGGGAGGAGTAGCGTCTATGCCCGGCTGTCGGGAGGAGTAGCACCTATGCCCGGCTGTCGGGAGAAGTAGCACCTATGCCCGACTGTCGGGAGGAGTAGCATCTATGCCCGGCTGTCAGGAGGAGTGGCATCTATGCCCGGCTGTCGGGAGGAGTAGCATCTATCCCCGGCTGTCGGGAGAAGTAGCACCTATGCCCGACTGTCGGGAGGAGTAGCATCTATGCCCGGCTGTCGGGAGGAGTAGCGTCTATGCCCGGCTGTCGGGAGGAGTAGCACCTATGCCCGGCTGTCGGGAGAAGTAGCACCTATGCCCGACTGTCGGGAGGAGTAGCATCTATGCCCGGCTGTCAGGAGGAGTGGCATCTATGCCCGGCTGTCGGGAGGAGTAGCATCTATGCCCGGCTGTCGGGAGGAGTAGCATCTATGCCCGGCTGTCGGGAGGAGTAGCATCTATGCCCGGCTGTCGGGAGGAGTAGCGTCTATGCCCGGCTGTCGGGAGGAGTAGCGTCTATGCCCGGCTGTCGGGAGGAGTAGCATCTATGCCCGGCTGTCGGGAGGAGTGGCATCTATGCCCGGCTGTCAGGAGGAGTGGCATCTATGCCCGGCTGTCGGGAGGAGTAGCATCTATCCCCGGCTGTCGGGAGGAGTGGCATCTATGCCCGGCTGTCGGGAGGAGTAGCATCTATGCCCGGCTGTCGGGAGGAGTAGCATCTATGCCCGGCTGTCGGGAGGAGTAGCATCTATCCCCGGCTGTCGGGAGGAGTAGCGTCTATGCCCGGCTGTCGGGAGGAGTAGCATCTATGCCGGCTGTCGGGAGGAGTAGCATCTATGCCCGGCTGTCGGGAGGAGTAGCATCTATGCCCGGCTGTCGGGAGGAGTAGCATCTATGCCCGGCTGTCGGGAGGAGTAGCATCTATGCCCGGCTGTCGGGAGGAGTAGCATCTATGCCCGGCTGTCGGGAGGAGTAGCATCTATGCCCGGCTGTCGGGAGGAGTAGCATCTATGCCCGGCTGTCGGGAGGAGTAGCATCTATGCCCGGCTGTCGGGAGGAGTAGCGTCTATGCCCGGCTGTCGGGAGGAGTAGCGTCTATCCCCGGCTGTCGGGAGGAGTAGCGTCTATGCCCGGCTGTCGGGAGGAGTAGCATCTATCCCCGGCTGTCGGGAGGAGTAGCGTCTATGCCCGGCTGTCGGGAGGAGTAGCATCTATCCCCGGCTGTCGGGAGGAGTAGCATCTATGCCCGGCTGTCGGGAGGAGTAGCGTCTATGCCCGGCTGTAAGGAGGAGTAGCATCTATGCCGGCTGTCGGGAGGAGTAGCATCTATGCCCGGCTGTAAGGAGGAGTAGCGTCTATGCCCGGCTGTCGGGAGGAGTAGCATCTATGCCCGACTGTCAGGAGGAGTAGCATCTATGCCCGACTGTCGGGAGGAGTAGCATCTATGCCTGGCTCTATGCTGGCTGTCGGGAGGAGTAGCATCTATGCCCGGCTGTTGGGAGGAGTAGCATCTATGCCCGGCTGTCGGGAGGAGTAGCATCTATGCCCGGCTGTCGGGAGGAGTAGCATCTATGCCCGACTGTCAGGAGGAGTAGCATCTATGCCCGACTGTCAGGAGGAGTAGCATCTATGCCCGACTGTCGGGAGGAGTAGCATCTATGCCTGGCTGTCGGAGGAGTAGCATCTATGCCTGGATGCCAGGAAGAGTGGCATCTATGGCTGGCTGTTGGGAGGAGTATCCGCCTTGCCCTCACCAGAGTGGGCTTGGTCAAGGGAGAGCTGACCTATTGCTGGAGCAGAAGATATGCTACCTGCTCAGCGAGGGTCTTCACCAATCCCCTGCTTCCCACCCCCGAGGGGTCACCTTCTGAACCCTGTGGCCTGCATGCAACGCTGTTGGAGTTAGACCCTCAGGGAGCCATCTGTCCCAGTCGCATCATACACTCCACACTGTTCACTGAGGCCTGCCCTGGCCAGTCCCCGGGACAGGTGATGGGGACACTGCTTAGAAAGCCGAACCTGCCCTGGGACTGCCTGCTGGCTGTCTATGCCACAGACAGGGAGACCGAGAGTCGATGCCGGCCTGTCTTCCAGGAGCCTCTGAGGTGCTGTCCTCAGAGAGATGTCAGCAGCCCTGGCTTTGGGGCCATAACACCCAACCCTGGCCCACAGAGTGTCACCAGAGACAGGTGGCTCAGGCACAAGCTTTGGAATCACCAGCTGCCTGCTAGTTTTGTGACCTGGGGCAGGTGAACAGACTTCTCTGACCCTCAGCTTCCTCATTTGTAAAACAGAGAACACTATCCCCATCGGGGTGGGGGTCACCGCCTTCTACAAACCAGGCAGATGGGGGCCCCAGCTCATTTGGGCTCTCAGATGCCCCCCTGGGGTGGGCGAGGGAGGTCACTCCCCATAGCACACCCACTTGGGGCTGCCGCTCCCACCCCACAGCCGCAGAGAAAGGATGCCGCCCCCTCCTCCGTGTCCACCACTCAGGAATAAAGGGGGAAATCTCCAACTGGCATCCATTCGGAAAGCAGTTCTATTTTCGGCTCTTTTCCTGTTCAGAATAAAGAGCAGCATAAAATGTGAGCAGAAGGATGGGAGTGATTTCCACATGGCCCTTCCTCCGTGAGATAAGGAATAATTAATGGCCCAGATCCTGCAAAGGGATTGGCCCAGGGCAGAAACTGCCCGCTTTTTGCACGGAAACGTGCCCCCTGGACATGCCTCGAGAGCTCCTGCCTCTGTTGTTTGAGCTGTGGTGCAGGCACTGTGCCCTCTCTGTCCTCGCTGCCTGGCAGGTTCTAGTGGGCAGGGGTCTGTGCCTATCAGGGTGGGTGCTCCCAGGATCTCCCCAGCGCAGCTGACCCCTGACCTGCCTCAGAGGTATAGGGGTTTTCTCTCTTTTCTGCATCCAGCTTGGAAAGAGAGTGGGTCCAGTTTCTGAGTAGAGGAGCTGGGGATTGAGAAATAAAAGAAGAGGAGACGCAAAAATAGAAATAATAGCTGGGGCTGGGTGGAATCTCTGTTCTCTCTGATGGAGAGACAGGATCTCCGATCCCATGAAGCTGTGTTTATTTATATCCCCAAAATACCAGGAAGTTATACCAAAAGTTAGGATCAAAGGAGACTGGGTGGGCCCAGGCCCTATTCATTCCCCATTCCAGGGGCTAGGCTGGATTTACATTTCAAGGCCCTCTCCCCAACACCTGGGGCAAAGTTAAGAGTCAGTACTGATAACGCATCCAGCCTTCTTGGTGGATGTGTTTCCAAGACACCGCTCTACCTGGCACCTCGGATTCAGTTGACAGTGATTTAAAGAATGCTCAGGTATCTTCCCTGGGGGCCCTCCACACAGAGGTCTCCCCCAAACCCATGGGCCAGCATTGCCCTTGGGAGCATCATTGTCTCCCACTGTGCTGGGCCCAAGCCAAGTAGGAGCATCTCCTCATTCTAGCAACCACCGTCCTGCAGGCTGACTATGCTTCACTAGCACCAGGGAGATCTTCACAAAAACACGTGCTTTATCAAGTCTCCTTCCTGCTAAAAGCCCTCAGGAAAAAATTCAGATACTTCAAGATTTGGGCCCTCAACTCCTTGCTCTTCACATTCCAGCTCTTGGTGCTCCAGTACCTTTGCACAGGTTGATCCTGCTACCTGGATTGCCTTTCGCTGCTATCATGAGTATTTGCCTCTTCCCGCAGAGCAGTGCTTGGGCCTGGCCTGCTCTCGGGATCTCTCCCAGGAGTGCCCAGGGCACGTGTACACTTGTCACTTCCTGTACCTGACCCCCTAGATCGCCTTCATCCGTTTCACACAATAACACAGAAGCTTCTCACAAGTTCTTTTTGTGACACATGGAGGCTTCGTAGTCATATCACAAGGGCAATGCCTTCCTGGGGCCCACTAGTTTGGGATTCTTTAAGGAAAAGGACATGTTTGATGCCCCTCTGGTTCCCTTCCACCTAGCATAACACCTAAACAGAGTACGTACTCAGTAAATATTTGTTGATTGAAAAAAATCAAAGAATAAATGAACAAAAGAGTAAGTGCTCAGTGTGTGTTGATTGAAAAACTAAAAAACTACGTGAACAAAACCCAGTATACCTGAAACATTAGTCCCTTATCTTCTCCCCCTGTCAGAACAAAATTCATGAGGCGGGCAGTTCTATTCCTTTATAAGCCCTGAAGTATCACTGGGATGTGCAAAGGACAGAGAAATATATACAGCAGGACTCTTGGGAAGAATAAAACTGCATTAGAAGGAATGCGTATAGAGGATGAATGAATTCAACAGGAATGGCTGATCATTTGTTTGAGCCCACTTAGCTGGAAGGCTTTGCTTTGCTGAGTGGAGTTTTAGGTTCAGGCTCAAGGTCAGGGTACTTGAGATCACAGAGGAGACGCTGGGCCCTTTCCTCCCTCCCCCTCACCACCTTCAGCCTGTCTTCGTCCAGCCAACTCCACGAGGCCATCGAGGCCAGCCTCCCAGGCCACCTCCTCACCTTCCCTGATGCCTGGATGGGAATAACCAAGCCTCCTCCCTAAACTCCCTTCTGGCTCTCAGGCTAGATTGTGGGTGTCCCATACCCTCCCCGACGCCAGGCCTTGCACTGCTGGAGGGCAGGGCTTACACCTGGAAGGACCACAGCACAGCTCAATGCCAGAGGAAGTAGGATTCACTGAGGGAACTGCTCTGCAGAAGGCTTACGACATGGTAAATTTATAAAAAGTGTTCCGTGGTCATGTACATATGGGAGATGCTAATTTAAGTCAGGTGAAGGGAAGCCTTTAAAGGAGGACTTCTCAGAGCACCTGCTGCCAATGCACTGTGGATCTCTAAGTGTGGACCAGGATAGGCAGTGTTTCTCAAACGTCTTTGACTATGGAACCTCTGGTTGGAGCAATGCCATGATCCATGGAACACAGTTTGGAAATAGTAGAGAACACTGTCAGAATTACCAGTCGATATACTTGCCCAGCCCTCGCATTTTATGGAGGGGGGGATCAAGATCCAGTTGCACCCGCGGGGTCAGGACAGAACGCAGGAGGCTTCCGGTCTCCTCTTGGCCTCAGAAGCATTACCCAACCGAAGGACCTGTACGCATGCGTCTAAGCATAGCCAATGGATACAAGACACTGGGGGTGGGGGGGTGGAGGCAGGTGAGGGCATGTACCAGGGGATAGGGAAGGCCAGGGAGGTCAATGGGGTAAAAAAAGAAGTCATATGTAGTACTATGTGTAATACTTGCAACAAAAAAAATGTATTATTCAAAAAAAAGAAGCAGCAGCATTACCCAGAGTGAGGACACGCCCTGAGCTTCAGGCCAAGGGCATTGAGGCAGCAATGTAACCTTGGGAAAGTCCAAGATCAGCTCAACCTGCACAGCCCTTGGTTTCCCCCAGCAAGAACAGAGTCACCCTCTGAGCCCTGGACCCAGTCGGGTGTCCATTTATGGGGTGCAGGGGTCAGAGGGCAGCGTTCGGGAAGCTCCTGGTCTGGTGTGTAGGATGGTGTCAGAAATGTAAACATGGCCTGGGCCATCCCAGGAAAGCTAGGAGGGGCCTCGGTTGTCCCAAAGGTCTTCTCTCCAGGAGGCAGGAAGTATGGGAAGAGGCACTCCCCCCTCCACGTCTCCCCCCATGGAGCAGGGTGTGGTGGTTACACACAGATTCTAGCTGACACTCGGGGCAGTGTGGCTATGGGCAAATTCTGGACACTTTGTGCCTCAGTTTGCCCATGGGTACAGCAGGGATGATAAGGATAACGCCTGCTTCACAGGGTTCTTAGAAGAATTAAGTCACTTAACCGTGTAGAACAGCATCTGAGGGGCAGTGCGTGCCCTTTAAGTATGGACTAAACATTTTCAAGACCCCGCCTGAGTGCCGGGCCAGGTCCCGGTCCGGGGTGACCCGCACAGGTTATGGCATCACGCAGTTTCCTTAACTGGAAATCGGGGCTGATAAGGCACCTCGAGGGGAATTGTTAGGTTTAAGCGAACCAACTCACACATGAATCACACATGAATCACGCATGAAGTCCTTGGAACCATGTCTGCCAAGAACAGGCACTCCAGCGTGTTAACTGTTACTGGATCGGTGCTAGAGGAAAACGGGCTACGAAACACATGAAGAGAAAAATCTCAGGATGCAGACGGGGCGGGACCCTGTTTCTCAGGCCACCGAGCCAGTCCCCCTCGTCTGTTCAGCTGGAGGAGGGCTGGACAGGGGGTGGGCTGTGCAAAGACCCCCTTCACAGGCCTCGAGCCTCTGCCCTCACAAGGCACGTGGAGGCCACAGGACGCTATGCTGAGAGGGGCTTCCCTGTCCGTCCAAACTCCTCATCTCCCCGGTGCCTGGGGGAGACTTCCCTCTCTAAAACCCAGGGGCGAGGCATGGATCCCAAAGCCACCCCCCCCCCCCCGCCCCCCGAGCCCATCTCCCAGGGCCCTGAGGACTCTCAGCAGGGTTCCTGGTTTCCTGCCTCAGTGTCTGGGAGGGAGCTCCCGGGAAGGACCCCGATGAGCCGCAGACCAGTCAGTCCTCCACCCTCTCGCGTGCTTCCAGGTCCCGGCTTCCCTGAGGATCAGAAGCCAGGCTCCTGGGGCTGGGTTCTTTTTCCGGGGAAGTTTTGAGATGAACGAGACACACACTCACACACCAACGAAGTTCTCCGTTCTCTGTCCCCCGCTGTATGTGCAGCCTCGCCGGAATCCTCCGCTCCTCGAATGTCTTGGCAGATCTGGCATTTAGCAGAGGCGTGAGCACAGTTATTAGTCATCCTTCAAAGCAGCCGCATGAAATGGGTCAGGGGCTGACTCTCTCTAAGCAGACGAAGGGCTGAGTCACCCACAGATGCCGACATGGTTTGAAGGTGTGGTGATGTCTCTATCAGTCAAGCTGTCTTTATCCCCATAGAAAGGGTGGAGGGAGAGAGAATTTTAGAATAAGAGTTAATTAAAAAAAAAAAAAAACACAACTGTGCACCAGTGTCTATTTCAATTACATTTTATAAATATATCCTGTGCTTTTCTCTAGGCCAGTGGTTGGCAAAGTACGGCTCTCAAGCTACGGTTTGTTGACTAATGAGTTTGCTGACCACTGGGATAGGGGCTTAATCACAAGGAACAACAACAGCCTGTAATTATTGGAATCGAGAGTCTAGGTCAGTGGTCGGCAAACTCATGACTCAACAGAGCGGCAAATCGCGGCTCCAGATCTGCATGTGGCTCGTGAGCCGCAGTTTGCCAACCACTGCTCTAGGCAACTAGAGGAGGTAGAGAGTATTGATTCTTTTTTTTTTTTTCAATATTTTATTGATTTTTTACAGAGCGGAAGGGAGAGGGATAGAAAGTCAGAAACATCGATGAGAGAGAAACATCCATCAGCTGCCTCTTGCATGCCCCCCACTGGGGATGTGCCCGCAGCCAAGGTCCAAGCCCTTGACCGGAATCGAACCCGGGACCCTTCAGTCCGCAGTCCGATGCTCTATCCACTGAGCCAAACCGGTCTCGGCGAGAGTATTGATTCTTACCAAATGATTACAGCAAAGCTCAGCAAGGTTACGGGACTGGCCCGAGGTCACGCAGCAAGCAGGCGGCAGAGGTGGGTCTTCCCGGCTCAGAAGCCGGGCGTGGCCAGCGGTGGGCCTGTCTCATCACCAAGTGGAATCCGTACACACGTCTACGCTTCTGTGAGCAGCTGACGTGATGGTCTGTGTTATGGGTTTGAGGGACAGCGGGGAGGTCACCAGTGACAAGGGTCAGCCGCCGAGAACCTCCCATAACGTTTCTCCAGGGAAAAGGGAACAGGCTCCGAACCGGGCACATCTGGACCCAAACTCCAGTTCCGCTACCTGCTAGCTGGGCCCACTGGCTGTGCTCTGGGGACCCGGCCCGGCCGGCATCCCCGGCAGAGTTTTGGGGGTCAGATCTGCTGGGAGGCACAGGGCCCCTCGTGCCCTGCAGTGTCTTCCTGCGTCTGCTGCCACACCTGCTCTGAGAAGAGAGGCGACCTTGTCCGCTCAGCTGAGCCCCGTGGCGGACCTGAACCGAGAGCGAAATCATGGAGCAGATAACCGAGGGCAGCCCAAACCCAAGAGATCAGAACAGCTTCATCTCAACAGACCGCAGCCCCGCAGCCTGTGCCGCGTGAGCGGGTGCCCGATGACACCTCTGCTCAGGGCCCTGGCACCCGCCCCCCCCGCGGAGGGAGGAGCGGCCCGGGCTGGCACCTCGGAGCCATCCCAGGTCACACACAGCGGCTCCAGGGCCGCAGGCCAACGGAACGCTCTTCAGTCTGACGGCCCTTGACCCCGCGTTCTGTGCGGAGAACATGTGTTCTATCTGTGGAAAGTCCCCCAGGGCACGGGCTGCAGTCCGTTCCAGCTGGCCCTCTCTGCTAAGTCTGTTTCCCGCGCTTCCGTCCCCGCGGTCCAGCCCTCGGCCTTCCACATCAGAGAGCGGCCTCCTGGGCCTCCTGGGGATGTGACTGTCCTCCCTGCCTCTGGGATCTGGGGCTGCTCCTTCCTGGGGCCGAGGCAGCCAGCGGCTATTGTGAACCCTCAGAGTCCTCCCCGCCACCTGCTGGCCTTCCTGAGCCTCCCTTGGGGGCCCGTTTAAACCGAAGACAATGGCTTCCGATAGATTTAGCCTCCTCCCCGGTGGCTAAAATGATCAGAAAGTGGACGGTGTCGCTGATCTCAGCTCTCCCCAGTCTTCTCCTGCCCTGGCCCACTTGAGTGGCCCTCTGGGAGCCTGGGACAGCGCCCCACCTCCCCTGGGGCCCACATGCCAGCTCAAGAGGAGGCAGGTCTGCTGATTCCCTCCCCTCCCTCTCCCTCCCTTCTCCTGGCCCACGGCCCTCTCCACGCTTGCTTCCCGCTCCCTAGTACTAGAAGTTGCTCAGTTACTGTTGCTCTTGCTGTTGGCCAGCTCCCAGCCCCTGTACTATTCCACTGCATCCAGAATGATCTGAGGAAGAAATGGCAGAGATCATTTTAACACCCCAGAGAGATGCACTCAGCGGTAGGTCCCCCCAAAAAATATTGGGAGAGAGCATTGGTTGAGGGCCTGCAAGTGGCTCTCACCTGTCCATCCTCTAGGAGAGCCTCTCACCCAGACCCCAAAAGGAGAGGGACCATGTCTTGCAGGGCACAAAAGCCCTCACCTGCACCATTCCTGAGGCTTCTCAAGGCTCTGTGAGGCAGGAAGGGCCAACGCAGCCCAGTTGGCAAAAGGGGTGAACTAAGGCCTGGACCGGGAGGTGGCTGGCCCCACATACACAGGCCCAGGACTGACTCCCAGGCCCCCCACCTCCAGCTGCAGGGTTCATGTGTCAGCTGGGATGGGAACGGGCTGGGCACACAGTCCCTTCCCAGGGACCCAGGGGCTCCCCCGGAGAGCTGTGGCCCTGCCTTCCCCCTCTCTCCCCCAAAATGACCCCCTCCTCCTGCAGGTCCTCGATCTCTCCACGGAGTAGATGTGGCGTCCCTGGGTGGGTGCCAAAATGTGGGAACCCCTTTCACGTCCTGCACGATTCAGAGTCCCCAGTTCAGGGTTCGGGTTTCTGGAGAAGGCTGCACACAAATGAATAAAGAGACTGAGAAAAATATTAATTTGGAGAATGGGGGCCAGGCGGTAGTTCAGCTCCAGTGGCAGAACTCCCCTCGCTCTGGCTTTACCACTCCTTTTATTAAGATTAAAATCATAAGATACAGCTGTGTCCCCCAGGCCAGAGACACCAGTAAAAGTCGATCAGTAGATCTTCTTAGCACTAACAGGTGGGGGCTGCTTCAACCACCAACATCCCAGTAACCAGCTCCGACCCCTCAGAGCAGTCAAGGTCGACCCGCCCTGCAAACTCCCTGTCCACAGCTCTCTGTTATTAAAGCACTGATTGGCTTCCGGCAAGTAGAGCAATGTCACAGAGGGGGTGCCAGGCGGGCTGAGATGGAATCTGTTGTCCTGGACTCAGAATATACACCACAGGCTCCGTGTCCCTCTGAAAGTGCCCCAGTTAGGACCATACAATTGTGTGTCCCCTCACTAAGGCTCAAGGCCCAGCATGTGGGCAGCTGTGGGTGACCTGATTCAGGACACATCTAGTTCTCTGATTAGTGAGGGGAACAGAGAACAAGGTGTCCCCTGGAGGACACGGCTGGGGGGGGGGAGCAGGGGGTGCTGTTTGCACCTGCAGGAGATTCTGCAGCCTCAGAAAGAGGCCCTGGCCATGTCTCGAGACGCTGGGCGGGATAAGAGCTCAAGGGAGAAAAAGCAGACTCTGGCCTTCCTGAGCTGGGAGACAGAATGCACCTGGGCGACTCTCGTGCACCCCTCCAGGGGGCACTCACATCATGGGCTCGGTGCCCCGGGAAAGCAGGATTTGTGAGCTAAGCCCGTGGTCGGCAAACTGCGGCTCGTGAGCCACATGCGGCTCTTTGGCCCCTGGAGTGTGGCTCTTCCACCAAATACCACGGCCTGGGGTGAGTCTGTTTTGAAGAAGTGGCGTTAGAAGAAGTTTAAGTTTAAAAATTTGGCTCTCGATCGTTGCACTGCTGCTATTTGGCTCTGTTGACTGATGAGTTTGCCGACCACTAAGCTAAGCTGTAGATCACACGGGAGCAGGAGCCAGGAGGGAGGACAGAAGCTGCCAGTGCAGGAGAGGTAGGCCCTCTAGGAGAGCAATCGTGCAGTCCAGTTCCCATCAGACACTGATTGAGCACCTACTGTGTGCTGAGCCAGGGCAGTTACTGAGGGGGAACAGGCACTGCTTTTGAGCAGCTCCTGGGCCAGGCAGGACATGGGCGGGCTGTCCCCTGCCTGTCCTGCTGGCACAGAGGAGGAGCCCCAGAGAAGATGTGTTGGGTCGACTTGTGCTGGCTTCACGGAGAGAATGGTGGAGGGCGGGACGGGAGCGGAGCTTGGTGAGGATGCACAGGCAGTCATCTGGGCCGCAGAGCCAGGCCTCGGGAGCTGGGTCAGCATCTGGGATCCCCAGGGACCGGGCATCAGCCTGGGACCAGTTTGTAGAGTCTTGAATTCCAGGCTGAAGCCTTTGAACTTGATTCCGAGGCAATCGGGAGTCAAGAGCTGTTTCTCCGTGGCTCAGGCTCCTTAATAGCCTGGGACACTGGTCCCTGCTGATGTCCTGCCCATCCACCCCCTTACCCCCGCCCCTCCCACACACACACCTCACCCCCAGTTGCCTGGCTCGCTCTCTCCTCTGCAGCACCACCCCTGAGAGGGAGGCTCCAACTAGAAGCGGCCTGAGCCATGGGCAGCGCCAGGGCAGGGTGGCTGCCAGGAGCACAGAGCGCTTGGCCCAGGCTGGCTCCGTCTGTGGGAATCGCTCTGTCCCTGCAGAGAGAGGCTTCCCAGGGGAGGTGGCTCGGGGCCACTTGGATGTGCTCACCAGGCCTGATGTCAGGCGGGTACAGCTAGCCTGGGAGGACCTAAAAGCGCTCAGAAACTTTTCCACTGTTTGCTGCAGCGAGGAGATTTTCCATGTGTCACAAGGAAATGCTGTTGTGTGCGCGGTGCAGGGCATGAGTGCCTGGGCTGCTCTGACAAATAACCACAAACTCAGTGGCTTAACGCAGAAACGGACGTTCTCTCAGTTCCAGAGGCCAGGAGTCTAAAACCAAGGTGTTGGGAGGGCTGTGGTCCCTTTGGAGGGTCTAGGGGAACCTCCTCTCTGGCCTCTTTCAGCCTGGGGTGGCTCCAGGGATTCTTTAGCATGAGGCGGTGTCACTTTGAGCTGGTCTGCCTCTCACGTGGCCTTCTCATCCTCTGCCTTCTCCTCTCCCGTGTCTTCCAATCACACTCATCTTTGCGTTTCAAACCCACCTGACAACCCATGATCAGCTCATCTCAAGATCCACAGTTAATTCCATCTGCAGACACCCTTTGTCTAAAGGGTTTTCACTTAGGGTGGGGCCTGTCTTGTTAGGGACCACCATCCGATGTGGTACTGCACACACACAGTCTTTGGAATGAGACAGAGCCAGCCTGAAATCCTGTCCTCACTCCTTACTCAAGTTCAGTCATCTCCCTGCGCCTCGTTGCTTTTTTTTTTTATTATTATTGATTTCAGAGAGGAAGGGAAAGGGAGAGAGATGGAAACATCGATGATGAAAGAGAATCATTGATGGGCTGCCTCCTGCACGCCCCACACTGGGGATGGAGCCCTCAACCCGGGCCTGTGCCCTGACCGGGAATCGAACCCGTGACCTCCTGGTTCATAGGTCGGTCCTCAACCTCTGAGCCATGCGGGGTGAAGCTCATTTCTCTATCTTAAATAAGCATGTCTATTTATAGGGCTGTTTTGAGAATTGCATAAGTTAATACTTGCTTGGCAAACGGTGCACAGTAAATGGCATTGATGATGATGACGACGATGATGATGATGATGATGATGATGAACTAACTCAGAGAAGAGAAGAGATGTATCCGCCCAAGGTCACACAGCCAGACCTGGAACTCAGGTCTCTCTCACACTAAGCTCTGTCGCTTGTTCCTCAGCAGCATCTCGTGCTCCTCTGGTCTGTCCCAGAGACTGTGCGCCCGCCGGCAGGAGGGTGAACAGCATCCGACGTGGAGTGAGCAGCCAACTGTTGGCCCCAGGGAGGTGAGGTTAAGATCAGAACTTGGCCTTGAGTTATTTAATGGCAAGAGGGAAAATCAAACTTGGCCTCCCCTGTGTAAGAAGCAGCCTCACTATGGGTTGGGAGTGAAGGGGAGTAGGGGGAGGTTTTGACCACATACCCCGTGGCTGCCGTGGAGTGAGCTCCACCAAATGCTGTCTCCTCGAGCCTTGCCTCTTCCCTGCCCACCAGGAACGGTGTCCCATTCCGAGTCGAACTCTCTCAGGGTAAGAAAATGACACCCCCTCTCCATCTGGGGAAGCGGCTACAATAGGAATAGGACACCCCTGGCCCCAGATGAAAGAACGGGTGCCAGCGAAATAAAGGCAGGATTCATTCCTCCCTCTCGGAAGTCTTTGCAACCAGATCTCCCGCCCCGCCCCCCAAAAGACATGGTTGACTTTGATCTTTCAAGCCCCTGCACTCAGATTTCCCCTGCTGCCTGGTGAGGCTCCTGCCGCTGGCTCTCACAGGGCACTTGTTAGTGTGCTTGCTACTTACAGTGGCACAGGCGTGGTGTGAACTCTGGGGGAGAAAGGTATGGCCCCAGCTTCTGTCTCAGGGTTCCAGGCCCTAAGGAGCCTGGTGCTGCTTGCTGATCCCCAGGGAGGACAGCAGGTCCTGGCTGCCCCAGGACAGTGCCTGAGGGGGTGGAGGTAGGGACAGGCCTTAATGAGGTCCTGGCTGGGTCCTCAGGAAGCTCATGGAGGAACACATGTGTCACCTAACAAGGAAATTGGTGGAAGGGGCAGAGAGCGGAAAGGACGGGAGTGTCTCCCTCTGGATGAAGCATGGAAATGTTCCGACAGAGGGAAAAGGGGGGGGGGGGGGGAAACAAAGGGGAGTGGACATCATGGTAGGAATGTGGGGGTGGGAGGGAAGGCAGATGTGGCTCTTGGCCAAGGGGTGATTCATAGGCACCAAGTCCTACAACCACAGAGGGGTCCAGAGCTGTGTCCTGTGATCCAAGGGGTCTTGGACCTAAGGCTCAGGCTGAGGAAGAGGGAGCCTGTCCCCATCTGAGTGATTGGCAAGCTTTCCCAGATGCTCTCTTTGCCGCCAGCACTGAGCTGGGCCCCTGGATGTGGGGCCTGGCACCAGCCCTGGCCTCTGGACTGACACATGGCAGCAGTCACGTGGGCTAAAGGCGAGTGTGGGCCTACAGCTCTGGAGATGGAAGGACTTTCTTCTGGGCTCTGAGCCCCTCCTGCGAAAGCTCCCAGAGTCTTGGAGCACAAAAGGTGAGGCGGGGGGAAGAGGGCAGTACACCTCTGTTATAGGTATTTTTCTCTTTTTGCTACATCCAGCATGGAGAGATTGGGTTTAGTTTCTGAGTAGAGGAGCTGGGGATTAAAAAATATAAAGAATAGAAGAGAAGATGTAGAAAATAGAAGTAATAAGCTGGGGCCTGGTGGGACGTCTGTTCTCTCTGATGGAGAGACAGAGACCCGGAGCCCAGGAAGCCATGTTTATTTATATCCCACAATACAAAGGGGTTTCTCCAACATTAGGATCAAAGGAGTTTCAGTGGGCCCAGGCCCTATTCATTCCCCCATTCCCAGGGCAAGGCTGCATTTATATTTCAAGGCCCTCTCCCCGACATCTGAGGCAAAGTTAAGGCCAAGCTAATAAACACATCAGCCTTATTGGTGAAGCATGTTTTTCCAAGGCTTGGTTTTGCCAGGCGCCTTGAATTCAGCCAGACAAAGATTTAAACAATGCTCAAGGTGTCTTGCCTGGGGGCACCCACACACACACACTCTGTGCCCACCCCCATGTCCAGAGCCACTTTTCTCCTTCTACTCTCTTCTTTGCTATTTCTTCTGCCAAGTCCAAACTCAACCCAGCTCATTAACCAACCCAGCTCAATGACCCAAGAATGAGGACAAACCCGTCTCCCCTGGAGTCTGCTCACATCTGAGATCATCCCGGGGCCATCATCCTTTGTGGCCAAGACTGTACTTAGCCATAGCTGTCAACAACGGGGGTTCACGTCAGGCCCCTTCTCTGTGGCATCTGTTTGGGTGGCCCACTGCGCCAGCCCCAGCCAGAGACGCAGGCCAGATGGGGCTCTCCCCCCCTGGGGGATCGGTAAGTCATCCTTTGTCATCTGGACAATCACAGTCCAGCCTGTGATCTGAGAAGCATTTTAAGTCCTTGGAGAAAAGGGAACATTGCAGCTATACACTCAGGTAGAGGATTTAAGATTTCTTGTGAAATGTCCATTTCAGCAGCTCATTCCCCGCTTATGTCATTTCAAGAGCACCCATGCACCCCTGGATAACATCTGAACTTCTCCATGGAGCTCAAGAGACTTACACGGTCTGCCCTTTACCACTGCAGCCCTGACACTCCACAGGCGCCCGGTGACCAGCAGGTTGAATTAATTGCCAGATCCCGAACAGACCACACTGCTGGCTCCCATGCACCTCTGCTCAGAACTCTGTCCTCTTGTCTTTCGGAAAAGCTTCTGCGAATTTTCAAGCACAGCTTGAACTTTGGTGGAGGACACTCAGTGGGGGGTTAGGTAGAACAAAGTGCCCTCTTGGACTTACATATCTCTCATCCTGTGAGATGATTAAAGTTGATGAGGCAAGTAAATGGACCTAAGTGTGTTTAATTTTGAACAGGCACATATTCTAACTATACTCCAACGGGTATCAGACCATGGCAAATAGAGTACAGACATTTGAATTTCTGCACCCCTTCCTCCCCCCAAAGCATAGAGACATTGGAATAAACTCCCTCATGAGCCATTGCCTACACTGTCTACTAATCCCCCCTCTGGGGGGGGTCTGGAGGAAAGACCCAAATGACTCCCCAGGGTGATGGAGTCCATCTGGGCATCTGCTGGCCAGGGTGCTCCAAGAAGATGAGTGAGTTCTAGAGTCCCCTCTTTGGTGTTCGGCCTTCCTAGGTGGGGAGAGGGCCTGGGATTCTAAAGGGATTCTTTGAATGGTAGAGGCCTCCCCTGAAGAAACAAGAGGGTCCCTCCAGCTTCCTCCCCTCCAAGAGCACCCCCTCCTGCTCTGCCCTGCCGGTCCCACCCTTGGGGAGAGCTGGTCCTTGGCTTTCTTCTCTGATTCTGCAGAGTCAAGAAGGGTGGGTCAGGGCTGCAGCCGAAGGGGAAAGAAAGGCTGTTTTCATGAAAGACGGTATTGATTCCATTCTGAAAAAGGAGGAAACCCCACTTCTGACATGAGTCACTGTGGGAACCATTGAAATGCGACATTTTTCTTTTCATTTCTTCTTTTCCTTCTGGAACCTCAGAGTTGGGTCTGGTGATAGAAGTGGGTAAAGATGAACAAAGTAAGTTCATAGACTGTTCCTTCTTACTTCTCCCTCCCATCCATTCACTCCTCCTTGGGCACCACGCTGTGCAAAGACAAGGAGGTGGGATCTGAAGCCAGAAGACTTGGATCAGGGTCCAAAGTCCACAGTCCTGGAGACCGCAGGCCTGGGGTCCCTGTGGGCATGCCCAGCCCTTCCTGGAGTCGCTCGCTGCTGGTTCTGGTTCTGAACCAGCCAGAGGGTAGGAGTGAGCATGAGGGTGGGATCACCTGACAGATGATCACCAGGGCTGGCCCATGACATTCTCTCAGGCCAGGATGGTCCTCTGAGAAGCCAGTGCTGCTGCACAGAACATCCCCTGCTGGGGAACGGGGGCGGTTGGCAGGGGGGCGGGGCACAGAGTGGAGAGTGCCTCCCCTCCCAAGCTGTGTTTGAAGGGACTGTCTGGTATTTCCTTAAATAGGTATCAAATGGAAAATTTTGAAAGATCCCTTGTGAAAGTATTTTCCTCTAAAATAGAAACTCTGCTTAATAGTACCAGCTTTCTAAGAATAAACCCCAGATTCCACCATGAGCCCTTTCTCCAAGGATGATGGGGGGAAGGTTGGGAAGGCAGAGACCCAGAGAACTTGAGCTCATTTGTCTACTTCTAAAAACAGTCTTCCTGAGTAGGAAGGACTCCCCCCCCCCCAACACACACAAACACACACACACACACACACACACACACACAGTCATCTCTGAGTAACATGGGGTCATACTTGATTAGGAGAGGCCCCAAGTCTCTTCATGGTCCCAGTTGACACCCTAGCTCCGGCATCTCTTCAGAGTTCAAGGCAGAAAGAGGAAGGAAGAAGCGCCAGACCCGCTCTGTCTGCTGTGTTGTCCTTTTCTAATCGGGAGAGTTAAAGTCCTCGAGAGCCTCCATCACACCCCCGCTTACATGTCACGGGCCAGGACCACGTCCTGTGGCCACCCCTGGCTGCACGTGATGGGCTAAGAAAATGAGGATCCTGCCTTGTTAGCCTGGAGAGCCGAAGGGAAGAAAACAGGAATGGGGATGATTGTTGGGTCAGTCTGCCCCAAAGACATCATGATCTCAAGTCTTCTGTCTGTGTGGGCTACTTTTTAGAATTCTCCATCCCCCCAAAATTGTCTACAACAATTTTGCAAGGTGGAAAGAACAGGCATTACTTATTCCCATCCCACAGGTAAGGAAACTGAGGCCCAGGGCTCACAAAGGATTTGTCCAGGGTCACAAAGACTCCATGACTGAGCCAGCCCCGGAACCAGGTTTCCTGGCTCCCAGCTCCGTGGACAGTGTGCCAAATCCAATGCAGGAACCAATCAGCGGTCGCCAACCTTTTAGACCTCACGAACCACCGGTTGGCATCCGCCAGACTAGATGATGCTCCAAGACAGGCCATTGCTTCTGGAATACAGCCTCGCAGGGAGGCAGGGAGGCAGGGAGGCAGGGAGGCAGGGAGGCAGGGAGGCAGGCACGATCTGGGCGAGCTCCTAGCTGCCTTTAAAGACCAAACCTCAGAACCTGGGGCAACCGTCCTGCTCCGCGCTGAAGGGTATTGTCCAGGCATTGCTGCCACTTGAGAGGGTCACTGCGTGATTAAATCGGCGCAGGCTCCTGATATCTCTGAGAGCTGAGGTGTCTAGGACAGAGGTCGGCAAACTCATTAGTCAGCAGAGCCAAACATCAACAGGACAACGATTGAATTTTCTTTTGAGGGCCAAATTTTTTTTTTAATGAAACTTCTTCTAACACCACTTCTTCAAAATAGACTCACCCAGGCCGTGGTATGTTGTGGAAGAGCCACACTCAAGGGGCCAAAGAGCCGCATGTGGCTCGCGAATGGTTTGCCGACCACTGGTCTATGAAATAAGCTGACTTGGCAGGGGAGGCTGCAGCAAAGAACTCTGGAGCCTCTGCCGGGGCTGCTGGAGACCCTTCCTCGGGTTGTACCTGTGCAGGCCCCTGGCCGGCAGCGTGGGCACCGAGGGGGAGTTGGTGCCCAGCGAGGTGGGTACCAGTGCCGAGGGGGTGCAGGCTATTCACCCTTGTTGCCTGGCAGAGTGGAGCGAGAGGAGCTCAGCGGGGGGATGGGGCACAGAGTGAGGAGTGCAGAAGCCCAGTGCCCTGGCAGGAGGGGGCAGCAGAGGCCTCTTGGACTCCCGTCCAGCCTCCAGCCCGGCCTGGCCAACAAAGCTGCTCTCTGTAAGGACAAGAAAGAATGCGGGACAAAAGGAACTAAAAATATATCCTTCACATTTCTGCAGGAAGCGTGGTGCCTTGCCCTGGTTCTGCCCAGAACAAGGAGCAGCTTTTCTGTTCTTGGCCACTTTGCATCCTGAGCAGGGCATCCTGACATTGACTTTGAGCGTGAGGCGAAGAATGAAAAGGGACCCTGGGACGCGGCTTCGGCTGAGACACCGTTCTGTGTGAACCAACGCCTGGGTCCTGGGCACACAGTGGGTCCTCACTTCCCACCCTCTCTTGCAGCTAGGTGGGGCCCACGCAACTAAGTTCTGACCAATGGAATAAGGTGTTTCCCGTCAGAAGGCGCGTTTGGGTGTCCCGGCAGTCAATCTTGCCTGCGTTAACCACACTGACACTGGCGTTTCATCTGCCTTGTCTGCAGGCGGTGTGGGGTGGAGAGTTTGGAATGAAGCGTGGCTGGGCTCATGTCTCGATCCTGCCGCTGTGTGACCTCAGGCAAGTCACTCATTCTCTCCCGGAGCCATTTCTCCTTTTGCCGAAACAGAATAAACTACCTACTCACAACGTGGTGGTGGGAGCTGTTAGGTAATCACATCAAGGGTTTAGCATAGGCCTGACACACAAACAAGCTATTTTTTTTGTTGTTGTTGAATTGGAAAGAGTTTTAGCCCTGGCTGGTTTGGTTCAGTGGATAGAGCGTCGGCCTGTGGACTGAAGAGTCCCGGGTTCGATTCCAGTCAGGGGCACGTGCCTCAGTTGCAGGTTCCCTGGCCCTGCTCGGGATGTGTGCAGGAGCAACCACCAATGTGTCTCTCTCATATCCGTGTTTCTCTCTGTCTCTCCCTCTCCCTTCCACTCTCTCTAAAAATCAATGGGAAAATATCCCTGGGTGAGGATTAAAAGAATAGAACAAAAGAATAGTTTTAAAGATTAATTATTTTAAAACTTTCATATGTCCACTTGGTATTATATGCTTTATGTCCCAAATAGCATGAATGTGGAGTAAGATGAAAGAAGGGAAAGCAGTCCTTCGGTCCGTGAAATCCTGGACTGCCCCCAGGCCGGGCGTTCAAAGTAAATTCACTTTAGCAGCAGCTTGTCCTGAGTCGTCCAGAGAGGCGGAGCCGGGAGCCAGGCCTTCAGCTACCTGGAGGCCACCTGACCCGGCTGCTCCACTCTGCGGGGGCGAATCTGCCCGGGGGTGTCCTCCCGGTCCTGGCTGCAGAGCAGCTCTGGCTGGACACCAGGAGACCCCTTTCTAGCCGTGTGACCGTGTTGTCACTATTTGTCATTCTAGCCCTTTTGACAGGCACGTACACTATCTCCTAGTGGTTTTAATCTGCATTTCCCTGATGGCTAGTGGTGAGGAGTGGCTTTTCTTAGGCGTGTTCTTCACCTCTCTGTCCTCTTCTCGGAAGACCTCTCTTCATGCCTGTTACCCATGTTCTAACTGGCCTGTGTGTGTGTGTGTGTGTGTGTGTGTGTGTGTGTGTATGCGTGTGTGTTTTACTGTTGAAATTTAAGAGTTATTCATGGAGTCTAAGTATTAGCCTTTCATTGGCTAAGTCGTTTGCAAATATTTTCTCCCAGTTTGTACTTTATTTTTTCCTTTCTTAATAGGGTCTTTCATAGAAAAAAGTTTTTAATTTTGATGAGGCCCACTTCATCAATTTTTTTCTTTTATGGGTCATGCTTTTGTTGTCAAGTTTAAGAACCCTGCCTAACCTTAAATCGTGCAGATTAAGCCTATATTTTTTTTTCTAAAAGCTTGTTATGTATTGCATACTATTATATAGTGTATGTTATTATGTACTGTTCGTTGCTGCTGCCTTTCCTGCTATTGTAAAGTATACTGTTAGAGATTGCAAACCATTACACACTGTATACTATTGTATATTATATGCTATAAATCACTATATGCTGCATATTGTTGTATACCATATACTATTAACATCGTGGTACCAGATGTCTCTGTCCAGATTATGTGTGTGCTATTTACATGAATAGGTATATGGTATATATTAGAATATACTATCCATATTATGTTATACCATTTATTCCACTTTTTTCAGTGTTATTCTATGTTGTTGAATATAGATATACAGTTTCCTTTTTTTTTTTTTTTACAGTGTTCTTCTTAGTGGCCATTAAATCATTTAATTATCGTTGACACTATTTCCCTAGTGCCATTAAGGTGTTTTGTAATTGTTTGTATTTTGCTATAATTGGAGAGATACAAATATACCTAGGCCAGTGGTCGGCAAACTACGGCTCGTGAGCCACATGCAGCTCTTTGGCCCCTTGAGTGTGGCTCTTCCACAAAATACCACGTTTGCACACACACCTACAGTGCGATTGAAACTTCGTGGCCCCTGCGCAGAAGTCGATTCTCGGCTCTCAAAAAAAATTTCAATCATTGTACTGTTAATAGTTGACTCTGTTGACTAATGAGTTTGCTGACCACTGGCCTAGACTGTGGTCTCTAAGTACATGTCCCACTAAAAGGAACCAGAGCCACTTGGAGAAATAACTGATTTCAGCTCCAACAAAGCAAGTGACCAAGAGCCTTCTTGTCATGGCAACACCAAAACCGTGGGATGGTTCCAAAGGACTCAAGAGCTGACTCTGGCTGACAAGGAGATAAGGCTGAGCACAGACAGGGAAATACCGCAGTGGGTTACTCACCATGGTGGGCCTGGGTGAAGGGCTGCTGGGAGCGCCTGGGGCCACCAGAGCGCAGTGGCTCTGGGCAAGGACCCACCCGCATTCCAACCCGGGAATGACTCACTCAGACGGATGCTCCCTCGTCCCTGATCTGCAGGGCATCATGCAAGAAGAATCCTCACCTTTCCTAAGAGACACTCGCTAGGCTCCTGGTTACAAAACCCAGCATTCTCCGGGTCACTTGAGGGTTCGCTGAGCTCCCAGCAGGGGAGGGGTAGCCTGGTACATGTGATTGCACCAAGAGGGAGGACAGCGGGAAGCAGCGCAGCCCTAATCCTCTGTGCCTGCCCAGTCACTGAACCGCCCACTGCTCCCCTCTCTCCATTCCCACCGCCCCTCCTGGTCCAGCCCAGGTGGCCCCCGCCTGGATCACCACACAGCCTCCAGGTGTGCTCCACCCAGCATGCCCTCTCCCAGCAGTGAGGCTCCAGGCAGGAGTTAGGCTTCGAGCACAAAGGCATCAAAACGACCTGCATGGCCAAAACCAGTTTGGCTCAGTGGATAGAGCGTCGGCCTGCGGACTGAAGGGTCCCAGGTTCGATTTCAGTCAAGGGCACGTACCTTGGTTGCAGGCACATCCCCAGTAGGAGGTGTGCAGGATGCAGCTGAATTGATGTCTCTTTCATCAATGTTTCTAGCTTTCTATCCCTCTCCCTTCCTCTCTGTAAAAAATCAATAAAATTTATTAAAAAAACAAAAAACAAAACGACCAGTGTGGCCTCCTTGCACTCCCGGCAAACACCAGGCAGGACGCCACTGCTGCACTTCCGTTCCCACTGTCCTTCCCCTCCCACGACACCCCCGCCCTCTGTGCCTGCTCCAACCTGAGTGAGAGCCCTGCCCCCCTCCCCCCAAAGCCAGCAATGCAGCAGGAGGTCACCTGCCAGGCCTAAGGAGGGAGAGGCCACGCTCAGACCCATTCTGGGCTCTGCAGCTGCTGCGGTCACAGCTGTGCCCGCTGCCTGGCTGAGGAATGTCCCAGAATCCTCCCCTCCACCTCCCCACAAAGGGAGTGTGGCGAGGTGGCCATTTGCCGGAAGCCAATCCTTGTTTTGATGGTAGAGAGCTGTGGACAGGGAGTTTGCAGGGCGGGTCGACCTTGACTGCTCTGAGGGGTCGGAGCTGGTTACTGGGTGTTGGTGGTTGAAGCAGCCCCCACCTGTTAGTCCTAAGAAGATTCACTGATTGGCTTTTACTGGTGTCTCTGGCCTGGGGGATACGGGTGTATCTTGTGATTTTAATCTTAATAAAAGGAGTGATAAAGCCAGAGCAAGTAGTAGTTCTCCCACTAGAGTTGAACTACCGCCTGGCCCCCATTTCCCAAATTAATGTTTTTCTGAGTCTCTTTATTCATTTGTGTGCGGGCCTCCAGAACCCCAACCCTGAACCAGGGACCCTGAATCACGCGGGACGTGAAAGGGGTTCTCACAGCCGTTCCTACTAGCTCTTCTTCCCCCCCCTCCCCCCCGCCCACATTGTCCCACCCACTCAGGCCCCGACTACCACCAGACCCCGCTCCGGGGAGCAGGGGCTTGTCTGTCTGGACGCCCGGACAGTTCCAGAAGGCGGACACAAGTGTTCTCGCTGTGGAATATATGGTCCCGGGTGCGGAAATTGATAGAGGCCATTATCACATTTCAGAGCAATCTGATGCTTTCCGAAGCGTGAGCTGTCACCGGAGGAGGGACGCGTCCGTGCCAAGCTTTTGATGAGTATCCAGTGAAGCCACCAAATGTGTGAGTTGCTTGGCAGCAGCCGGCATCTCAGCCAGACACCTCACCCAGCTGCCTCGAGCTTCCCGGGGACCCCAGAGCAGGGCCTGGCGCCCCAGGCCCGAGCTGTCCCGGGTGGGACCAGCCCCAGAGCGTGGTGTGGTGTGACCCCTCCGCCAGGCCCTGAGCAGGGCTGCAGGGACGCTTCTGGTCCATTTCCTTGGCATTGCTTTTGTCTTCTCATCCTAGAAAGAGAAAACGGGAAGTAAGGGACAGAGAAGAGCTTTGTGTAGTCCAGTGGTCGGCAAACTCATTAGTCCACAGAACCAAATATCAACAGGACAATGATTGATGTCTTTCGAGAGCCAAAGTTTTTAAACTTAAACTTCTTCTAACGCCACTTCTTCAACATAGATTGGCCCAGACCGTGGTATTTTGGGGAAGAGCCACACTCAAGGGGCCAAAGAGCCACATGTGGCTCGAGAGCCGCAGTTTGCCCGCCACTGGTGTAGTCTGTTCCCTGAATGCCCCCTCCCTACCCCCCCCCCCCAACCCTGCTCCAAATCTAGAATGGACTCACCCTGGAGCAGCCCTCCCAGGCCTGCACAGAGAGACAGCGAGTTCCTCAACCCCAGAAAGAGGCCAGAGCTCGGAATTACCCGCTGTTCTGGCTCGGGTGAACGCCGCGATGCCCCGGGGGCAGGGGGACTTCCAAAACTCCGCTCCAGAAATAGCAAATTGTACCCTGAGAACATTAAAATCAGGGCGTATCAGGACCAAACCAGAGAGGGTGGGACCTGCCTTCCCACTATGTGTCCACCGTCCAGACACCGTCGCTGACACGGACACACAAAGAGCTATTTGACACTGACACTGGGACTCAGAACTGTTGGACATTGAAACTGAGACTCAACATTTTGTTTTTTTATCTTATATGTTTATTTCTAGGATGCAGATGCAAGATTAAAAAAAAAAAAAAGAAACGGGGCGGGGGGGAATAGATACAGAGGCAAAGAAGCATTGAACAGACTGTCAAACTACATGGGGAAGGCAGGGGGGCGGGGGCTGTAAGAGATAAATCGAAGGACTTGTATGCATGCATATAAGCATCACCAATGGATACAAGTCACGGGGTGGGGGGGTAGGTGAAGACATCTGCTGGAGGTTAGGGGAGGCTGGAGGGAGGTTAACGGGGGGGAAACATATGTACTACTATTCGTAATACTTTAAACAAGAAAAAAATTATATATAAAAATAAAATCAGGATGTATCTGTTAATGCAGCGCAATGTTTAAGAGCACGAACTCCGGAGTCAGAATGCAAGGGCCCGATTCCACCTTTTACATCTACGTGCTGTGTGACCTTGGGCAAGTGGCTTACCTTCTCTGTGCTTCGTTTAGAATCTGCTTTTCCCCCTAAAGCACAAGCTTCACGGAAGCAGGCCCCTCGTCTGTCTGATTCACCGCTGTGTCCCCAGCAGTGTTCACCCGCAGTGGGACTCGGTAAATATTGCTGGTTGAAAGAACAGATGAAAGACGGGTACATTTTTTCACGTTGAAAGGTGTGGCCAATTTATTTTCCTAAAGGCTGGCCAATTACCCTCTACCAGGAAAGCAAGAGACTGTTTTCCCACACCCATGGCCACACTGGGGGTTACAGCCTTTCGGTTATTTTTTCCAGCTGAAACCGGTGTGGCTCAGTGGATAGAGCGTTGGCCTGCGGACTGAAAGGTCCCCGGTTTGATTCCGGTCAAGGGCACGTACCTTGGTGGTGGGTGCCCTTCCCCCGTGGGGGGTGTCCAGGAGGCAGCTGATGGATGTTTCTCTCTCATCGATGTTTCTAACTTTCTTTCCCTTTCTCTCTCTAATAAATCAATAAAATATATTTTTTCCCGTCTAACGGGGAAATGCTATCTCTTGGTTGACAGCCTCGCTTTATAATCTCCTCCCGAGCCACGCCTGGCCCCCCGCCGTGAGTGTCAGCAGCCAGGCTGATTGGGGGGGGGCCTGTTTGCAGAGAGCATGCGCAGAGCCACAGGCCTGGGAGCAGCCCGAAGAGAGGGGTAGGAAAAGGGTCGGGGGAGGGGGGGGCGGGAGATGCAGCCCCATGGGGCGCAGGGAAGGGGTCTGGACAGCGTCCCAGCTGCCGCAGCAGCTGCTACACACCGGAGCCAGAAGAGAAGCTGCTCCCGGGGAGGGGACCTTCGGAGAGCCCAAGGCAGGGCCCTGTGTCCATCAAAGGGGACAGTGTGTGGGTGGGAGGCAGCCAGGGCCCCAGCAGGCCCCGCCCTCAGGGGGATCTGAGGTGCCGGAGTCTTGGCCCTGACAGGCCTGGAGGCACTGACCTTCATCTTCAAAGGCCTTCCCAGAGCGTCTCCTTATTCTCCCCTCCCTGGCGGACCCGGGGTCTCAGAGCCTTCGTTGTTGTTCTGGGAGATCTTCCTGAATGTCACAGCAGCTCCCCGAGGAGGGACAGCATCTCGGGGCTGTAAGGAGGTGCCCCTGGACCTCTTCGGCGATGCCCACGGGGGACTCCCCTGGCCCAGCCAGGGCAAGGCCTCTCCTGGCATCTGCCCACGGAACCCACAGGTCCTGAGACTGGGCGTGACCCGGGCAACTGGCCTGCTTTCTCCAATCTGACGACACCCTGGGAAGGGCGGTACAGACCTAGTTTTAAGACACCGAGGAGCCCCAGCAGCCGCACGCAGCATGGGGCTCTGGCTTGAGTTCTAGCTTACGTAAGCCGACCACAGAGGACAGTTGTGTGACACTTGCAGAAACCCGCATACAGACTTGGTGTTAGACAATACTAAGAAAGAGTTGGTTTTGATGCTACAACAATGATGTGGCCATGTGGAAAGCTTCTTATTCTTAGAGACGCTGACTGACGCGTTGAGGGTAAAATGTATATCACTGGTTTGTTTCTAAATACTTAAGTAAAAATGTAGATGAGACAAATGTAGCGAAATATTAATTGCTGTTAAATCTAGGCGATGAGTATAAAAGATTCATTACAGCCAAAACCGGGGTGGCTCAGTGGATAGAGCGTCGGCCTGCGGACTGAAGGGTCCCGGGTTTGATTCCGGTCAAGAGCATGTACCTCGGTTGGGGGCACATCCCCAGCGGGGGGCGTGCGGGAGGCGGCTGATCGATGTTTCTCTCTCGTCGACGTTTCTAACTCTCTGTCCCTCTCCCTTCCTCTCTGTAAAAAAAATCAATAAAGTATATTTTAAAATAAAAATAAAAATAAATGAAAGATCCATTATACCGTTGTCTCCGTTTTCCTGGGTGCGTGTAACCATTTCATAATGAAAATGCTTTAGCCCGGCCGTCGTGGCTCCGGGGTCGGGCATCGAGCTGTGAACCAGGAGGTCACCGTTCAGTTCCGGTCAGGGCACATGCCCGGGTGTGGGCAAGAGGCAGCCAATCACCGATTCTCTCTCATCGTTGATGTTTCTCTCTCTCTCTTCCTCTCTGAAGTCAATACATTTAATAGGAGGAGGAGGCGGAAGAGGAGGGGTGTGTGTGTGACTCTGGACAGGATTGGAGCGGAGCACATCAGACCAGCCAGAGGCCCTTAAACAGTGGTGCTGAGCCTGGAGAAGCCATGGACAAAACTGCTTTTTCCTCGGCGTCCTGAGTAAGCACTTGGAATGTGGAAGAGCCGGGGGGGGGGGGGGGGGGGGGGGGGAGTCTCAGGACCACAGAGCTGGGTTAAGGCCTCACAGCCTTCTGGCAGGCTCAGCCCTCTCCCAGGACAGGGCAGGAGACCCCAAAGTCAGCCTTGGAGCCTTCCATCCTAAAGATCAGAGGCCCTGTTTTGACAGACTATTCCTGGGGATGGCCCGCCAGGCTCTCCCAGGGCCGGTGCCCAGTGGTTAGGGGTTCCCGGTCCCCAGCTTTGGCTGCCTGCTCTCCAGGGGCCCCAGCCAGGCCCATAACACAGGAGGCCATGCCTTAGGATGTGGTGTGTGGATTTGGGGCAGAAAAACGGAGGACCTGGCCTAGAGGCTCCCAGGAACCCAGAGCCTGAGCTGCCTGCAGTGCAGCTGAGCATGAGCGAGCCCCTCTGTGTCCGCAAAAATCAAGACGGCCTGTCCTTCCCAGAGGCCAGAACCGGCTCGCCCCCAATGAGTGCAGGGGAAGTTACCCACCTCCCAGGCAGCAGTGGGCTTGCAAGATGGGTCTTCCCAGGAATAGCCAGGGCACTCCAACCTTGCTTATTACCCTTCTTTTTTTTTATTTCATTTTTTTAAATATATCTTTACTAGAGGCCCACTGTGTGAATTCATGCACCTTGAAAGGAACTGTGGGCTGCGAGGCTGTGGTAGGCACAGGGGCAGGTCTCAGCCCACCCTCTGTGACCCTACCCAGCCCTTGCCACCACGGCCCCCTGTCCCCAGGTCTGGCACCCTGATTGCCCCTCAGGAGTAGGGAGAGGTGGAGAAGCCCTCAGGGCGATCAGGCTGGCAGCCGCTGCTCACACCCGCTGATGGCACCCAGTGATCAGGACTGGCACCAGGCACTGGCAGCGGGTACGAGTGCCAGGCAGGATGGCGACACATGGGAGCAAAGAATTTTCAGTAACCACCAGAGACTCGCCCCAATGATTGTGACCTACACCCCACCTTGGTCTGGTGCCCCTGCTCACCTGCTCCACCATCCCACCTCGGCCAAAGTCCACCATGTTCCACACCCACACCCTGGTGATCAGCACACATCATACAACCAATTGTTCGGTCGTTCCGCCTTTCCGTCTACTTGCATAGTAGCCTTTTATTATATAGGATTGATTTCAGAAAGAGGAAAAAAGGGGGGGAGAGAGATAGAAACATCCATGATGAGAAAGAGTCATTGATAGGCTGCCTCCTGCACACCCCACGCTGGGGATGGAGCCCACACCCCAGGAATGTGCCCTGAGCTTGCAAACCTCTTGGTTCACAGGTAGCTGCTCAACCACTGAGCCATCCCCGCTGGCGACAAAGGTCAGTCTTTACCCTCATGGAGCCTGGCTGCTGTCCTTTTGCATCTATGACACATACCTTTGGAATGTGCGTGTAATTTCCTTTTTCAGACCCCTCAGGGCAGATCTCGGCAACAGCACCAAACCCCTGGTTGTTGTTGTTACCACGTTAATTAACTGTCTACCCCCCTAGAATCACCAATGTCTGTGCCTTTTCCTTTTTATCCAGTCCCAGAGAGTCCCCCTTTCCCCACACCCACCCGACCCCTTGCCTTCTCCCGCCTCCCTAATCGATCACCAGTGAATTTCTTGTATCTCTCTTTGACCTCCTCCTTGGAGGGTGATGCATAAAATAGGGTGCAAAACCGCCATTCTCTGGAGCAACTTTCATAATCCTCTGAGCGTCTGCTTACCCGCAATTGTCGTCAGTCTGGCTCAGATAAACTCACAAAGACTCTTGCCGGTCTGGCCCTCCGAACGCTTTAAATTGCTACGTGGCTCTTTTTCCTGAGGTTCTGTGGTTCTGGGAAGCTTTATCATAATTCTGCTCCTGGTACCCCCCTCTGCAGCCTGAACAGGTCCCTGGGCACTGGGCCAGGAGGCAGAGCGAGGGCAGAGCAGGGAGCCGTGGGGGGTGCCCTGGGCTGGCAGAAAGACCTGGCTCACAGGGTGTGCCCCACCTGACTCTGCCTGGCCCAGGGGAGGGGCTGGCACTGCGAGTCCCAGGGCAAGAGCTAGCCTTCTCCCCAGTGGGGCTGAGGAAGAGCAATTACACCCATTTCCTCCGGGAAGAAAAGGGAATGGATTCAACTCCGTGTCTGTGGCCTGGTCCGGCCCATGATTCAGCGGTTGTGGGGCAGGGCAGCCACGGCTACAGGGCCAAATGCCTAGGTGCCAACCTCGTGCCAACCCCAGCAATATTACCCCTTCCCCCGCCCCGCCCCTTCAGGAAACTGCATCCAGGACAACACAGGGGAGTGGACACCCCATGAGATACCCTCTCCTGGCAGCAATCTGGAAGGAGACTTGGGGGGCCAGGGATTGCCATTGAGGGAGAAGAAAGAGGCTGAGCTGAGCTGTACAGGCTGCTCTGTGAAAAGGAGGGGTCACCCCTTGCTATCTGGGGCGATCCTGTGCCTCCCTCCCCTGCCTGCCTCTACTCATTCATGTTAATTAAGATGTCACCGCTGAAACCGGTTTGGCTCAGTGGCTAGAGCGTCGGCCTGTGGACTGAAGGTCCCCGGTTTGATTCCGGTCAAGGGCATGTACCTTGGTTGCGGGCACATTGTGGGGGGTGGGTATGTAGGAGGCAGCTGATCGCGATGTTTCTAGCTTTTTGTCCCTCTCCCTTCCTCTCTGTAAAGAATCGATAAAATATATTTTAACACAAAAGATGTCACCATTAGGGAAGCTGCCCCTGAGAAGTCCCCAATGGGGTCAGAGCCCCTGGCACTGGTGCTTCCTCCTCATGCGGACAGAGGGGCCGATGGCCATTGTTCCGAGGCTGGCGTGTTCAGTCTCCCTGTGCTCTGCGGGAAGATAAATTGCGTGTCTGCTCCCCGGGGGGGGGGGGGGGTGAGAATGGGTCACGTGGCTAATGCTTCTGCTTAAAGCCCGTTTAGTGAGGAGCCTGCCTGAGGTTGTTTTTTAATAGACAGATTAGGGAGGAATTCACAAAAAGACAGAAGGGCAGAGTCATTGGGTTTCCCCTTGGCAGATAAGTTTGTCCTCAGACAAAGTAGTAAAGAGGGTGAGAGCTGGCTGGGTTTGCTCAAACTGTTGTCTGAGAGACTGGGGGAGTCAGGGTGGGGGGTGGGGGGTTGGGGGGGAAGAGCAGGTGCACCCCGGGCCATAGACCTGTTGTGGCAGAGCCCAGGGCTCCATGCCTTTCACATGTCAGTGAAAGCATGCTGTAGGCTGCCTGAGCCCCGGGTCATGCAGGACTCACAATCCATATTCTAGAATCCATGCCATGCCCGTGCGGGGACCCAGATGTCAGGCTGAGGCCTTGAGCAAAGCAGGATGCTGACAGCAGCCCTCAGGCCTGAGCTGTGAGGGTGGAGAGTTGGACCCTGAGCTGTGAGGGTGGAGAGTTGGACCCTGAGCTGTAGGGCGGAGAGTTGGACCCTGAGCTGTAGGGCGGGGAGTTGGGCCAGCCAGACACCCGAGAGGCGGCCTGTGAGCCTGGTTGAGGGGGCACAGCAAACAGCCTGGTCTCAGCAGCAACCAGCCCTGCCTCCCACCAAGCATATCAGGGCCAAGGAGCGCCTACCCCAGTGGGTGACCGGGCAGGACCCTCAGCCGCTCCCGGCCTCAGTCTTCCTGGCTGCACAACGCAAAGGGGGGGGGACGCCGTTGGTACAGCCCTGGTGGGACTCCTCATCTGACTGATCAAAAGCTGCCCCGAGCCCTAACCGGTGTGGCTCAGTGGATAGAGCATCGGCCTTCGAACTGAGAGGTCCCAGGTTCGATTCTGGTCAAGGGCATGTACCTTGGTTGCGGGCACATCCCCAGTAGGGGGTGTGCGGGAGGCAGCTGATCGATGTTTCTCTTTCCTTGATGTTTCTAATGCTCTGTCCCTCTCCCTTCCTCTCTGTAAAAAAATCAATAAAATATATATATATTTTTTAAAAACTGCACCAAAAACTTTCAAATGCAGCTCAATCTGTCAACACTTCCTGTGAAGCTGGGGATGGGGGTAGGGGGTTCTCAAATCTATCCGATCTAACGGACCACCCTCACACAGCAAGCTCTGGTGCTGGCTGCACTCGTCCCTCTGGGGGTGCTCCCCGCCCCCACCCCTCGGGAATGGAGGTGGGTGCCTCTGGGGAGGTCTGGGGGGGGGGGGGACTGCAGGCTGAGAGGTGCCTCCCGTGGGCCACAGCCCCTCGCCCAGATGCCTGAATTCTGAAGTGGCTTTCATTTCCTAAGGGGTGCCAGGAAACACGGCATCCAAACCGTTACCTCAAAAGCACAGGGCTGGGGCTGCCCGGGTGTCCACAGCCCCAGGCTTGGGCCCGATCCCTCTCAAAAGTCAGCCTCCTCCTGTTCACTCACCTCCCCACCCCTCCTCCCTCCTCCCCGCCCCCACCCCCAGCCAGCTGTCCGGGGCAGCTTTCACCTGGCTGCTCAGACGCTTAGAGCTGCAGAGAGGAGAGGACGCAGAGACAAGAGGGGCTGGAAATCAGTTCCACTGAGCCCCTCCAAAGAGGGGGCTCACGGAACATAGGGCTTTCCAGCTGGGAGACCCTGTGTAGAAATGTCTCCGGGGCCCCCCATAGGCCATGGGACGCCCCCAGGCACCTCACTGATTGCCCTGGCCGGACTCCTTCCACGACAACCCCGTTGGCGACCAGGGCAATCCTCCGCTGCTCCGGGGGCCGCCCCGCCGTCGTTGGGAAGCCCTGGTCTCTGGCCCTTCATCACGGATGGAGCGATCCGCCAGAAATGCAGATGCACAGGGTCTGGGGCCTGGGCCCACCAGCAGAGGGGGAAAGCCGGCTCCCCGGCCGGGACCCTGAGGGCAGGTCTGAGGCCCTGTGCCCACAGGGGACTCCGCTACTTCTCTGCCTCAACCCAGCCTCCCTGGGAGGAAAGCACGCAGCCCCTCGGGAGGGGAGGGAGGGGACGGGAGGGAGGTGGGGTCAGCTGAGCCGCTACGTGGCCGCACACAGGCCAGGCGGCGCTGCGGGCGGAGGGCTGCGTGCGGGGCAGCGGCGGCCCAGCTGCTGGCTGTGGTTGCCGCTTTGCCCGTAATTACAGGGCGGGAGCCGAAGTGCACGTCTGGCCCAGAGGGGGCTGTTTCCGCCGACAGGTTGTCTGAGGAGGCCCTGTCCCCGCCAGCCCGGCAGCTGGGGGGCAGCTGGCTGACAACCGCAGCCGAGAGTCCGGGCCCATGCCGCTCCCAGACCTGGGAGGGGAGGGTGGCGGCAGAGCCAGACGCAGGAGCAGCGGGTTCCTCTGCCTGGGGCAGCCCTGGGAACCCCATCAGGTCTCTCTGCTGCGTGAAGGCTGCGTTTCCATGGACAGCTGGGGCAGGGGGTGCCGTCAAGAGCCAGGCTTGCCGAAACCGGTTTGGCTCAGTGGATAGAGCGTCGGCCTGCGGACTGAAGGGTCCCGGGTTCGATTCCGGTCAAGGGCATGGACCTTGGTTGCGGGCACGTTCCCAGTGGGGGGTGTGCGGGAGGCGGCTGATCGATGTTTCTCTCCCATCGATGTTTCTGACTTTCTATCCCTCTCCCTTCTTCTCTGTGAAAAATCAATAAAATATACATTTTTTTCAAAAGAGCCAGGCTCAAGCCTCCCTCTCTGCTCGCTGAGCCGGAAGCCCCGGGGAGTCCAAGTCTCCTTCCACCGCAAGGCTAAAGCTCTCCAGAGAAAGTGGGGCAGACACACTGCGAACTGCTGGGCACCTCGGTTTTCTCTGGGCCGTCCCGGGCAGGCGGGGGCCAGCAGGAGAGACCCACGCAGCCGGGAGAGAAGGGACAGGGGCGCGGGCGGGCCGGTGCCCAGGCAGATGGCTTCTGGCCGCGCTGGGAGGCAGCGCTGCGGTTTCTGCTTCTGCCGACGCTGCAGCAGCCGAGGCGCGGTTCCATGTGCCCCCGGGGCACACCCGTGGGCTTGGGAGCCAGGCTGAGCTCTGGTGGGTCCCGTGTCTGCCTTTTAAAGATGAGCCGGGGTCCCGCTGATCACTGTGTCCCCGAGGAATCTTATTCCAGCCGAAACCGGTGTGGCTCAGTGGATGGAGCGTCGGCCTTCGGACTGAAAGGTCCCAGGTTCGATTCCGGCCAAGGGCATGGACCTTGGTTGCGGGCACGTTCCCAGTAGGAGGTGTGCAGGAGGCGGCTGATCGATGTTTCTCTCTCATCGATGTTTCTGACTTTCTATCCCTCTCCCTTCCTCTCTGTAAAAAAATCAATAAAATACATTAAAAAAAGAAAGAAATCCTATTCCATGAGGGTCTGCTTCCTGCCCTGGACCATGAGGGGCTGGCCTGGCTCCTCGCTGTTGCAGCTGCACCGCTCCCGGTCGGTTTTCCGCTTGGAAAAGGTGGGGAACAGGGTGACCAGACACGGGGACACGGAGACACGGAGACACGCGCGCCCGGGACACACCGGGACACACACCACACGCCTCCCGAGTCCGCGAGGCCGTTGGCATTCTGCAAGGCGCTCTCTCCTCCCTCCCTGGGGGCCGGGCCGGCTGCTCGCCGTCCCCGAAAAGCAAGGCAGCCGCGGGGGCTCTGTCCTCCCCGCTGACGCCCTGCTCTCCTGATAAAGAAAAGGAACTTGGAGCGAGGTCTTCTCCGCAGTGAAATCCGCTGCCTCTGCCCCCACGGGAGCAGGCTTTACTCTCGCCAATACCTGAGGCGCCACATGTGCCAGAACTTCGTGAAGAGACGGAGGAGCGGCTCCCTCTGGTTTCCCGGTTGGCCCGATGAACCGCATCGCGGAGGAAAGCAACGAGCCCCCCCTCCCCCCCGCCCCATCGGCCCCTCAAAAGAAAAAGGGCCCGCAGGCCACCTCTCGGGACACCCAGCCCAACCCTTCCAGCTTAGTTCAAGGTCTTCTTAGGGACACGGGTTTCCCGGAAAGCTGAGTGACAGGACACAGTAAATGGCAGAGCAAGCCCGACTGCTGGGACCCAGTGGGTGAGCATTGATCTATGAACCAGGAGGTTGTGGTTTAATTCCCAGGGTCAGAGCATATGCCCAGGGTTATAGGCTCAGTCCCCAGTAGGGGGCGTGCAGGAGGCCACAAATCAAAGTTTCTCTCACATTGACGGTTCCAGCTCTCTCTCTCTCTCTCTCTCTCTCTTCCCCCTTCCTTCCTCTCTCTCTAAAAATGGATAAAAACCTATTTTAAAAAGTAAAATAAAATGAAATGGCAGGTCAAGGCCATGATGAAGGGTCACCATGGTCAGGGGCTCCATTGTCCTACAAACGGACGACACAAGACCTGTCGGAGGGGAGAAGTCACGAAGGTTGGAGTTTTCAGGGAAACGTTTGGAAGGATGTGCACCGGTGAGACCAGTCAAGAGAAGCGGCAAAGGCATTCCAGGAGAGCAAAGGCAAGGAGACCCGGATGATTAGATGGTCCCCCGACTTTGGGGTTCAGTGAGTGGACCAGTGGGACTACAAAGGAAAGCTTTAAGGGGAATAGTAGGAAAAGAGGGGGCAATGGAGGTAGAAGGGGAGAATTACAGATTTTTAAGTAGGAAAGAACTACGACAACTAACATTTAAGGCAATAACTCTTTGAAGATGTTAGCAGATGGCCTGAAGGGGCCGAAGTCCTCAATCACTTTCACCCACAAATCATGGCTCAGGAAGCTTTCCCATAAAGTTTCTGGGTGTCCCCAGCCCCATGCGGTTACAGCCAAGGCCTGCTTGGACCCAATGGGAAAGATGAGCAAACTCCTAAATCATACTCCTCTTTCTAACAGCTTTTATTGGCCTATTCATAATTTTCATTGAACTGGTATGGCAATTAATGCCCACTGAAGCTATCATTGTATTTTTTTAATTATGATCGATTTGATATCAATCTCCCCTACAAGATAGGAAGCTCCTCAAATGCAGAAACAATTTTATTCACCTCTGTCTCCCTAACCCCCTACCACAATTTGTAGAATCAGGTAATAATATCTCTACTATTATGCTGTTTATGCTAGTCAAGGCATTATAAATGACTTATTGTGTTTTAGGGGTTAAACTCTAAAGGTGAATATTCTTCAATTACCTTAAAAATAATCTTGGACTGTCAAGGCCCTCTAATTTGGAAATTATTATTTATTTACCTTTTTTTTTTTTTTTTTTTTTTTTGCAGTTACCGTATTTTCCGGCGTATAAAACGACTGGAACGGATGATAGGAGGAAGATAACAAACAATAGAGAGAGAGCAAGTGCCGGGCAAGTCCCTGGTGAGTTAGCAACGCCCATCCTAACTGCAAGCTATGGTATTTTTACATCTGGCGTATAAGACGACCCCCGACTTTTCAGATTTTCCTGGGTTAAAAAGTCATCTTATTACGCCAAAAAATACGGTAATCTCTCTCTCTCTCTTTTTTTTTTTTTTTTTTTGTAATGTCTTTTTATTGATTTCAGAGAGAGAAAGGGAGATGGAGGGAAAGACAGAGATACCGATGAGGGAGAAACTTGGATCTGCTGCCTCCTGCATGCCCCTCCCGGGGACCGAGCCCGAAACCTGGGCATGTACCTGACCAGGAACTGATCTCAGGGTGCGTGGGACGACTGAGCCGCAGCAGGCTGGAAAGAATTTTTTTTTTTTTTTTTACAGAAAAGGTTAGTTGTGGGCTTCCCTGCTAGACAGATATTCAGCAATCCTGTGTGGCAGAGAACTCCTTTTAAACAGGTAAGCGCCTAGAGCCCACACTGACCAATGCCAAGGCCACGGGGATGCTTGTCCTTCCTGCCGGGGACACCACCGTCCTCCAGACATTGCAAAAGCCAGTGGGCAAATCTACAAACCCCCAGCAAGATTTCCTTGTCACAGGTGGGTCCCCAAGAAGCAGGCTGTGTTGATGGAGGGCGAGCTAAAGGTTTTCTAAGGAGTGTGTCTGGATGACCACCTGTGAGAAGGAAGGAGGCTAGATGTGGGCTGTCCCCTTAGACAAGACTTCAGCAAAGGGCAGCTCCCAGAGAGGCCGGCGGCCGGCAGCCGGCCCAGCAACTAGGAGAAAAGTCCTCCTGTCCCCAGGGGGGTCTTGGCGGGCACCGCACTGTGTCCACTGCCATCTTGCATGATCTGTGCGGGCATGTGGGTGTGTGTAGGACAGCCAGGCAGTCAGAGCCCAGAAAATGGGGAGGGAAATAGGACACAGATCTAGACCCAAGCAGACTGCTGCTTGGAATCTGTCAGCTCAAACTTCCCAAGTCTCAGTTTATCCACTGTCAACAGGGACTAAGAATGGGCACCTGATGGGGCTTTTATGAGGATTGGAGAAGTAGGAAAAAGGTCCCGACACAGTGCAGTCACTACGAACGGTGCCAGTAACGAGCAACCACAATAACTGTCATTATGTTAGCAGCTTTAGAGGCAAGGTTGGTTCCCCGCCATGGGGGCCAGATGCTCCCAGGCAGGCGCTATGCCAGCATCTAGGCCAAGAGCCATCGGGTGCATGGACCACTGGGCTTCGGGGGGTCTTGAGAACAGCTAGCTGTTTCCTTAAATCTCGGGCCAATGTCCTGCTGGGATCAAGGACACTGCTGTGGGGACGTCATCAGGAACAAAGGACAATGCTGGGGCAAGGCTTCAGCGGTCCTTGCCAACAGAGCACATGGCCACCTCCATGTTCCAGGCACCAAGAGGCTGGGCCACGGGGTGTGTCGGGGTGGGGAGGGGGGTTGGGCAGTCACTCTGCAGGCTGTGGGCATCCCCATGCCACTGGCCTGTCCGAGGGGGGTGACCACATCGATTAGGGGTGTCTGCGTTCACTGTTTCCTCTTTCAAACAACCAGCAAGTGCAACGCCTCTAGCTAGCGGTGACGATTTCTGAATGTATGGGAAGTTCCGAGTGAAATGCCACAGTCAAGGCCACCGTGAGCTCTGACGGTCCTTCCCTTGAGGCAACAGAGGACCTGACTGTGCAGATATTCCTGGTTCTCACGGCTCTCCTAGACAGGAGGCTCCGGAATCAGAAAAGCCTGAGTCCTCAGTTTGAACCACTGTCCATCCCTCATCAATGGTGGGCCCTGGTCCAGGCCCTCCAGCCAGGCCACCGGGCTCACACCCGCTTATTACCCACTAGAGGCCCACTAGGGGGTGGGAAGAGGTGTCCCTAAACCCAGCCTGCACCCTCTCCAATCTGAGAACCCTCGAGGGATCAGGCCTAAATGGGCAGTCGGACATCCTTCTCACAATCCAGAACTGCTGGCTCCAAACTGCTCACCTGCCTGCCTCCTTGATTGCCCCTAACCACTTCTGCCTGCCAGCCTAATCACCCCCTAACCACTACCCTGCGAGCCTGATTGATGTCTAACTGCTCCCCTGCCAGCCTGTTTGCCCCCAACTTTCCTCCTCTGCTGGCCTGGTCACCCTTAACTGCCCTCCCTTGCAGGCTTGATCACTCCTAACTGCCCTCCCCTGCTGGCCTGATCACCCACACCTGCCTTCCTTTGCAGGCCAGAAGCCTTCCAACGGCCCTCCCCTGCTGGACCATCTTGTGGTGGCCATCTTGTGTCCACATGGGGGCAGGATCTTTGACCACATGGGGGCAGCCCTCTTGTGTGTTGGAATGATGGTCAATCTGCGTACGGCTCTTTGATTAGATAGGATTGCAGCGAGGAAGCCCTCACACCCAGGGGGCCTCGGTAAGAGGGTGTTTCAAAGAACCCACGATGGAGTTTGGGTTTGCTGGGCAGCTTGAGGGGGCTGTAAGGAATCGGGAGTTTGTTTTACCGGATGTGGTTAGAAAGCGGGGCAAGTGTATGACCAGGATCTCAGTAACCACCACGAGGAGGGCTATGGCCAGATGAAGCTGTACTCCGTAAGCGCTGTCGTCACGCCTTGTGGCTGGGAGGAGGGGGTATGTTTTGTGGGTGGCATATGACATCATTCTTGTCTGTGCTGAGACAGAACCATGAAGTGGCCTTGCCTGGGCTCAGGTGTCCCTGTGTGAGGTTGGCATCCCCTGAGGTTGCCTGGTGTCTCCTGAGGTTGCCTAGATCCAACCGGAGAAAAGATGGGCGAGCTGTGAAGGGAAGGACGGCTTCCCGACATCACAGCTGGCCTCTTTTCCTCTCCTGCAGGTTACTTCTCACCAGGTATACACTTCTCCGGCCATGAAACGGGGGTAGGAGTGTCTACCAGAGGGTGGCTTTGACGAGTAAGTCAGATGAAGTGACACACAGCAGGAGCTCGCTGCATGCTGGTCTCCATGGCACCCCCTGGAAGTGTCACACAGCAGCTGCTCAAACGCCCACTTCACAGATTTGCAAACTGGGACAGAGAAGGCCAGTGCATGTTGGTGAAAATCAGAGGGGCGGTAGCCACCTACCGAGGCTGCAGGCGGGGTTCCTGTTTGGAGACACAGCCCAGAGCTTGAGGGCCGGCACAGGAAAAGACCCGCCTTCAGCAGCAGCCAGCTACGGGCCCTGGCAGCCCAGGCTCAGGTTCAGCCCCGACCCCCCAAGGGAGAGTGGCCATCACCAGGCCCCAGGGGCCGGGGTTGCCCGGGCACCATCCCGCCTGGGTTTCCCTGGGCAGCCTTCGCACAGAGCTCAGGGCGAGCAGCCTCAGACACAACAGAATCCAGGCGTGACCCAGGGCGCAGCCTGCAGCCTGACTCTGAGCCAGGGCGATGTCCGACCCACCGCTTCTGGTTCCCACACAGAATCTCATCTGATAATAGCAGAGTGCATCACAGCGAGCTTTCCAGAACAGAGCCCACCCAGGCCGCGTTCCCCAAATTATACCCTCTCCCCGGTAATTGCAGAGTCGTTGGGGCCTGCATCTGGCTTATAACAGCACTTCCATCAGGGCCAGATGGAGGGCCCCCTCTCATTTGGTGGAACAAAAGGAAAATGACACACTCCGATGGCCCGGCCACCCCCCGCTCAGGGCAGTAGACAGGCCTCAGGCCTGGACCTCAGGTCAGCTTCTTCTCGGCTGCGTGGGTCTGGGACGCAGTCAGCCTCCACGTGCTCGGGAGAGAGCCAGCGTGAGCAAAGCTGAACCATCCTCCCTACGGCCCAAGACGGTCCGCAAAGGTCAGATGCCAGAGTAACACCAAGACCTCTGCAAAGAACTGTCAAATCGATGAGACAAAGGTTTCCTAGGTCATATCTCTGTTTAGCAGCAAATAAAACAGGGCCTCAGCCAAAACGCAAAGGCCTCGCTATCACTAGGGTGTTCTGTGGCGATAAAATGAGCGTCCTCCCACAGCGTCCGCTAACGGTGGTTATTTCGGGAGCCTGCAACCCGAGAAGTCACCAGGGAAGCGCTGTGGTGTCTGCTTACCCAGGTGGAGAAGTTGGCTCCTGGGGTCCTGTTTGATCCAGCCATTCGGCAAGAACATGCGGAGGGTCTAGGCTGTACCGGCTTCCATTCTTGGAGCTGGAGAGAAAAGTTGGGGAAGCAAGCCATCACGGAGCCCCAGAAACCGACTCTCCGGGCTGCACGTGAACTTGCTCTGCTCTGACCCGGTCTGGCCGCTCGTGGTGTTTCAGACGCCCAGAACGCTGGCAGGGCCCGTGCGCACAGTAGCCGCGTCTCTGCTCCTCAGGAAATAGGCTGGGGAGCTGGGAGCGAGACAGGGCAGTTGCTCTTAAAAAGGGTCTCCAGATTGGGGAAGGGTCCTCACGCCGTCTGAGGCAGAGGCCAAGTTCATGGGCTTTTGCTCTTCACACAGACCCCAGGCTGAGCTGAGCTCATGCTCAGACCTATGGCTTTCCCTGAGAGCAAGTCTACGGAGGGGAGCGAGTCTCCTGCCCTGCTTGGGGGCACCCCCCAGCCGTCCCCTCGTCCCCTCGTCCCCTGGAGCAGACACTGCAGCCAGACCGCAGGATGACCTGCCCCTTCCGATCTCCTCACCAAGTAAGTGATGTGGGAGGCACTGGAATCCTTGGCAGTGATCCCCAGTGTGAATTATTTAGTGCGGCTCCAGCCCAGGGCCAGCGCTGGCCTGGCAGGAGGATTCAAGGTGGGCTCCTGATCAGCCGGATACCTGACATTGGGCTTGGGATCTTTTCTAGGTCTCCCCACCGGTGAATGGGGCAAAAAGCCTCCTCATTCTTTCAGGTCCTCAAATGCATAGTGATCAGCTCAACATACACACACACACCCCAAGCACAAACATCATTCCCCATCAGGGCTGTGTGTTGAAGGGCAGTGTAAACAGCATTTTCCTTAGCGTGCACAGCCTGCCGGGCTTCCCCAGGTGGCTGCAGGGCAGGTGAGTCCTTTGTTCTTCCTGTTTTAAGATGGTGCCCTATTGGTGCATAAGAAACAGGACCCGTTAGAGCCATCCACCCACCCCCAGTGCCCACCACTGAACCCCCAAAGCCCTCCAGAAGCTCTTATTTCCCCCTGGACTTAGGAGGTCGGGTCGCATTCCTGAGATCGTTTATACTCTTGTCCAAATAACCCCTGGGGGTTGTGCTCATCCAGTGAGGCAGGCAATGAAAGAATCATTTGCCTCAGGGTTGTTCTGCTGAATATAAATGCTACTGAGTTGGTGAAAGGGAAGGGCCAGGTTTTTGGGTGGGTTCCTTAAGGAACACTCCTGGCAAAAACACTGCCCAATCTTCAGGGTCACCTGGGGGGGGGGCGGGGGGTCAGGGTCACACTCTACCCTGGGAGCTTCCCCAGCTGCAATGCAACACAGCCCAGCCTCTGCCTCTTGTCCAGACTCAAGCCAAGTAGCGAGGGATTAATGGTGGAGCCTGCGATGACATGGAGCTGGGGGCCCTGGCCCAGCCCACAGATCTCCGCTTACTCCCACTGCTCACCGGACCAGCAGCCCTCACTGGGTGCATTCCCAGAAAAGTGCTGAGTAAGCCTGCTGCCCTGGTCCCCAGCTGGAGCTCCCAAGACCAAGACAAGCAGAAGACACCATGGCTTAAATTTCGACTATTTCTTTCCTTCTTTCTTTTTTTACAATTTATATATATATATATATATATATATATATATATATATATATATATATATATAATTGATTTTTTTTTACAGAGAAGAAGGAAGAGGGATAGAAAGTCAGAAACATCGATCAGCTGCCTCTCGCGCACTCCCCCCACTGGGGATGTGCCTACAACCAAGGTACATGCCCTTGACCGGAATCAAACCTGGGACCTGTCAGTCCACAGGCCGACGCTCTATCCACTGAGCCAAAATGGTTTCAGCTACTTTAACTCTTTCTGAAACATCTTGAAAATTGTCTGCCTCCAGCTAGAACTCGAGTTGAGACGGGAGGAATCAGAGAGGAGCAGGGCAGAGCCAGCCCTGGGGGAGCTAAACAAGGCACTTGGTAGGAAATCCAGACACTGTGCTTCCATGCTCCAGCCTGCTGAGCCGCCTCGAAACAGCCTCGTTGGCTCTGCTTTGCTCAGTCCACAGCTGGCGTCTGGGGCTTTGGGTGTCCAGGCAGTGGGGACCTCACCCTTTCAGGAGCTCCAGGTGCAGAGGAGGTCAAGGGCTTCCCAGCCACACCTGGGAGGGAGGACCAAGCACTGCCCTGTGGCTGGCTGGTCTGGAGCAAAGCAGACACAGACTCACACCTCCTCGGGGCAGCAGAGAGCAGATGAGCCCCCAGGCTGCATGGCTGAGACCACCAATGTTACCGGAAGGCAGGTGTTCCCCAGGGGAAGGCCCTGTCCAGCGCTGGAAACGGCGCTCTTTCTAAGGCACCCACATCCTGTCTCTCCCTGGAGGAGTCCAAGCACCGTCAGAATATTCTGAAAAGAAACCATCAATGGGAAATTGAGCTCAGTCTGCTTGGAGGCCTCTCCGGCTCGAGGAGCCCTGGTGCTGAGTCCATGGACGGACAGATGGAAGGGCTGAGTTACTTATACAGAGCATTGGGGGGGAGGGGCTGTCTTCCCACAGCATCAAAGCCTCCCTGCCCTCGGGGCATTCCTGCGCAGCTTCTATTGATGGCCTTTGAAGGGAAAACAGTAATCCCCATGCTTAACCCAAAACATCTCCTGGTGGGGCCCTGGGCTTTGAACACACCCTGGATCCTTCCCACCACCCACACCCTGGATGCTTCCCACCACTCTGCAAGCTCCTGGGGACCCCTTGGTCTGGTGACTTGCCCAGCACCTGCTCCAGCTCCAGCTGGGGTATCTCAGGCCTTTGTCAGAGGGAGCAACTGGCATCTGGGGCCATCTGATTTCGACGTCCAGTCACTGAGAATCCTCCTAACAGCCGTGACTTCCTGGGATTCTATGAAGGAGCCTCAGGAAACCACAGCGGCCTTGATGCCTCCCCAACATGTCATTTGAGGCGCAGTGACAGTTCAGAGGAAGTCGTTTCTAAGGGAAGCTGCTTCCCGTTGTTCAGTTCCCGAGCAAACTGAAAGTGTCTATCCTTTAAGGAACCCGCTAGCTCTCTGGATTCGGTTATTAAGTAATTAAGCAAGTAGTTCAACTGATCTGAATCTGACAAAGAAGGAACATGCGATCCAGAATTGCCCTTCTGTGCTCTTAGGACTGGCTCTGCATGCTGTGTGTGTGTGTGTGTGTGTGTGTGTGTAGAGAGAGAGAGATTTCACATCAGTCATGTCTGGTCATTTGCATAGACACCTCTAACAACCACTGAGACAGCGGACTTGGGTCCCTTGAATCTGCCTCCAGCTCTGGCTTGAAATAAAGAAGAGAAAGACCCTTCCACCCAATGGGACACTGGGATTGCTAACCACTCTGGTTTCAAAGTCACTGCACAAGAGCTCTCAAAGCAGGTTTCCTAACTGGAGGTGTTGAAACTCAGACAAGTGATCTGTTGTTCAGGATTATACCGAAGGGGCTTCTAGTTGGGCTCACACATACACACACACACACACGCACGCACGCACGCACGCACACACTCCTAGTACAAGTGCCTTTAAGGACACAGACCTTACATGGTTCTACTTAGTATTCCTAGGACTGAGCACAGGACCCGGCACAAAGCAGCTGCTCAATAAAGGGATGATGACAGCCCTAACCAGTTTGGCTCAGTGGATAGAGCATCGGCCTTCGGACTGAAAGGTCCCAAGTTCGATTCCGGTCGAGGGCATGTACCTTGGTTGCAGGCACATCCCCAGTAAATGTGCAGGAGGCAGCTGATCGATGTTTCTCTCTCATCGATGTTTCTAACTCTCTGTTTCTCTCCCTTCCTCTCTGTAAAAAATCAATAAAATATATTTTTAAAAAAAGAGTTGATGACGAATGAATGATGAAAGAACAAATACCCGAGAGCTTCCTGAGGTTACACTGCCCTTGTACTGAAAACATATCTGAATGTTTAGTTAACAACTAAAATATCTTAGGAACTTTTTGTTGAGCGAGAACAGAGGCCTGGGGGTGAGGGAGGTGACCGTGCTCTGACTTCAGCTCCTCGTAAGCTGTGTGACCTTGGGCAGCCCCCCAGCCTCCACAGACCTCAGTTTTCCAGAGTGAGGGCATTGGGTTGGATGGCCTCTGATCTCCCTCACACTCTGACAGTGTGTGAAATGTAAAATGGTAGAGTCTCACAGAAAAAAAGTCATAATTCTAATAAGGACATAGACTTTGTGTGTGTGGTAAAGTGTTTTACTTATTTATTTATTTATTTTTAACTCTTTATTGCTGTTCCCCCCGTTGACCTCTCCCAGCTTGCCCCACCCCCCAGCCCAGGTCTTCACACTCCTATTGGACACAGACTTTTAAATTGTAAAAAATAAAATAAAAAATCCACCTTCACCATCTGTGTTTGCTATTCATTACCTTGAGTTCCCATTTTTTCTTTTCCCAGGAGGCAGTGACAACTACACTTGGCTCCTCTGATGTGCACCTGTCCTTCAAGCGAGCCCCGACCTCAGCCAGGAGGGTTTGGGAAAGGACAGCACCAGGGGCACCCGAATAAACCTGGAGACTCAGATTCTATCAGGCTCCAGCCAGAGCAGCCAGAGCTGGGCACCATGGGTCTGGCTTTCAGGGTCCCCTTCCCAAAGCCCAGCTACCTGGCCCGTCCTGTGCAGGGGGAGCCGAGGAAGGTGGCTTTCCTCGGGACTGAGTGAGACCCCACAGTGGCCAGCCCATCCTGCCAGTCACACAGCGGGCACAGAGCCTTGGGATGGAAGAGCGCTCTCCCTGTGAGACCCTGCCCCCAGGTACCTTAGAGACATGAAGACTGCTGGTCTCCCCGAGAGAAATGAACAAGGCTTTGGGTGCTTCGGGAGGGCCCCAGCCCACCAAGATCAGAGTCCTTGACCCAAAGGGAGAGAAGAATCACTCCCACCCTGAGAAGGTGCTCACGCTAAGAATGAGTTTATGACAAACTTGGTGAGGACCTTCTATGTGAGAGAAGGAGAAGTTTGTCATAAACTCATTCTCAGCTAGAACATTCCTGAGACTCAGCCCTAAAGAACTGGAAGAGATTGACATCAGCAAAGAGTACTCGGGGGGGGGGGGGGGGTGGCACTTAATGTCCTCTAACCAAGCCAGCGAAATGCCCCGAATTCCGTGAAAGGGTAGGGTGGGAAGTTCCTGTGAGAAAGCATACTGGTGAGGCCACCATTGACGAAATATGCCATAAAAGTGTCAGACTCAGAGGGAGAGAGCCATCCCCAGGCCAGTGACAGCGTCCGCTGGCAGCAGCAAGAGGTGTGAGGTCACTGGCTATGGCTGCTCCGCCACTCCCTGAGGTCATCTGATGGAGCCAAGCAGCTGCAGATCCAGGCCAGGCAAGGAGCCACTACCTGCATGGCTGCCCAGAGCCCACAGGGCAAGTCAGCTTGCCATGTGGGTGTCTGCAGCGGAAGGTTCTTCCTTGCTTCCGTGGCCCATGCTGGAGAGTAACAGTGTCCACTCTGTGGGCGGGACTGGCTACATAACTTGCGGGGACCACAGAGGGCACTAAAGAGCAGCAGCCATGGCTCTCTGGTACCCAGGGCCCTGGCGCCTCGCCAAGCACACCACATCCAGGCAGGATGTCCTGGGAGAGACAGGGGGGTGGCTTTGACCCCTGTGGGTGGCATTTCATGGAGTGGCTCAAGGTCTTCAAAGACAAGAAGGCCTTCAAGTTCATCGATAAGAGGGTGGGACTCATATCCTTCCCAAGAAGAAGAGAGAGGAGGAAGGCAATGGCCAAGGACTGAACTCCCTTCCTCTCTGTGTGTAACCAAACCTTCTCAGGAATGAATCAGAATAATAATAACCCGTGGACCCAGTGCAAACTGAAAATGTACGCTCCCTGTTCAAAACTTAAGAATTACAAATGGGCGAATCCATCAGACTAGGCGCGGGTCTCATGCCCATGAGTCCGGGCCCTCTCTGGGGATTGTCTGTTTCTGTGTGAGTCCTTCTTCCCCTCACAGGTCACCGTGAGAGACTGAGGATGAGTTCGTCATCGACACAGTTTCTTTCTGCTTCTGGAAAATAAACTTCACCAGCCAAAGTGCTTCCACGCCAACAAGCATCAATTGAACACTTACCTCCTGTCAGGCACCCAAGTGAATCAAGGCCCCACCCTCCTGGAGCTTCCCTTCTAGCAGGGAAAGCAGCATCTTTTTTTAAAATATTAAGTAAATTTTTATTGTTCAGATTATTACAGGTGCTCCTAGGGAAGAAGCATCTCGCTTCAGGCCTTTCCCCAAACCTTTCGGAGATGGTTTGCAGGTCATCAGACTCTGAGGTAGCTCCCTCGTGAATCAGCCTTTGTCCCAGAAAGCCATGCAGTTCAATATTAGACTATTCTTTAGGTTTTTTTTTTCCACATGTGTTACTTTTGCCTCCAGAACAAGCCCGTGAGCTCCTTCTCTTACATGGAAGGCCCTCACCGAGTTTGTCACTCAATGATGCCAGGCCCACCCAGCTCTAGGTGCCTGGGATACAGGTAATTATAAGACAGGTCCAAGAACAAAACAAACAAAACAAAAAACTGCTACAACAAAAAGCAAATAAAAAGAGAGAGAGAAAGAGAGAGAAGAATTATAAGACAGGGTCCCGTACTCCAGGAGGTCACATTTTAGAGGGGAGCCATATAATTAATTAACAGCTACAATAAAGAGGTATGGGACTGGCAATAAAAGAAGGGACAGTGTGTTTTGAGCAGAAGAGGGAGTTGGAGGAAGTCAGGAAAGGCGGATGACGTTTGAGATCTGCTTTGAAGATCTAGTGGAAACAAAACCCAGGCTTGTCCCTTCATGAGGACTCTCCCAGGAGCACCCCCTAGCTAACTGCAGGCCCCTCCCTTCCCATTCCCTCATGGGAACACCTTCAGCTGGTCTTGCCTCTTGAGAGCGCCACCATCGCCACCATAGGATACTTAAATTCCTTCCACAATATTTTCTACTGAGGCTAACCAGCCTTGCCTTCCATATGTTCAATGACAGTGAGCCCATGACCTTGACCCATATCTCTGGGGACTGTTCTGATTGCTATAGTACCCTTCCTTCTTTCAAGCCAAAATCTGCCTCTTGAAAGAATCCTGTTGGTTCTGCCCTTGGAGCCCCACACAGACTTGATCACTCAACTATTCACTCAACAGACCCTTGATGCACACCTTCCATGTCCCAGCCAGTATGCTGGGCACAGTCCTGAGCCTCAGGGGCTCACGGGCTGGTGGGTGGCTTTTGGAATATGATGGGCAGGTGCTGGGGTAAAGGGAAGGCAAGGTGCTGGAAGAACCTAGGAGGGTTAGCCCATTCTGACTTTTTAAATATATATATTTTATTGATTTTTTACAGAGAGGGAGAGAGATAGAGAGTTAGAAACATTGTTTAGCTGCCTCCTGCACACTTCCTACTGGGGATGAGTCTGCAACCAAGGTACATGACCTTGACCGGAATCAAACCTGGGACCTTTCAGTCAGCAGGCCGACGCTCTATCCACTGAGCCAAACTGGTTTTGGCTCCCATTTTGTCTTGAGAGGTGAAGGAAAGGCTTTCCCATAGGAGGTGATATTTACCCCACGGCCTAGGTCCCAAAGTCCCAGAGAAACAGCCACTACCCACACCAAATTGAAACACTATTGCTCTTCAAGCACATGTTTATTTCCAAAAGACAAAAATACTGGAGGATCACAGTTATGTCTCCCCTGCCCTTACCCTGTTTTCCGAAATACCCAGATGTTGAAGGAAGCATATCCACAGAAGGCACCCAGGGTTGGGAGTTTAGCCGGCTGCTGTGCTATCTGCCCCAGCACCTGCTCACACAGACCTGGCAGACAGTAGGTGCACAGCCCGCATGTGTAGCATGGACCGGGCAGCCTTTGGGACCTGACGCTCTCCAGTCAGCTCCGCTGTGCAAGGCTGCTGAGCCAGGTACGGCGAGAGACGCGGCCTGGGCACAAGCCCCCCATTTGAGGCAGCCGGTGGGAGAGGGTATGCCTTCACGCTTTCTCCTCCCACCGGCTCTGGGCTCAGAACAATGGACACCCCAGAAGATGAGCTAGACCCAAACGGGCTTTATCTCCTGAACGCATGCGACTGTGTATAAGAAGATGCAGAGGGTCTCCCCAAAAGAGGAAGACTCTGCTTATCCAGAGGAAGGGCTCTCAGATGCCCCTGACTCTGAATCCTGAGTCCATCCTCCGGCTCTCAGCCCATTAGCATGGCCTCCTTGCCCCGCTCACTAGCACTAGCCCCCCGCCACACACACACAGGCAGGTCACAGGGCTGCTGATGATGGGGGAAACCGTACCAGTTACCAGGGCTCAGGGGTCCAGATGGGTGGCGGATCAAATCCCACAAGTAAGTCTTTGGCCAGGAAGTTTCTCCTCGGGGCCTGAACCCATTCCTGGTGGCCCTCACCAGTCGAGCTTTGCCAATGCCTGGACCATCAGTGGCCAGTCCACTGCCCTCCAGGAAGCAAGTTCAGGTCCAGTGAAAGCCTGCCTCCTTGAACTCAAATGGCATTTTAATTCTTGGTTTTGTCACCAGAGAGGAGCCTGACAAACTTGATGTGGTTTGAAGAGCATGTGTCAAAAGCCAACGCAGGGCTCCATCCCAGACACATTCTTAGCGCAAGCTCTAAATTCAGACTTTCTGCTCTCCGACAAGGTAAGACGGTGATTATTGCTGGCCTTGCCTTCCTCCACTGACCACCAGCGCACAACCTCCCCGGACCTGGAGGTCATGAGGTCACAGACCACCCCCAAGTTTGGACCAGACTCCTCAGAACCTGGAATTTAGCACAATTAGGTCGATTTAGGCATCTATTTCCAAGTCACATGGAGAAAACCTGCCAAAACGAACTGGGAACAGCCAAGTCTCCCGTCAGCAACCAGGCCTCCCCAGGACACAGCCCCAGATCCCGTCAAGGTCAAGCATTACCAGGAACTGAAGTTCAGGTTCAGCTTTCTGGAAAAAGCTGAAATGTGGGGAGGATGAACACAGAGGGATTTCCTCTTGAATGAGAATTGCCATATTGCACCCCTGCCCTATGCTACTGCCCCTGATGCTACAATTTCTTGTTCTTATTTAACAAGAAAAATTTTTTTAAAAAGTGTTTTAATTGGAGCCAACTTGAACAAAGGGCCCTCCTCCAGTCTGATCCTGCAGTCTCATTAAGCCCAGCTCCTGCCCCTGTGCCAGGAGAACCGGTTTGCCCAGACTTACAACAATTACCAGCTTACTTGCGGTGAGTTTGGTCAACTCCTGCAGAAATAGCGCACTGAGCTCTTGCTCTCAGAGGTGCTGTGTCAGAGGATCAAGTCTCCTTCTTGCTTTGTTTTCCCCTTGTTTTGCTGAGCTGCACAACAGGCAGGGACTTGCTTTCTCGAGTTACAAATGCAGCCTGAGTCCCTGGTCTTGCAGACACAGGACTAAAGGATGGATCTTTCTAGCACATGTTTTTGACCACTTAGGACTGGGCATCATTTTTTTCCTGGCATTCGCTTCATCTGGAAAAGCAATGGGCTCTCCTTCCATCTGTGGCCATGTCGGTGAGGTGAGGCTGTGCAAGCTCTCCCTGGCTCTACACCCTGGCCACCTTGCTCATCATTATGTGTCCTTGGGTCAGCAGACTAGCATAGAGCCCAGCCAGCCCCTGACGAGGACTCATGAGCACCATGCTCCTAGGAAGAAATCCTGCTGGTCCCCACACCCCTGCAGCCTTCCCCCCTCAATACTCAGGGGGCTTGACTATTGTCACCACATCTGGGATTCAAGTGGTGGGCACTTCTTCCCTGAGTGCCAAGTCAGTCCGGGCTGTCCTGAGACTCTCCAGTTTATCAAGGAACCCCTGAACTTAAGCTATCACTCAGTAGCTTGCTAGTAACCAAGCCCCTACTATGTGCCAAACCCTGCATTAAATGCTGGGGTTTCAGAAATGAGTATGATGTGATACCCTGAGGAGCTTACAGTTGAAAAGGTCCTTGATAAACAACAGAGTTGTTATCATTATACACTCACTTACTCGACAAAATTTACTCCACTTCGACTTTATGCTGAAGGTACTGAGATGAATCCACTAGAGAGGGAAGGTAATCACAATTTATTGAGGCCTTTGAGCTGGATTCTGTGCCAAGTACTTGGTTTGACCTTACTGAATCTTCAAAACTAGTCCCATTCTACCCATAAAGAACCTAAGACAGGAAAGGGTAGAAGTAATGGGCACAAGAATGCACACAGAGTTGTAGACAGAGCTGGGGCCCCTGCTTGTAACCTGTGATTTCCCCACCAAAGACACCACTTGGCACGCTGTTGAAGGAGATAAACAACAGAGTGGGAGAAGTGCTATAAAGGGGGTGGGGGAGAAGGGCACACCGTTCCTACCCCTGTTTCTTGAGGCCCCCAGTAAAATCCATGAGCTACAATTTCTTCCGTCACCTAACTGAGGATGAGAGGGCTATGCCCACCCAGGGTGGGCCCACGGTCCAAGCTGATGCTGGTCCCGGGGCCTCCTCTGCACCTTGCTCATCACGGTGCTGGGACTTCTGGATTCCCTGGGTTAACAGGCAAGACAGCTCACCTGTCTCTATGGTCACTATGACATAGACGGAAGTCAGATCATATCAGCCTGTGAGAAAACTCATGGCTTTCTCAACACAGTTCCCACTCTTGTTCCCTTCGAGTTGTTTATGCCTTCACTGCATTTCATCTCTATTGGTTCTCTCGGATTTGGCTGGTGACCAACTCTACAGCGTGTAATCCTCCCCTGGCACAGCTACCCACACCTTCAGAGAGCCTAGGCTGGCTAATTTACTTGGCTATTATCTGTGTATGAAGTCTAGATCTCCATTTGGCCTATAACTCTAGACTTCCTTGGAAAAAATGTTTAGCCACAAGATTGCTCAACCTAGAGAAAGGCGGATGGATGGATGGATCTTCCCATGTCCAGAGTCAGCCTGGTTTTGTGACCAGATACCACACTTTCCCATATTAGGCCATCCCTGAAGAGTGTATACTTTACAAGCGACTTATTTTTAAGCACCCATATAAATAATATATTTTATTCTGTCAGAGTCCCGTTTATAACCTTTCCACCGTTTAATAGCAAATGCATGCCTGCATTCCCGGTAGGTGTCTCCAGAAGGTCTCAACTGTTTACCCGGAGGCCAAACAAGTTCTGAGATCCTGCGAAATCAATCATTAACAAAACGATGAGCCGCGTGCTTCTCGTAACATTGGTTTCTTCCCTTTTCAGGATGGAAGGGAGAAGACAAACGGCTCCAATGACAGCCAGAGGACAGAGGTCACAGGGAGCCATGAAAGCCCGAGGCCTGCTGCCACAGCCCTTAGAATGGCACTTCCAGGTCATCGTTTCTAAAATGAAAAACATGGGCCACTTGCGCCAAGCTCCCAACCCAGAATCCAAAACTGCTGGCTTCCTTCAGTGACAGCAGCTCAGCACATCCAGCCACCCACGTGGTCCATCAGAAGGTGGCCTGCTCCCCTGGAAATGTGCTTCCGCGGCCTGCTCATCCCAGGCTCTCCTGCAGTGTTTCTGAAGGGAGCCCCGTGGGCCAATCACGTGGTGATGCCTGCCAGGGGTGGGGTCAGAGAAGGCCTTCTCCTAGTTGGCATTATCAGTGCCCCGTATGGCCTTACGGGAGAACTTTCCCAACGTCCCTGGACTCAGATCTGCCATGAGAACAGTTGGTTACTTGTCATTGCTCATTCCACATAAATCATGCCCAAACGGGGTGACCTACCTGCTTTATTCTTTCCCAGTTCCCCGAGATTGTTGGACTACCTTTGTGGGGCCCAATCTTAACACACCTTCTTCTCATTCCTCACAGAAGCTATTCCCAACCGTGATCACTTCCTTGGGTTTTTTTAGAAGTTGGTGCTCTCTAAATTTCTGCCTTTTCTTTATAATGAAGTAATTCATTCCACTGCTGCTTGGGAGAAAGCCAGCCCCAGCCAACACGTTGGTTACAATTTGAAAAGACCTTGAGCCCGAGGACCCAGGGAAGCTGTGCCTGGATTCCTGGCATGCAGAAACCGTGAGGTAATAGATGTTGTGCTAGTCCATTCATTTTGGGGACAATTTGTTAGGCAATAATAGGTAATTAACAGAAGTTAAATAAAATGATAAAGAGCTTAGGATAGTGCCTGTTGCACAGTCAATAAGTACTAGCTATGATCACTGCCATTTTTATTACTTGTTGAGACCCACTACGAGACTGAAAGCTCTGTGAGGGGAGGGACCATGCCTCCCTATTTGTCCACTGGGTCCCAGGTTCTGGTATAATGGTAGGCGCAGGGTCCTTTCTGAGAGTCCTTACACAACAATAAATATTTGTGGACTAAGAGGATGAACAGGAAGGAATAAACTGAGGTCCTCCAGACTCTTACCTCTCAGGCTAGAAAGGGGGCATCTGAGAGTTGGGGGGTCATTCTGAGTGCCCAGATTCCTCTTCCAGCCGGAAGGTGGGCCAAGGCCCCTTTGTGGTGGCGCAGCCTTCTTGAGCCCAAGCTGCCCATTTCCCAGGAACACAGTTCTCTCAAAGCGAGGCCTTGCGTCCACCTGGAAGGCCCAGAGAAAACAATGAAACCATCAGCACCACCTTCTCTCCTGGCCGGTGTGTGGCCAGGGAGGCCAGGGGAGAGGCTGTGTTTAACTTGGCTGCGTAACACGGTTTTTCTTGATGGAGAAATGTATGCTGAGGGTTAAAGGAAGAAGGTAGTTCTCACCCACGTGAGTTCTAGTCCTCAGAGGCCAGCACCCTGCACCCCGAACCCCTCCCCCAGTAATATACACAAAGAAGCTGTACCTTCCATCTACACGTCACCCACTCCTAGGAGCTTTAAGACTCAGTTCAGCCCTGACCGGTTTGGCTCAGTGGGTAGAGCGTCGGCCTGTGGACTCAAGGGTCCCAGGTTCAATTCCGGTCAAGGGCATCTACCTTGGTTGCGAGCACATTCCCAGTGGGGGGTGTAGCAGGAGGCAGCTGGTCGATGTTTCTCTGTCATCGATGTTTCTGATTCTATCCCTCTCCCTTCCTCTCTGTAAAAAATCGACAAAATATATTTTTTTTAAAAGAAGACTCAGTTCAAATGTCTCCTCCTCCTGGCTCCCGGTGTGCCCTGGGCCTAATGCGTTCACTTGAGCGTGCCATACGCCAGGTCTTAGTGAAGGCCCGCCCGCCCGCCCAAAAGCCCGCCCGCCAGGGCAAGGACTGTGTTTGTCAACGGGAAGTTTTGTCTTTAAAATGAAATGGGGGAGGGGGGTGAGCTGGGAGGTGGAAGGTGAGGGGAGCCCTGTCCCTGCTGTTTGCTTTCGTACCCCTCCTCTCAGCAGAGCTGAGGAAGCAGATGCCAGGCTGACTGAAGCACAGAGAGCTGTTGCCGTCTACATTCAGAAGTGTAGACTCCAGACTCACATCTCTAGAAGGCATGAGACACCACACACACACACACACACACACACACACACACACTTTGCACAATGTGGAGGGAAGATGGGGCTTCTTCGTGGCTGGTCCTAGCGGGGAACCTTTGCAAAAGCGCTGTGCTCCCTGGGTAAGGAAGTCAGGACTGCAGGGGGCGTCAGCCCAAATCTGAGCTACTATCAACTAAAGGACCTCCCCGCTCTGAGCCCTGACAAGGCCTCCACCTTAGTCTAAGCCAGTGTTTCTCCAAGTGCGGTCGGTCCCCACGCAGCAACAGCAGCATCACTTAGGACCGTGGTCTGCAAACTGTGGCTCGCGAGTCAGATGCAGCTCTCTGGCCCCTTGAGGGTGGCTCTTCCACAAAATACCACGGCCTGGGAAAGTCTATTTTGAAGAAGTGGTGTTAGAAGAAGTTTAAGTTTAAAAAATTTGGCTCTCAAAAGGAATTTCAATCGTGGTACTGTTGATATTTGGCTCTGTTGACTAATGAGTTTGCCGATCGCTGATTAGGAGCTTGTCAGAAATTCCAGCGTTCAGGCCCCATCCCTGACACACGGTGTCAGAGCCTGCGGAGGCCAGGCCCCGCCGTCGGTGAGTGAAGCCCTCCGCGTAACTCGGATGCCGGTTCAGGTTGAAAACCAGCCTTGTAAGGACACTGCACCGCGTGTAAAAAAAAGACTTTAGAAATACAATCCAGAGCGGCTTAAGATTAAGATTAAATGGGAGCCTATGCCAATGCCCCTTGCTAGAAAATGCCCAGGGTCGATAAAACTCCCCACTCTTCTCCACGAAACAGTCCGACGGGCCATTTCATGAAACCAACACATTTATTTGAAACGTGCAAAATGATTTTTCAGATCCTAAGAGTAACACCAGATGTCTTAGCTCCTTTTCCTAATTGACTTCCCAGCCTACAGCAATTCGTCTTTGTGTTTTCCAGTCGGCTCCTAATGCAGCAAAAAGGGCGTGTTCCGGCAGGATTATTCAATGCCGAGCCTTTAGAAAGCACGCACCACCAGGCCGCCTGCGTCATCTGAGTGGTTGTCTTCCCGATCTATTTTAGAAAGCCAGACATCCATAGGCACCGGGCACCTCTGAGCAGGCGGGAACCCCAGCACAGGCCTTTTTCAGGGGTCCGGGTCTGCAGGCTCTTAGCTGGCGGCAAAGCTGACTCCTGGGCAGGGAGCCCAGGCCTGAGCCTGCTCCCAGTCCTGCCTGGTACCAAAGCGTTTGCTGGCTATAAACTCTGCAAGTCAACGTTTCGTTTTTCAAAGGGAAGTTTTGTCTTTAAAATGAAGAAAGGAACACGTGAGCTGGGAGGTGGAAGGTGAGGGGGCCCCTCTCCCCAATCGGGAGCCTGGAGAAGCCCAGACACCTCCCCTGTTTCCCTGGGTGTCGAAGTGGGTGAAAGGTCACCAGCCACCAGGCTTGCCTCACTCCACAAAAACTCTGGATGTCTGGGGAAAGAGGGAAACAGAAGCCGTAAGCTTTAAAGCAAACTTCCAAATGGATCTCGTGGGGCTGTGCCCAGGGTGTGGGGAGAGGGGGGGGAGGGAGAGCCATGAAGGGCTAGGATCCCAGAAAGGGCTGATTCCTAAAGCAAAAACCACACTTCTTAGGGCGCTGGGAGAGGCTGGCACTGTCAGACGACCTCCCCTAGAAGCGGCTGAGAGCGGGCAGGTCTGAGCCATCATGCCTGCACAGGACGATGTGGGCTCCAGGTATGTCTGCTTGTCTGGCTCCGAGACCCCTGGCAGCCAGCGAAGTGTCTGCAATTAGAGCTCATGGGATCAAACCTTAAACTGTGACTGCTCCAGCTTTAAGTTACTGCCCCCCACCTCCCCCCCACCGCCTCACCTTCCCAAACGCCCCCCCCCCCCAAACTCCAGTGCTCTGTTCATGCAGCGGCCATCTCAGCACTTAGAATAAAGCATTCTAGGTCCCGTATAGACACACATGCGGATGAAAGTTCAATGATAGGAGCCAGCTCCCGACTTCCAGAAGCTCCAGCCCCAGAGTAACAACCTGCAGTTTCATGGGGTACAGTGTACAGTGGAACCTCGTTTCTCGAACTTAATTCATCATGGAAGGCTGTTCAAAACCCGAATCATTTTTCCCCACTAGAAATAATGTCCATTTAATTAATCCAACCCAGACCCCCAAAAGATTCCATTTTAACCTTTCTTATACACAGTACATGCCTATTGCATTAATCTGCAAATACTTTAAAAACAAAAATGAGCCCTGACCAGTTTAGCTCAGTGGATAGAGCGTCGGCCTGAGGACTGAAAGGTCCCAGGTTCGATTCCGGTCAAGGGCATGTACCTTGGTTGTGGGCACATCCCCAGTAGGTGTGCAGGAGGCAGCTGATCAATGTTTCTCTCTCATCGATGTTTTTAACTCTCTAATCCTCTCTGTAAAAAAAAAAAAAAAATCAATAAAATATATTTTAAAAAATAAAAACAAAAATGACATGAAATGAAAAGTTAACATTAAAGGAAAATGTACAGTAAAAAAAGTGAAAGTTTTGACACTGGGTGCCTGGGTAATTAATTCATCTACCTTCCTCTGGGACTGGGACAAGACCACCCTGGTCGCCCACGGCCACCCCCCACACACACACACATCCCAAAGGAATTTCATCCGCACTTGTTACAATACTATCCGGGGAATGGAGCTGGTGGGGAAAAAAGACCTTGCTGGCAGAATTCTTCCCTTGCCCCCAAATCACTAGGTTAATTTTACACACTATTAAACCACAGAGCGGGGTGTTGGGGGCTGGGTGGAGGGGTGGAGGAAAAAAGAAGAAACCCCTGGGCACAGACAACAGTATGATGGTTGGGGGGGAGGGGAGGAGGGATAGATGGTGACGGAAAAGACCGGCCTTGGGGCGGTAAAAATTTAACAGTGTGCGATAATGTGTTGTGGAATTGTGCATCTGAAACCTGTTATACTTGTTTACCGGTGCCACCCAACACAGTCAACAAAAAAGGGGAAAAATTAACCACAGGAGCCATTTTATAAATGTCGTCATCATAATTTTTTAATATTTTACATAAAAAACTGTATACACAGCTTATAGAACTTTCATGTAAACATCATAAGCTCACCACTTTGTCATTTGTCAGTTTATTTCAAAAATAAAAAACAAGACAACGATTTAGTAGAAGTACCACCGGGTTGGGGGAGGGAGGTGAGGGGCAGGTTCGTTCTCTGTACAGAGATGCAGAGAAATGTTCACACGGCTTCAGACACTGCCTTGTGAAGAAAGGGGGGGGGGGCTTAAACAGGCCCCAATCCTTGTTACTGCCCTTTCTCCAACAGTGCGCATCCCTGCACAAATAATAAGATCGCCACCTTTTTCAAGAAAACAAAATAAACATTAGTGGTTTGTTTTTCCCTCTCATTTTAAAAGTCATCACCATTTTTCTTTAAAACGTCAGAAGTAGATGAGGTTACAGCTACAAGGGTCCTCAGAATGCTGCCGGTCTTACACAAACGACAAGCGCGTTAAGTGTCAATGTAACAGTTGTGCAAAAGAATTCTTTCAAATGGAAACAAGTTTTAAGCCTTTAAATAAATCCAAAAAAAAAAAGAAAAACACCTCGGTTTCTTGAACTGAACCATTTTCACTTGTAGGACAGGCACCAAGTTCGCTTATGGCAAAAACAACCCTCAGCACACTCTCCCTCCTCCCGCCCGTGGCTGGTGAGGGGTTCGCTGGAGGCTGGTCCTGGCAGCCCCAAGTCAGTTGCAAATGTCTTCGGGGTGGGGGGGGGGGGGTTGGAAAGATGACCAAGTCCTGTTCTTGCTTGGGTGGGCGCCCTTGTCACTCCACCCACCACCACCATTAAATACCGCCATCCTACCTCCGAAAATAAAATTATATCTATATTTAGGGAACGCCCCACCCTCCCCTCCCTCCCCTCCCGCAGTCCCCGCGGTCTATGTTACAGACAAGAGACGGCAGGCGCTCGCCGCCGATGGCGAACATGGGATGGATGGGGCGCGGCGGCGGCACCGGGGCACCCAGCTCCTCTCCCCGGCGAACCAGAGGCGGGGGGGGGGGGGGGGGGGGGAGCACGGGTGCGCGGGGAGTCGAGCATACACAGCCACACACACTGCAGAGAGGGCTCGGCTCTTCCAAAAATGATGCTCCGGGGGGGTCCCCCTTGGCACTCGCTGGGGCGCCTGGGCCTGTGCACAGCAGCCGGGACGCGCACACAGACACTTGCAAAGGGGGTGCCCGGTGTCTCGCTCGCCACGCCGATCTGGGGCGCCGTAGAGTCCCAGCCGCCGGGACTATGGGTGCCAGGCTGGAAGGAAGGCAGACGCCCGGCGATCCGGTGGGGTCCCCGGGGAGGTGGGGGGAGGGGGCCGGCCAGGGGGGACCGGCGCGGCTCTCATAGCACCTTGCAGCAGTTGATGCAGCCGCTCTGGGAGCCGTAGCGCTTCTGCAGCGCGGCGCGCGTGGCCGTCTCGAAGACCTCGCGCACGCCCTCCTTGGTCTTGGCCGAGCACTCGAGGTAGTCGTAGGCCTGGATGCGCATGGCCATGGCGCGGCCGTCCTCGGCGCGCACGGGCTCCTGCTTCATGCGGGCCAGCTCGGTGCGGACGTGCTCGTCGCCGCGCAGGTCCTTCTTGTTGGCCACCAGGATGATGGGCACGTTGGGGCAGAAGTGCTTCACCTCGGGCACCCACTTCTCGGGGATGTTCTCCAGCGAGTCGGGGCTGTCCACCGAGAAGCACATGAGGATCACGTCGGTGTCCGGGTAGGAGAGCGGCCGCAGGCGGTCGTAGTCCTCCTGGCCCGCCGTGTCCCACAGCGCCAGCTCCACCTGCTTGCCGTCCACCTCGATGTCGGCCACGTAGTTCTCGAACACGGTGGGCACGTACACCTCGGGGAACTCGTCCTTACTGAACACGATCAGCAGGCACGTCTTGCCGCACGCGCCGTCGCCCACCACCACCAGCTTCTTGCGGATGGCCGCCATGAGCGGGCCGGGGCCGGGGCCGGGGCCGGGCAGCGGGAGGGGGCCCGCGAGCGCCTCGCTGCCGTCCCGCTCGCCGCTCACTGCTCACCGGAGGCTGGGGAGGCGGGGGCGGGAAGGGGTCGCTAGCTGCACCCGGGCCCCGCGAGGGCGCGTCCTCTCGCTGCGCTCCGGCTGCCGCGGCGGGGGCGGCGGGGGCGCGGGGGCATAGGGCGCGCCGGGGATCGCCGCGCTGCTCCCGGGGCAGTGGCCGCTGATCACGCCCCGGACCCGGACCCGGACCCGGACCCGGAGTCGGCGCCTTTGTGCGCGGATCGCAGCTCCAGCAGCGGCCCCGGTTGGGCTGCCTCCGGGCCTCTCCGGGCCTCGCCAAAGATCGCGGGAGAGAACTCGGCTCCGGCCGGACTGCGGCGGCAGACGCTGGCTGCGGCCCCAGCGCCCGCTATTTAAAGAGTTCGGCCGCTTTCTTAATATAGCCGCCCAATGGGGAGCGAGCCGGCTGAGCTCATCGCTGCGGAGCTCGGCTCTGATTGGCCGCGGGGTGCAGCCCCCGAGGCGGGGCCGGGAGCGCTTGATTGACGGCCCTGGCCGCCGGGCTGGGAGAGGCAGGGACTGGGGAGTGTACGCCCCGGCGGGCGCTCTGCGGGGCTTTGGGGGGACGCCGGGGTTCCCCTCTTCGCCGCAGCTTTTACCGCGCCGCGCCCGGGAGCTGGCAGCCGCCCGGAGTCCACGGGGCCTGGGCGAGCGGGGCTCCGAGACGCGGCATCCGGCGGGGCGTTGGCGACTCCATCGCACTCGAAATGCGCCTCTTCCTTTGCAAACTCCCAGCGGGGGGTCGGACCTGGGGGGGGGGGGAAGAGGGCGGCACCTTTAACGAGGGCTTGTTTTTATGTAAACACACGCACTCGTTTGTTTCCGAGCAAGGTGTTTTTGTTTGTTTTGTCTTTTTTGTTTGTGTTTAAAGTGTTACAAATAATAGTGCATGTTTCCTCCCCCCCCCCATTGACCTCCCCTCAGCCTCCCCCCGCCAGCACGTGCCCTCACCTGCCCCCCCCCACCCCCGTCTTGTATCCATTGGCCATGCCCATATGCATGCATACAAGTCCTTTGGTTGATCTCTTACAGCCCCCCCCCCCCAACCTCCCCTGTCTTCCCGCTGTAGTTTGACAGTCTGTTCAATGCTTCTTTGCCCCTGTATCTATTCCCCCCTCCCCCGTTTCTTTTCTTTAAAAAATCTTGCATCTGGATACTAGAAATAATGTTTTGTCTTAAAAGCGGCCTCTCTCTGGTCTAGTCGGCCACTCCATTCCCCTTCCCCCGGTTACACCCCCCCCCCCTCGACGCCCCAGCCCTGGGTTTGGAGCCGGTGACTGCAGACACCACTGGGAGCTGTGTGGACCAGCTCAAAGCCTCCACGCTCCTCCAAGTCCTTCCACCCGCCACCTCCCGGCCCCCAGCCTGCGTCTCTAGGTGAAAATTAGGAGAAGGTGGAGCAGTGAAAAGAGAAGAGTGAGCTGGTGGCAGAACTTCATGTCCACTTGGAGGAAGTTAGGAAACAGGGGGGGGGGGGGGGGGAGAGAGAGAGAGAGAGAGCCTGGACCCTGGTTTGCAGAATTAATTCGGATTCTGGTGTCAGAAGCAGACAGTACATTAAAATTTAATCGCCCACACCCCATTGGGGAAGAAGAGGCCGAGGGAAGACACTTGAAGATGAAATTGTTGTCTGGAGGGGTGCGAGGTCCCTCGTCTCCTGTCGCACACTGAGACTGAATTCATCCATCCCAGGAGTCCTGCAGGAGAGGACTGCAGGAAGGGAGGTTTCAAGGGATTGCAGAGGGTGAAAGAGGTGGGAGGAGGAAGAGGAACAGCAGGATCCAAAGCAGAGAGGTGTGAAAGCGGAGGACAGACTTCAGCGTCTGGCACTAGCTTCGTGTGGCTGCACTTGATGGAGGAAGTTGGGGCTCAGTTGGGCCTATGGTGGGGCGCTAGAGCACCCCCTGAGCAGGTCGGGCTAGCTGAGTTGTAGATGGATGCCTATTGGTGTTTCAGCACAGGAGAGACCAGGAACCCTCTCTCGTACTGGCAGCTGTTGGAGAGGCAGGATTCTGTCCTATCTCGGCACCCTGAAGACCTAGCACAACCCCTGACAGTCTGCACAAGTCGATAAGTGACTGGAGAATTCACCTGAATGTTCAGGAACCCACTGGAACTTTCTGAGGGTCTCCTCCCTCAAACTCAGACTCTGCTTTAACAACTATCCAACCCAATCATCTAATGGAGCCCTGCTGTTTCCCCCCTCTGGTTCATAAATTGGGGGGGGGGGGGGGAGTTCTCTATCTGGATACTACACAGAGAAAACCAGGTCAACTAAGACCGTGGTCGGCAAACTCCTTGGTCAACAGAGCGGCAAACCGCGGCTCGTGGGCCGCATGTGGCTCGCCAGCCGTGATTTGCCAACCACTGAACTAAGACGTTATGCTGGGAAGCCGAGAGCCCACCCCGGAGAACAACTCATTCAAAGGACCAAGTGCTTCCTTCACAGCAGATTGGCTCCACACAGGGCCCAGCTTTCTTGTTTTGTTTTTCACATCCAATGACCTGAACCGTCAACAAACAAATGCTTTTCCCGAAGTGGGATCCCGCGGGAGAAAGTGAGTCATTTTGATCATTGGTTTAGTGTCGTCGGACAGAAATCCATTCGTTCGCCCGGCATTGGCAGTCAAGCACTGAGGATTACAGTGAAGAAAGACGGGCTATTTTATTACGAATGGCCCCACCCAGGAGCATGGGAAGCGAACGCGGAAAAGAACCCCCATCCCTGATGCAGGTAAGGTTACAGGTTAGATAGGGCAGAATCATAAGACCCTGTGGGTTAGGGGGTTTGAGGTCGTGCTGGGAGCTGATTGGTTAGAGATGAGGTGAGAGTAATAAATCATTTATTCAGCATCCCGCTGTCTGATTCCTGGGAAAGCAGCCAGGGAACCCTTCCACCCAAGGGCTCTGCAGCTGAGACATAACTTGAGTCAAGATGTTGTCTTTAGCCCACTAGAGGCCCAGACCTATGGCCATGAGGTCCAGCTACTGTCTTCTCCTGTCTCGGGGGTTGCTGATGACAGGGGCAAGGCTAGGTCTCTGCAGAGTATAGAAAGAGATATCATTTCTAGAGCTAGGATTTAAAGCTAAATTTAATTTTAAAAAACATAAAGGCCTTCAGTTTCATTAGGGCTCCAGTCGAGAAATTTATTTCTTTTCTGGCTTTTCTCTTTTGGTTGGCCCAGTAGAAAAACTCTTATCTGCATGTTTCTATTTTTAGTCAAAACCTTTTATAGCTGTAGTATTAACACTCTTTCCTTTGGTCTGAACATAGGCTGGAAATATTGGCCATGTTCTTAAACTGCAAATATTTTAAGAAATCAAACAATTAAAAGTTTGTAGTACATGTTTGGTTTGTTTTTGTTTGTTTTTTTAACTGAAATACAGAGAATTAGCTGGGCCGGTGTGGCTCAGTGATTGAGCACCGACCTACCAACAAGGAGGTCATGGTTCCAGTTCCGGTCAGGGTTTGAGACTTGATCCCCATTGGGGGAGGGGGTGCATAAGGCAGCCAATCAGTGATTCTCTCTCATCATTGACTGATGTTTCTATTTCTCTCTCCTGCTCCCTTCTTCTCTGAAATCAATTTTAAAATTTTTTTAAAGAATCAGGAAGAAGGATTTAATGCACTCATTTTCTGATTCCCAGGTATATTACATAAGGAGTTCCAAGCTTGAATCTCGATATGAAAAATCATTCTAAAAATATCCGTTGGTAAATATGCCAAAGTAAACAAATAGAAGAATTCGTGGTCTGCAGCAACTTCTTTTCATGGATTTCATTTTGGGGTCCAGGATGCTTTTGTCCAGTGCAGGCTCCGTGGAGACTGGCTCCTTCAAAGACTGCTCCAGCCTCAGGACAAACTCGGTCTCCTCCCTTCCCAATCCACTCCCCCTGAAAAGCAAGGATAAAACTGCTTGTCTATGAGAACAAATCATTTTAATATTTAACTTGATTAACATGGACTCGTTGTATGACAGATACCCACAGCGGGGGGGAGAGGGTAATTATCCTTGAGACAAAAGCAAGATGTTAATCTATCTCCAATCTTCAGCTTAATTTATTTGGTCTTCATTTTGCTACAGGTCTGTGAAAGCACCCCCAACTCCTTCCAGAGAAGCCTAGCCTGAAATGTTCATTTGATTTTAGCGCCACCTGGTGACAATCTCATATAGGATTCTAGAAAACCTTACCTAACCTAAAAGCATTTATGACTTTTTATTTTGCGACCTTTCATGGAATGTATTTATAGCTGTATTATTAATATTACCTTCAAATCTTTTTGTAAAAGGACGTTTTACAAAATTCTTTGGAAATTCTTCACATATATACTTACATACACATAACTCTTTTCATATACACTTTAAAAAAAAACAATTCCTAGTTAAAGGGTAACTTATAAAAGAGATTAGGATAACAATGGAGTTCATTGTTCTCCAATTGTAATGTGTTACCCTGTTTCCCCAAAAGTAAGACATCCCCCCAAAATAAGACCTACTCGCTGTAATATAAGGCGTCCCCCCCCCCCCCAAATAAGATCTAGCACATCTTTGGGAGCAAAAATGCTTTAACCACAAATACCATTTGCTTTCATGTATCATGTATCTAATACAATCTTATTAACTCCAGTCACCAAATAGCATCTTCAGTGTTCCCACTCCCAAAAAAGAAAATAATGTGATGTGATGGAGATGTTAGTTATGGTGGTAATCATTTTGCCACACATACGTGTATCAAACCAACACATTGTACACCATAAAGTTACAGAATGTTACATGTCAATTATATCTCAATACAGCTGGGAGGGGGAGAGTGAAATGAATAGTGGATCACCAAAAAAATAAATAAAAAATAATGCTATTGGGCAACTTTTATATATGTTTAAAACAACTTGGGTATGTGAATCTGCTTTTTCCTCCTGGAAAGTTTATGAAATTTAAATACAGACCTGGTATTTTCATGCAAATTTAGCATCCAAATTGATATGGGCTGTAACTATAAAACAAATGCTAGAATCTGATGACTTAGGGAAAACATGTAAAATAGTTCATTAATAATTTTCATATTCATTACATGTTGACCTGATAATATTTTGGGTGTAGTAGACATGCATTTAAATATCTGAGATTTAATAGGTTGAATATATAACTCGAAGTAATTTTATGTTTTTAGGTGTGAATGTGACACCTGGAACATTTTAAAGTATACGTGGAGTTCACATATTTGTGTTGGACAGTCTTGGAAATGTCTGCAAGCTCATGGTGCTCACTGGGTGCTCCCTCCCTCAGCATCCTCTCAGGAGTCACCTTTATAGGACGCCCCCAGAACCCCTCATCTTCCCAGGGGTATGATTTCCTTCTTTTTCCTAAACTCAGGGCTGGGTTTCAGAGGGGCACGGACACTCAGATGCGTACTGGGGCTTAGAACCATCTGGAGCCTCCTCGTCCACTGTCCATCACTGCTCTCCAGACCCAGCACCCCCAGTGCTTTCCCTCTGTCCCCCCAAACAGCAGCCCCTCCCTCCCTGCCCACCTCTCATCCCAACGCTAAGTGGTGCTTTCTTCGTTAATTTTATCTTTCAATTGCAGTTGACATTCGATATTGTTTTATAACACTTTCAGGTGGACAGCGTAGTGGTTAGATAATTATGTACCCTGTTTCCCCGAAAATAAGACAGTGTCTTACATTAATTTTTTGCTCCCGAAGATGCGCTAGATCTTATTTTAGGGGGGACGCCTTATATTACAGCGAGTAGGTCTTATTTTGGGGGGATGTCTTACTTTTGGGGAAACAGGGTAACACACAAATAGGCTATTTTGGATCATAGAGGCTGAGCGGGCCTTGTTGCTTGATGATTCATTTTCCTTTCCTTAAAAAGAGAATCAAAACCTAACTCTTGCCCAATTTTGATAGAAAAATGGGGCTTGTCGGCTGTTTTCTGGAACTTTCTTATCAACCTTAATCTTCGCACTTCAGTAAACATGGGTTATGGGGAGGGAGTGGAGAAGGAGAGGTGAAGACATAAAAGATAAGTCAAGCTTATTATGAGGGGGCCATTTCATAAGCTATATAAATGTCTAACCGCTGTGCTGCATACCTGAAACTAATATAATATTGAATGTCAACTGTAATTGATTGTTTTTTAACTTCAAAAAAAGGTAAGTAAGGCTCAGGACCAACATGTAAGGGGGAACACACACACACACACACACACACACACACACCGCTGTGGGACATGCTATCACTGATACATAAATGAAAGGTGGAGCTGACTTCTCACAGGAGGTCACACTTGAGCAGGGCCTTGAATAACAAGCAGGATTTTTCCAGAAGAAGGAGCTGCCCATTTGCACCATCTGAAACGTGCACTGTGCTGATTTTTTTAAAATATATTTTATTGATTTTTTACAGAGAGGAAGGGAGAGGGATAGAAAGTCAGAAACGTTGGTCAGCTGCCTCCTGCACCCCCCACCCCCACTGGGGATGTGCCCCCAACCAAGGTGCACAGGCTGACGCTCTATCCACTGAGCCAAACGGGTTTCGGCAGCACTGTGCTGATTTTGCGTGGAGCCATCGGAGGGAAAGGAGAAGCAGCCATCAGCCAGTGCAGACCGTGAGCTTCGCCTGATGACAGGAGCGGGGGGAGGCCTGTCCGAACTGCTGGAGGGGAGGCCAGAAAGGAAAGAGGAAGGTCAAAGGACATCTTGCCATTGCATCAGCGCTGTCGTTGCAAAATCCACCCCAGCAAACGCTTGCTGGTTCTGTGGCAAAGGCTGACATTGCACATGCGTTTGTTAATTTAGCCCAAACCACAGGAAAGTGGTGTGGCGAGGCGGGAAGGCCGGAGGCTGGAGGCCGGCGCGTTGGGTTTTGCAAACCCGGCCGTACAGCCTCGGGCGAAGCGTCCTTCCTCGGTCTCAGCGTCTCGGTTTGTAAGATGAGAGGGAGCTCTCAGAGGGGGGAAACGGAAATGTACGAGGGGTCCCGCAGTCACGTAACTGTGTGTAAGGCGTTAGGCGGCATGGGGACTGGGGAACCAGAGGACACCCCAGAGGTGAGCCAGAGAACCCCAGGATTTAAAAGCAAACCGCTGTGCGGTCCAGAAAAGGGCCGTGTAGGTGCCACTCGGCCAGCAGACCCAGTGTGTGGTCCCCGACTCGATGATTTTCATTTTTAACACGTCAGAAAATAGGAGTTCCTTTTTTTCATAAAGTGGGGGGATACTTTTAGAGGACAGAAATCCTTTGTATTTAATGTCATTATTCAAGGTCTTCTTTCCTGTGAGTTGCTTATACTGAGGCCCAGAGATAAAATGTTCCGAAGGATGCCACCCAGGGAAACGCGGGCTCACATTAAAATAAATCATTTTCATCAGCAGCTGTGTGTCACTGCAAGCAGCCCAGGACCAAACCAGAGAGGGTGGGACCTGCATGGCCACCGTGTGTCCACCATCTGGATACCATGGCTGACATGGACACAGAAGGAACTGTTTGACACTGAAACTGGCACTCAGAACAGTTGGACATTGAAACTGAGGCTCAAACATTTTTTGTTCTTATACATTTATTTCCAGTATGCAGATGCAAGATCTTTTTAAAGAAAAGAAACAGGGGGGAAAGATGGATATAGAGGCAAAGAAGCATTGAACAGACTGTCAAACTACAGGGGGAAGGCAGGGGAGGGTGGGGGGCGGGGGCTGTAAGAGATCAACTGAAGGACTTGTGTGCAGGCATATAAGCATCACCAGTGGATACAAGACACTGGGGCAGGGGGGCAGCAGGTGAGGACATGTGCTGGGGGGTAGGGGAGGCTGGGAGGAGGACAATGGGGGGAAAAGAGAAAACATGTACTACTATTTGTAATACTTTAAAGAATAAAAAAAAATCATTCTCACAGCTGAGTGCGGGTTAGCGTTCAGAGGGCAGGTTTTTCCTCTTCCCTTTTTTAGGCTCGAATGCAAAGCGGATGATCTAATCAGAGTATTTATTCGGAGGTGATTCACTTCTCCTGTTCTCTATGAGATCAGCATTTTGCAACAGGGGAGGAGTTAGAGTCACAATAGGTTTCCACACTCCAGGGTGTTACCGCGCAAGATGTGCCTTGACTATTTATAGCACAAGGAGGCGGTATATTTGGACCCTCTGCTCAGAACCAGGGGATCAGGGGAGCAGGACACATTTGTGGGGTGGCTCTGATGGATATACTTCACCCCCCCAGCCCAGGCCTCTGCCTCTGCTCCAGCTGCCAGGCAGGTGGGTGGGATAGGGCTCAGCTAAAGGAACTTCTCCCCCAGGGTCCTCAGTCAGGAAGCAGGACATGGGAACTGTCTCTGGACAACTCTCTGATGGCACTGCTTTCTCTGTGGAGTGGGGAGTCATGTGACTTCCGCTCAGCTTGGTCACAGTGTATGTTTAAGAAGTGGATGCCTTGGAAACTAGATGACTTCCATTTTTAACAAATCGAGGGGGCCTTACCTGCAGAACATAAGAGTTAAACTGTTAAGCGTTCCTTTCCCTTTAAAACCCTGGCAATCCCATTGCCATGCCTAGGAAGTTTGCTCACTCATTCATTCATTCCACTAACGTGTTAGGTGCCTCCTGTATATGCCTGGACCTCAGTGGAGGGCCTAGCCTCCATGGTCTAAGAGACACTTGGACTTAGGATACTTGGCATCAGACAGCTGTTGGCCTACCTACATCTAATGGAGGTAGGGACGGGCCTTGAACTTGGCAGATACGAAGGAAGTGATGACAACGGCTGTTCTCATTCGATCACAGTTGATGCAGACAAGCTCTGGGTCAGCAATGGGTTACAAGGAGAAATTACAAGGAGTTCCTGTCTTCAGAGGAGCTCCAGTTCAACAATATAAATGACAATGCAGGACAACAGTCATAACCAGTACAATGACTGTTTCGATCCAGTGTGGTAGGCACAGGGGCGGGGCCTGAGGAGGTCAGAGGAAGTTTGAACTGAGGGGTATATTGCAACTTTGGTGCCCTCATCCAACTACATCCCCTCCCTCCTTTCAGTACCCACCTCCTGCGTGGTCCCGTCCCATCATGAGTCTGAGCTTACCCCATGTGACTAGCTTCCGCCAGGAAACATCGGGAAGACCGAGGCAAGCTGCAGCTTGAGAAGCGCTTGCACAACGGGGCTTGCCCTCTTGCAATGCTTCTTCCTGGAGCCCGGCTGCCAAGCTTTAAGGAAACTCAGTCAGCCACGTGAATGGGACAATGGTGAGCTTACCCCTGAGAGCTGCCGGCAGGCCTGTCAATGCCCGGGTGAGTCGGGAAGTTCTGCCACAATCAGTCACTCCCTCCGTAATCCTTTCTGGAGCCCACATCGGGAAAAACAGCCCTCGCTGGGGGCAACTTTCCTTTCCCTTTCCATCGCTCTGACTTCAAGCTCCAGGGTCAGGAAAGAAAAGTGAGCACCCCGTGGACCTCTTTATGCTGTATGCCTTTACAAGGTAGAAAAAAGTGGGCTGCAGAAAAGATATGCCTGGCCAGTGAGAAGAAGGAAGGGGGGCCCTTTAGATATTTTAAATCACGGAATGATTGAAGCCTAAGAAAACTATAGAGAATAATATCTGCCCCCCAGCTTTGCCAATCTTTGAATGTCCCGCATTTATTTCTAATAATTTCAGTACAGATGAAACTCCTGTGTACCCCCCCCCCAATTCTTCTCCGCACCCTCCCTCCCTCCAATATGCTGTTTCTCATCCCCGTGCACATATAGATATCATATTGGCAATGAGTGGGTCCTAAAGGGTGTTTTGAATGTTTCAAATTTGCACACTAATCATATCAGATTGTACATAACCTCTGCAGCCGCTGTTTTTCCTCGATGATTGTTTGAGATTTAGCTATGTTAACACACGTCGCTCTTGTTCACTCATTTTACTTGTATTAGGTTCCATTTTTAAATATTTGTCCATTCTCCTGTTGTTGGGCATGTGGGTTATTTCCATGTTTTTCTCAGGCAAACAATGCTGCAGTGATTTATGGGGCAATTGGCAGGCCAACAGGCACGTGTAGGAGACTTTCTAGGAGAAACACCTGTGTCATAGGAGGGAGCGCTGACTATAACAAAACTCCGGGGGTGCATTTTGAGTTCAGAAACTGCAGCCAAGAGTATATGAGATGTGCCTCTATCTTCCTCCTTGAGGGTCCCCTGTCCTAGGTGAGTGACCGTGGCCACCTCTCCAAGAATAGGGTTCCAAACAACGCCCTTCCACCCAGGCTCAGCTGGAATCATTTCTCTGTTCTTTCTTTTGAATTTACAGTTGGAGATACGGACATCCTGGAGTGTTCTGATGATTCATACTGAGTGTGACAATAGGAGAGTCAGGAGGGAGGGCATGACTGTTTAGAGAAGGGAAAAATGGGATTGTTACGGAAAATCGGGAGGATTGATGTTCCGCTCAGCTATTCCAGCAAAGATTTAATATTCTCTGAATTCTGTGGGTTCCTTTAGTGGTCTCTCCTGGGCTTCCTCGCCTGGTTAGTTTCAGCTGGAGGATTGGTTGGGTGCAAAGGCCCGAAGCGTCCTGCTCACGTGTCTGAAACTTGGTGCTGGCAGAGCTGGGTCACCTGGCCTCCCCTCCACTTGGTCACACCCTCCAATAGATTAACCAGTGGTCGGCAAACTCATTAGCCAACAGAGCCAAATATCAGCAGGACAACGATTGAAATTTGAGAGCCAAATTGTTAAAACGTCTTCTAACGCCACTTCTTCAAAATAGACTCGTCCAGGCCGTGGTATTTTTTGGAAGAGCCACACTCAAGGAGCAGAAGAGCCACACTCAAGGGGCCAAAGAGCCGCATGTGGCTCGCCAGCTGCAGTTTGCTGACCCAGCTTCCTTACACGGTGGTCTTGGGAAGCTTTCTACGAGAGAGGGAGAAGACTCGATACTAACTCTTGCAGGCAAAGCCTAGAATTCACATAGCATCACTTTCTGCTCAACTCCATTGGCCAAAGCAGGTCACAAGGCCAGCCCAGGTTTAAGGACAGGACAAGTTGACATTCCCTCTTGTCAGAAGGAGCAGCAAAGTCATGGAACACTGCAAAGAAGCATGGGACAAATTGCTTCGGCTGGCTTTGAAAACCACCGTATGGCGCGATTTGGGCAGAGAGGAAAATGGAACATTCACCACCAGGTTTTCACTAGCGTCTCCTGTGCCCTTCCCAGAATAGGCCAAGATGATAGCAGGCCCATCGGCCTGGCTTTCCTGGCAAGGAAGAGGCTTATGGAGGGAGAGAGCTTTTAAATGATTGATGCTTGCTGGTTCTTCTCTTCACCTGGAAGGTCAATAAGGAATCTACCTTTGACCTTGGCGAATTAGCTCTTTAAAAGGCTTTAAAAACAAACAAACAAACAAAAAAACCTTGTGTGGATAGTGCATTGTGCTAGCTGCTGAAGATACAGCAGTGAACAAAAGAACTATGGTCCCTCCTACCTCAGAGCTTTTGGTCTATGGAAAGGAAAGAGACAGGAGACAATTAATTACACAGTTAAAGATTTAGTGACAATGGTATAGTGCCACAGGAGAAGTAAGGCATGCGGAGTGAAGATATAATGCGGGGGGGTTGGGGGCGGGGACGGGGACTGACCTGATGTTAGGATCAAGGAACACTTCCTTGAGGAAAACACGGAGCTAACTTTTTAAACATGTTTTTATTGATTTCAGAGAAAGGAAGGGAAAGGGAGAGCTAGAAACATCAATGATGAGAGAGAATCATCCATTGGCTGCCTCCTGCCCGCCCCCTCCGTTGGATGGAGCCCGCAATCCGAGCATGTGCCCTGACTGGGGATCAAACCGTAACTTCCTGGTTCCTGAGTTGACACTCAACCACTGAGCCACACCAGCCAGGCGGCGCTAATTTGGGAGGAATAAATAGGCATCACACAGGCGCCTCCATTTTCCAGCCCCCGGGGCCAGAGGAGATGCCTATACTCCACCCTCCTCCCTAGGCCCGGGGCTCAGACCAGACACAGAACCCCCCAATCTGGTTTGGCAAGAGGAGGAGCTTCCCTACCAGCCATCGAGGTCCCCAGAAGTGGGCGAGGTGCTGGGTGGGTGGATTCCCGGGTGGGGATCTGAGATAGTGAGGGACTAGAACTGAGTTGAGATGGGGGGCTGAGACCTCCCGCCCCCGCTCCACTGGGCCCCCTGGGAGCACAGGACCGAAAAATAAACCCTGGCCCCCAGGAGCCACTGGCTGCTTCGCCAGCTCCGCCACTCACTTGCCGCTTAGCAAATCACTTCGCTGCCCCAAACCTCAGTTTGCCTTCTGAGAAATAACCATAGGAGACTGCCCCTGCCTGCCTGCCTGCCTGCCTGCCTGCCTGCCTGCCTGCTCCAGCTGGTATAGGATCCATCTCCTATGCAAGGGTTTTGTACCCTCTAAGTTGCTATTTCAGTGACAAGGGTGAGCAACCAGACATAAACGAGATGAGACCGAAGAGGAATGTGCCGGCTGAGTATCAAGACCCAGGATGGGGGGAGGGGGGCTTCCCAGCTCTCTCCCCCTGTGGCTCTCTACAACCAGTTTCTTGCTCTGTCAGTCTGGCTCCTCCCACAGCCTGGAGCATCTTCCAGCTTCACTTGCCAGCAGGAGCTCCCCTCCTCTATTAGTACCAACTTGAAAAGTCCCAGAGAAGGTTCTCATTGGCCCCCTTTGGGTCACATGTCCACCATGGATGTGGTTACTATGTTTAGCAGCCTTTTCTGGAACTGCATATTGGGAAAGCTGGGAGGCTCAGTTCCTCCAAAGAAAAGAGGCATTATTCTAGACAGGAGTGATGTGATAGGAAGGTATCTACAGTGGAGGTAGGGTTTGATATTAGTATTATTACTAGAGGCCCAGTGCACAAAATTTGTGCATGGGAGGAGGTCCCTCAGTGCAGTCTGCACCCTCTCCAATCTGGGACCCCTCAAGGGATATCCAACTGCCCGTTTAGGCCCGATTCCAGTAGAATTGGGCCTAAATGGGCAGTCGGACATCCCTCTCACAATCCAAGACTGCTGGCTCCCAATTGCTCGCCTGCCTGCCTTCCTGATTGCCCCTAACTGCTTCTGCCTGCCAGCCTGATTGATTTTAACTGCTCCCCTGCCAGCCTGGTCACCCCCAACTTCCCTCCCCTGCTGGCCATCTTGTGGTGGCCATCTTGTGTCCACATCAGGACAGCTGTCTTGTGTGCTGGAGTGATGGTCAATCTGCATATTACTCTTTTATTAGATAGGATAGAGGCCTGGTGCATGGGTGGGTGCCAGCTGGTTTGCCCTGAATTGTGTCCCAGATCAGGGTGGAGGTACCCTTGGGGTATGAGGCAAGGGGCCTTTGGTGATCTGCAGGCCAGCCATGCCCCCCAGCAACCCAAGAGGAGGCCCTGGGATCTGGGATTAATTTATGTTCTACAATTGAAACTTTGTAGCCTGGAGTGGAGCCAAGCCTCCTGCTCACTCCATGTCGGCAGCCATTTCTATTGGAATTTATTTACCTTCTAGACTTGAAACTTTGTAGCATTGAGTGGAGCCCTAGGTCGGCAAGGGCAGGTGGAAAGCTTGGCTTCCTCCATTGCTGAGGAAACCCAAGCCTCCCTCTTGCTCTCAGTGGCTGCAGCCATCTTGGTTGGGGGTTATTTTCATATTTGCTCCTGATTGGCTTGTGGCTGTGGCTGGTGGGCGTAGCTTGTGGGTGTAGTGGAGTGATGGTTAATTTGCCTATTACTCTTTTATTGGATAGGATTACCACTGTCATCAGTATAAGTTGGCCACATTTTCCTAATTCCCATTATCCTTGGGCAAAATAGTGGCTAAGGCCTAGGCTCCTGGTTGCAGACTTTCTGAATTCGCATCTGGCTCTACCACTTCCTGCCTGTGTGAGATTAGGCAAGTTGCTTAACCCCTCTGTGCCTCAGGTGATATATTTGTAAAGATTGAAAGAGTTGAACGTGAAGAATCCCAGCTGATACCAGCCTGGTGTTCAATAAATGCTAACGATGCTCCTATCAGAGAAAAACTGGCCTGGGAACCCCTGTGGGAGAGAGAGCCAGGGGCCAGAGCACCCTCCTCCTTTCCTCCCCAGCTTTCTTCCAGAGAGAGCGTTCCGGCAAAGACTTAGTGAGCCCCGAGAATGTCCCAAGTTGCTTTCAAAGTTTCTCTCCTCCAGAAGCTCCCAGCCACGTGAGGGAGGCAGACTGATAAAGAGAGGCTTCCCTGCAAGGTGGCTTGTGCTGGTTCAAAGTGGACCCTGTGCTGACTAGACACAAGCTACTGTGTCTCCGCTCCAGACCCACACTTCGCTCCGGACCCACACTTCTCTTCACGCCGCAGGAACTCAGCAAAGTCCATGTTTTCCTCGTCAGCAGGTTCCTGGTAGATCCCGTCAGCTTCTCCCCAGGCAGAGCCCATCAGCCTGAAAGCATCAGGTGGCGATGCCAGCTCTCTCCAGCCTCAGAGGAGGGCAGCCACAAGAAAGCAACTGACAAAGAGCAGGGGCTGAACGGCTGGGGGTGGAGGGAGACAGGGGCAGGGAACCCAGTAAACCAGTGGGCAGGTAGCCTCAGAAAGATTCCCAGGGGTCAATAGGCAAGGTCAAGTGTTTAGATGGCCGTCATGCCCATCACTTAATACCAGAAACGGGCAGCTGGGGGCAGGAGCCAGCCCCAGGGCCGCTCAAAAATAAGACCCCAGCTGAATCCGGTTTGGCTCAGTGGATAGAGCGTCGGCCTGTGGACTGAAGGGTCCCGGGTTCAATTCCAATCAAGGGCATGGACCTTGGCTGCGGGCACATCCCCAGTTTGAGGAGGGGGGTGCAGGAGGCAGCTGGTTGATGTTTCTCTCTCATCGATGTTTCTGACCTTCTATCCCTCTCCCTTCCTCTCTGTGAAAAAAATCAATAAAATATATTTAAAAAAATAAAATAAGACCCCAGGTCCTGGGAAGTGGGTCCCAGCAAGCAGGGCCTGGGCCAGGGGAACTGTGGTGCAAGACAGGGAAACAGAGCCCCCATCGGCACTCGGCCTTCCAAGCACTGATGGTTTGTTGAGAGACCGCCCAGGCCAAGACCCAAGGCCAAGACTGAGTGCAGTGGGTCAGGGGAGGAGGCGGCTCTGGGGACAGGAGGTGGTGAATGTGCCCCACACAGCAAAGGAGCTGGCCCTCCTCTGACCGGGCCCCACTCCACATTAGAGGCCAGTTCTGCAAGAGCTCCTCTGGGTGGCTCCCTCCTGACACGGCAGCCTGGGGCGTGAGTGTTGGGACCGATGCAGCAGGAAGTGAGCACACGTGTAATGTGGTGGGTGAGGGGAGTGTGACAGAGGCCTGGTGCGTCTCCATGAGGTTGGCCACCCCCTGGAGCGGCTTAGTTCCGGCATGGAGAACTGTCTTCCACCCTCGTATTCGCTTCCAAGGCTCCCATTGCCCCGTTACTCCTAGGCACGCATCTCAGCCTCGATGGTGTTTGAGCTCCAGAGAGCCAAACCCCCCTGATTATCGCCGCAGGAAAGTCCCGCACAGTTTCCAACTGAACGCAGTAAAATGCCTCCAGCGCCCCTCCTCCCCACTTCCCTGTTTCATGAACCACAACATGAACCCTAGGTCAGCTGCCCCCGGACTCTGCGTCATGGCTGACTTCGCCTCCTCACCCACACCCAGAAAGCAGGCCCGCCCTCCCCTGCTGTGACCTCAGACCCATCCACGCCCCTCAGACCTGCTGCTGCCCACCCCCCAGGCCTCCTGGAAAGCCGCTCTCACCCTCGGCTCCCTCCGCACAAGGAGCCAGAGCTCCTCTCCCAGGCTGCTGTGCACTCAAGCCCCAGGGCTCACTCAGGGTCCCCCATTCTCTGAGCCAGATGGCCCTCGCTTGACCCCACCCCTCCTGCCTGAGCCTCCCAGTCAGCCCCCATCACACTCCCAGGACAGGCCAGCCAGGGGGACGGCCCCGAGTTGGAGCATGAAGCTGGGGATGCTGCCTTTAGAAGGAACTGGTTGCCCAGAGAGACGGGCTGGAATCTCCCCCAGTTTGAGGCTCACCCTCAAGCGGCCAGGCCCTGGGCTGTGATGATGATGGACAGTGGTGAGTGCCCCAGGATCAATGACTCTCACCCAGCGATGGGGCTCCTGCAACAGGGTCCCCACACAAAGGCAGTAACTCAGGCTGCTCCTGCCTCCTCTGTCCCTCACTCAACCCCCAGGGCTGGGGGCCGGGCCTGTGCCAGTGAGAAGGGAGAGCGAGGCCGGTGCCCCTCTCTGCCAAATGGCTCTTTCCACCCCATTGGTGTCTCACCATCTAAGTGTTTCTCTGCCTGTTCGTCTTGGACCAGATCGGCTGGCATAGGTGCAACGCTGATCTGATCGCCGCCAATGGGAAAGCGGCTCTAACGATGCTGTTTATTGAGTCTTACGTTCAGTGCGGCTGTGAGGTTCCTGGGCTGAAGGAGCAGTTCTCAGAGAAGGCGAGGGAGGAGGGGGGAGGGGACGCTGTGCTGGGTGCTTAACCCAAAACACCACAGCACCGTGTCCTGGCACTTTAGGAGCTTGTTGGAATTATGTGCACACAGTCCACCTACAGAAGCTGGCCAGGCCGCTCGTGTGAGGACAGAGTCATCTGCAGTTAAGAGGGCAGAGCAGACCTGCCCAGCCCATCAGTCAATGATTTTTTAATTTAAATTCTTTACTGTTGAAAGTATGACATGTCTTCTTTTTCCACCACTGACCTCTCCCCAGCCACTTCCCCAAACTCCACAAATGCCACCCCCCACCCCCAATGTCTGTGTCCTTTGGTTATGCTTATACTAGTGATCCAGTGCATGAATTTTGTGCACACTAAAAGGGGATTAATTAGAGGAAATAATAAAATATTGCTATTTGCCCTTTCTCTATAATAGAAGTGTCAGAGATGAAAGGAAATTAGTAAAATGTATATGAAAACCTTTCTCCTGTCAGAATCTAGGGCACACCATGGGACCCAGAGTCAAGTCTCCACCCACCCACATGTGCCTCAAAATCTCATAAGACCCAGACCTGGCCGTCCCCCAACCACCACCGCTGTGCTAGATCCAGACCCGGCCAGTCCCACCCTTGTCAAGCCCTGCCAGGCAAGGGGTGTAGCCTCAGGTCCCCTGGCCCAGCCTCAGGACAGGGAGAATGGCCTGAGGTCTCCCAGCCCAGAAAGAGGGAGAGGGCGTGCCTTGAGGTCCTCCATCAATCCCCACCAGATGGGGGGTGTAGCCTCAGGTCCCCCTGGCTCAGCACCAGGAGGAGGGCACAGCCTCAGGTCCCCCTGGCTCAGCAGGGGGGGGGGGGCGCACAGCCTCAGGTCCCCCGTCAAGCCCAGCTGGGTGGTGGGAACGGCCTGAGGTTCCCTGTGAAGCCCAGCCAGGCAGGGGGATGCAGCCTCAGGTCCCCTGGCCCAGTGCTGGGGTGGGGGTTGCAGCCTGAGGTCCCCTGTCAAGCTCCACCCTGGGGGTGAGGGAGGGTGTAACCTAAGGTCCGTGGTGATTGCTGGTTAAGGCTCCTTCTGGGAACTTGGCCTCAGCTGTGGGTGCAGCCATCTTTGTGACAGAGTCAAGGTCAATTAGCATATTCCCTCTTTATTAGATAGGATGCTTACACACAAGTCCTTTGGTTGATTAGTCAACATTTTTAGTGGCTGGAGCAACTTCCAGGAGCAGCTGGAGATGCAGGGTGGCCGTCTGCAAACACTTGGGCTGGTGCTGGAAGTAGACAAACAGGAAGTAGACCGGGAATCCGCTGAGCAGGAACAGGAAGATGTAGAGGAACTCGATCTGCGGGTGGTCGATGATGGGTGCCAGGACCAGGTAGAGAGAAGCGAGGAGCACGGCGACAGGGATGACAGTGGGGACCTGCAACGGGCAGAGCCCTGGGTGATGAAGAGGCGCGTGGGAGGCGGTGTGTGGTCCCTGGGCTCTGTGCCTCCTGCCTGCCTGATGCTTCCACCTGCCACCAGCTCCTCCCCTCCAGGCCCTGCCCGGATATGGTACCTTGCCTGGCCAGGGGAGCCACCTGCTGGGCCACAGAGGGCCCTCTAGGGAGCAGAAGTGTTGGGACCAGCCTAGTCCTCTCTGTGCTCTGTGAGTCCGGCTGTGTGTGTGCCTCCTCCCGCACTTGTCTCCTACTGTGAGTCCCCAGCGAGCAGAATCAATGCCGTGTGAGTCAGATGTCCCTCACCCCCACCCCAGGAAATAGACAAGTTCTCTACCAGAGATGACAGTGGCCACCCCTTACCCTCTTTCTCTGGGTCCTGAAAGAGGCTGTGGTCCAACAACCAGCCTCACGCAACAGCCTAGGGTTGAAAGAGCCCAATGTGTACCCCAACATCTACCTTGTAAGGACGGGGTAGGTTCTTCTTCTTCATCCGCAAGTACAGGAGACAGCTGATGGTAGCTCCGTAGGTGACCCAGGCAAGGAAGCTGGAAGGCAGATTGAGTCACTCACTACGAGGCCCTGCCACAGGCTGGCCTACCAGGCACAAACCTGGGGCAGAAATACAAGCTCATCCAGGCCTTTGCAGCCGCCTCCAGCTCCCCTGATCCATGAAGACAAAGACAGAAGGCAAAGCGGGGGCACTGAGGACAAGGATGCCCCGGAGGGTCAACATTAGCCCATTCCACCTCCTTCACCTTCTGGCACAAAGGGGCACCCCCTCACCCTGTGGTTTCTGATCAAGCTCTTTCTGTCGCTGGCTGAACAGAGGAGGACAACCTTCACGGGGAGGGAGGAGTGTCTGTGTTTTCCAAAAAAGAGAGTCTATGGCATCTCAGGGGAAGCCTGTGTACTTCTCGGGGACCCACACCCTTGTAGCCGATCCCCCCATCCAGACAAATCCTGGCTTCTGCTTTCCCAGTGTCGGTCATTGAGTGGCCGGAGTAGGTTTGATGAAAACTCCATCTGGCCTTGGAGGCAGGGTCCAGACCGGACCATCTCTTGAGGCGGTCAAGACCGGAGATGTTGGGTCCTAGCTGAGATGCAGTGAATTCCTAGCATTCTCACTCTGGGGTGAGACATTCTCAATCACACTCCCCCGTCTCAGTCTGAAGACCCCCTATGGTTACCACAGATTTGATTTTATTCTCAGCATAGAATGATTTCATTTTTTTTTCTCGCAGGGAAAAGAAAATTAAGAAAATCCATGTCTGTTACTTAATGTTCTGAAGAAAGTCACACCAGGCACTGCATATCCTGTTCCCAGAGATGCATTGTACTTATGAGAACAAAAGCAGGGACAAGTGGTGCTTGAAAAATTACCCTGAGAACTCCCTCTGCAGGCAGACCGGCCCAGAAACCAGCTGCAAAGGAGGCTACCAAATTTCACCTGGACAGCACAACAGCCCGGCCTTTCTGCCCCAGGGAAGGGGATAAAGCGGGGATCATCTCCCCAGTCTGCTGCAATCGTTGTGCTTGCCGGTGGGTCTGCCCTGAGTTCAACAGAGACATGTTGGGTCAGAGCCCAGGATGCGGAACCAGGGGCTGCAATCGTGTGCATAAAGCCTGAACAGTGACAGGCTAGAGGCACAGCGATCAAAACAAAAGTGAGAAAGACAACGCAAGCCTTTTACTTGCCTCTCTCTCAACCTCCTGGTTCATCTGTCTCATTGTTTGTAAACAGAGCAAGAGAAGAGAGAGCCACATTTCATTCTGGAAACATTACTGGAGGAGAATGGCTGAAATGTGTGTATGGATATGTGTTACACACACACACACACACACACACACACACACACACGGGACTTCCTGCGTGTGCATACATACAGCTATGTGCATAGGTACAGGTATGAGTGTGTCCACATAGGGCCCACGACACTCAGCCGGGGGGACCGTCTCGCTTGCCTGCAGTAGTCCACGATGTTGCTGAAGTTCCCTGGGATGAGCAGGACCAACGTCACCGCCGTGGTGAACACCAGCGCCGGCGTCGGTGTGAGGCGACGGGCGTGAACCATGGACAGAAGTTGGGGCTGGGGGGGGCGAAGTCAGGGGTCAGGCACTCCCCAGGGGAGCCGCAGCGGACGTCTGCCTGGGGAAGCTGCCAGTCCTCTTCCCTGCCAAACTCACTCTGGACACCAGTGGGGCCAACCTGACAGTCCCCAGTTCCCACGGCTTCCAGCTGTGGGTCTGTGGCTCGCCTGGGGTGAGCAGGCTCAGGGTGCAGGATGGAGGGGCCTGTCCCCACGGATCAGCCAAGACCCAAATAGCTTAGCATGTGGGGCGGGAGTGTGGAAACTGAAGCAGGTGGCTGGCCAGGTCTTTTGATTTTCTACTGCTCCCCCCAGGACAGGAAGAGGGACAGGCGTGGGTTTGGGGGGAGATGGAGAAGGATGGAGGAGAGGGCAGGACAAGTGTGTCTGAAGCATGGAGAAGGATGGTGGGTTAGACTTATTGTTCAGCAAACACTCGGTCTCCATCTCCCCACTTCTGGGGGAGAAATACAGGTTCCCACCCGTTGATGTCGGGCTTGGCCAATGAAGAAATGTGAGCAGGAGTAGAGACTGTACGTGCTGGTGTGATTGGCTTGGTGGCATGAGCCCCTGCCAGCTGCTGGGGCAGGACATGCCCCAGGACTCACATTTGCAATGAGAAGGCCCCAGCACAAGCCCAGCCTGATCCACCAACTCGCGGCAACATGAACGTTGGTGGTGGTAAGATGCGGGGTTGTCTGTTACTCAGCACGATCGCAGCAAAGCTCGGAGTGGCCGGAGGGTACACAGTAGCTCCACTCCTGTGACCCCGCACAGGGACCCTCCAAAGCCGGAAGGAAAGGGACTGGAGTCCCAATGCAGCTGCACTGAGAGCCCCATTCTCAGAGGAAGGGGGTACCTGCGAGGCTCCCGGCAGGAGAAAGCTTAGCTTGCAGTCCTTCCCGGCCTCCTCTCTCACCATGTGGCCTTCCCTTGCAGCCACGTAGCACACGCGGCTTCCGCTGAAGAACGTCCCATGGGCAGAGCCAAATGTCGAGAGCGCCACAGCCAAAGGCACCAGCCAGGCCCAGGCCCCCAGGACCTGGTTCCTAGGACGACAGAGGAACCGGGGGAAGAACTCCAGCAGCAGCCTGGGACACTGTCACAGGCCCCATCTGGAAACTGAGCAAGCGGGACATCCGAGTAAGCTGCTTTTAATTCTTTTATATATACATAAGTGTGTGCGTGTGAGTGTGTGTGTGAGTGTGAGTGTGCGTGTGTGTGTGTGGTGTGTGTGTGTGTGTGGTGTGTGTGTGTGTGTGTGTGTGTGTGTACCACACACAGAGAAGCAGATGCACAGGGAGTGGTGAGGGGCCCTAACCAGTCAGAGCAGTGGAGGCCCAGAGTGGCCAGCAAGGGTGTGAAGGGGAGAGGAGCCATCACCAAAACGTCAAATATATTATATATTATCATTGATTTTCAGAGAGAAAGGGGGAGGAGAGAGAGAGAGAGGAACATCAATGATGAGAGAGGATCATTGAGCAGCTGCCTCCTGCACGCCCCCCACTGGAGATTGAGCCCTGAGCAGAAATCGAACCGTGACCCCCTGGTTCATAGGTTGATGCTCAACCACTGAATCCCGCCAGCCAGGCAGAGGGAGTTCTGACACCGTGGGGCACTCTCCTCCCCATCCTGGGGTCTGCCCCGAGGTCTAGGAGCACTCACCCCCAGCTCACGGCCACAGCGTCGGTGGAGAGGATTTCGTTGGGTGACAGCACCAGCAGGTAGCTGACGTTGACCAGGAGGTACAGGCCCGTGACCAGGGGGATGGCGATCATCAGCGCCCACACCAGGTTCTGCTGCACAGTCGGAGAGAGGAGGCCATGTGTTCGCCCTCGAGGTCCTTCCCGGGCCCCTGAGCACAGCACTGAGCTCATCCCGGCTGCAGGGCAGGTGCCAGGGCCTGGGGGCACGCAGGCCACGTGCTCCTCCCCCATGAGCTCAGAGACCCACCGCGTGGAGACACACACACACACACACACACACACACACACACACACAGAGGCGGATGCACAGGGAGGTGGTGAGGGGCCCTAACCGGTCAGAGAAGTGGAGGCCCAGAACAGCCAGCAGGGGTGGGGAGGGGAGAGGAGCCAGTACCAAACATCTGGAAGGAGCAGGGCCCTGCACTGGGCTCTCCTTGAGGAATGGGGAGGTTCAGGCAGGTGGAGTGGGGGGAGGGAGAGAGACTCCTACCAGGGGCAGCCACAGAGCAGAGGCACAGGGAAGAGACCAGTCAGGTAAAGGTCGCATAGTCAGCTGTTCCCTGAGCACTTCCGCTGGAATATTCCAGGACCCCCAGGCCAGCCCTGCCGAGGGCCGGGGGCCCCAGGACTCAGACCCAGGCTGAGGGCCATTACTCTCACGGGTTCTCCTCTGACGCCCAGTCTCCTCCACTGGAAACTGGGGGTCACCGGGGACCTGTCTGCCTCTCTGCCAGGCGTGGGGGGCAGCAAAGCGGAAGGGAGAGAAGGGCCCTGGGCACGGAGGCTGTGGGCACTTGGACCCGTTTGCACTGCTGAAGTCTCGGTGCCCGGCAAACCCACGGTCACCCAGTAGGTACTGAGCTTACCTCGGGTTACCTTGGCAGGCAAGCCCTGAGGAGCGCAGACCTTCCTTCGGTACCAAAGGGCAGGCACCCCAGGACGTGTGACTGACACCCACAATGTAACACGAAACAGAACCAGAAGAGGTCATTCTTGGCCAAGACGCAGGGGGCTCTCCTTCAGATTGGCACCGAGCTGTCACTGTGGGGACAGGCAGACCCCCCTCCCGCTCCCCTAGGTAGGACTCTCCCCCAATTCAGCATTGCGCCCTGCGTAGTGTATCTTCCATTCTTCAATATAATGTGAAGAGCTGAAACCGGTGTGGCTCAGTGGATGGAGCGTCGGCCTGCGGATGGAAGGGTCCCAGGTTCGATTCCGGTCAAGGGCATGGACCTTGGTTGCAGGCACATCCCCAGTTGGGAGTGTGCAGGAGGCAGCTGATCGATGTTTCTCTCTCATCAACGTTTCTGAATCTCTATCCCTCTCCCTTCCTCTCTGTAAAAAATCAATACATTTTTTAATATATATATACACACACACACACACACACACACACACACATATATATATGTAATGTGAAGAGCAATTTCCAGAACTTTCTGCCAGAGGAGAGGTCTGCTCGCAGAAGACTTTGGGTCTGAGTGCAGGAGGCAGGACACGGGACACTGAGGACGAAGTAGCATTTCAGGGCCTGTCCTTACACACACACACCCGGCTCCCCCCTCCCCCCCCCCCATTTTCCCTTCAGACCCAAACGCCCTGTTCTCTCTGGTCTCTGGGTTCAGGTTCCTACTGCTTCCATTTGGCTGTTTAGCCACAAAACGCACCAGTCCTCCTCTTCCAGGAAGCCTGCCAGATTGCTCTGCCTCCTCGCGGTCTCCTTTCCTGAACTCCAGCAGCAAGTGGTGGCAGAGCCCCACCAAGCACGCCTGCTTTATTGAATCCAAGCCTCTGTCCTGCCCTGTCCTGTCCGAAGGGCAGGGGCCAGATAGGGTGACCAACTCGCCCCAGTTTGCCGGGGACTTTCCAGCTTTTAGCCCTGAAAGTCCAGCATCCCCGGGGATCCCTCAGTCCTGAGCAACCAGGATGGCAGGTCACCCAACCTCGCCGGTCACATGGGAAACTTGTGGCAGTGACACAAATAACAATACGTTCTCCTATGAGGTGGGTCCTCCCATCTCCTTTCTAGTTCTAAACCCTGAGAATCTGGGGGCCAAGAACTCGCCCCAGCCACAGAGTGCTCATAGCAACGAATTCTCATGATCCCCGTCCTGGAAATATGGCTCTGCCTGGGGCCTGTGAGCCAGCGTCCTGGGTGCCCCCTCCTGTGGGCATCATAGTAGGGTGCCCGCAGCGGGTGAGCACCCGCCGTGCCTGACCCAGCCCCGTGCTGAGTCAGAGGCTGTGCTTCTGAACTTGACTCTTCCCGGCCAGCCCACCCACCAGCTAACGAGCTGTGACAGCTGCAGAGCCCTCCAGCTGGGCCACAGGCAGGTTTCTGGCGGAGACACAGGAACAGAGACATTTTCCGGTTTCATTCTCAAGTTCCGTAATCTTCTACTCAAACCCCATGGACCAAAGCCAGCCGCTGCTTGCTTTTGTACATGAACTTGTCTTGGGATGCAGCCATTGATTGACTTATGACTCCTCACAGCGTCTCTCAAACCCCTATCCAGGGGGTCTTTGCCGAGAGCTGACAGCCCTCATGGCCCTAAAGCCAATCTAGGACAGAAAGGGAATGACTGGCCTCTTATCCTATAACCATGGTCGGCAAACTACGGCTCGCGAGCCACATGCGGCTCTTTGGCCCCTTGAGTGTGGCTCTTCCACAAAATACCACGGCCTGGGCGAGTCTGTTTTGAAGAAGTGGCGTTAGAAGTTTAAGTTTAAAATAGTTGGCTCTCAGAAGAAAGTTCCATCGTTGTCCTGTTGGTGTTTGGCTCTGTGGACGAAATGAGTTTGCCGACCCCTGTCCCGACCACTGCCGGGAACAGGAAAACGAATAGCATCCGAGGCAAATGTATTTATAGCCTCAGCTCCCCCACCCCCTGAAGACTCCAAGGGAGGCAGGGGGATGGCGGGGTCTGCAGACCCACCCCACCAAGAAATGACTAACCAGCCCACGGTTCTCGGGCGGGTGAGCCCGGCAGGACTGGCCCCCCTCCTGTCCCAGACCATGCCGCTGTGTCCTACGGCGGTCCCCACGGAAAGTATGTCACAGAGAGATATCACACTGAGCCATCGAGCACGGCCTCCTGCTAGCGATCGGACCTCAACATCGCGTCTCCGTTCTGAGCCTCGGTTCTCCCACATGAAGAGCACGGGGTGACGATGCCTGCCTTGCAGGGCAGCGAAAGGAGGCCGTGGGGGTGACCCTGCGAAGTCCTCTGCTTACTCGAGAAGTGATCACTACTTCTGTATAATTCCATAAACTACTCAGAGTGGACGGTGGCTGGCATTGCATGCCCATGAGTAGAGGAAGGGCAACCCTGTTTTCTTTCTTTAAAAAAAAAATACATATATATATATATATATGTATATATATACACATTTTATTGACTTTTTACAGAGAGGAAGGGAGAGGGACAGAAAGTCAGAAACATCGATGAGAGAGAAACATCGATCAGCCGCCTCCCGCACACCCCCCACTGGGGATGTGTTCACAACCAAGGTACATGCCCTTGACCGGAATCGAACCTGGGACCCTTCAGTCCGAGGTCCAACACTCTATCCACTGAGCCACACCAGTCAGGACAGGGCACCAAATTGTTTTCAACCAATTATCCATGGTTTTAGCTCAAAGCCCAATCACCAAAACTGCTGAAGCTCAGAGACTTGGCCCCCCTCCGCCCCCAAAGCCGTATCAGGGACTCACTTGCGGGTTCTTGAGCTCCTCCAACACATAGTTGAGGGTGTTCCAGCCGTCAAAGCACCACAGGCCCTGGTAGAAGGCCGTGCCCATGCGCCCGGTGTGCCGCGTGGTGTTGCGGAAGGCGGACAGCAGGGCCTCGGGGCGGCCTCGGCCCCGGCCCAGCACCGCCACGCCGCCCACCACGATGACCAGCAGGGCCAGCACCTTGGCCGCCGTGCACGCGTCGTTCAGCTGCGTGGCCAGCCTCGAGCTCCAGCAGTTCACCACCAGCAGCAGCAGGAGGCAAGTGACAGCCGTGCCCTTGAGCACCGCCGGGGGCACGGAGGGGCAGCCGGGGTAGAAGGGGGCCGCCGCGTACTCGGCGAAGCTCAGAGCGATGGCGGCGATGGAGGCCGGGCGGCCCACCAGCACGAACGCGTAGATGACCAGGAAGGCCGGCAGGGAGCCGAAGGTGTGCAGGATGTAAGCATACTCCCCGCCGGATTCGGGGACCAGGGCCCCCAGCTCGGCGAAGCACAGGGCGCTCAGCGTGGCCAGGAGGCCGCAGGCTGCCCAGACCACGAGACTGGCCCCGGGGCTGCCCGTGTGGACCAAGATGCCCTGCGGTGACATGAAGATGCCCGAGCCGACCATGCTGCCGACGATCAGGGACACGCCGCTCCACAGGCCCATCTCCCTCCTCAGCCGCAGCCCCCCGGCACCCGGCTCCCGCCCTGCCGCCTGCTCGCCGCCGTCTCTCTGCCGACGTCTCGCCATCTCAGAGCCTCAGGAGCCGCCGTGTGCCCTGGAGCAGAAGCAGATGCTCGGATACCCGTGTGCCTGTCCCGTGGGCTCCCTGCAGCGGTTAACGATTTCAGCGCCTGAGGAGTCTTGGCCAGAGGCCAGAGAGCCAGAGCGTGGCGTCTAGAAGGTTCCGAGCCTTCAGTGATCTCCCAGCCCCCGTTCAGCTCAGAGCCCAGGACAGGCGTCTGCAGAGGCTGTTGGTCCATGAAGCCCAGGAAAGGTTAAGGAGAAGGGGAGGGGGCGGGTGTTCTAGCAGAAATCCCTGTCGGCCAATTTCACGGCAATAACAGTTAGGTGAGTGCTCTGTGTCCAAAACCCGATTGCTGAGCACACGATGGCACACACCAGCCTAGGAACCTCTACGCCTCTTTCATCAGACAAGCTCTGATGTCCCCGTTTCCCCATGTTTCCAATGAAACCCCGAAGAAGTGAGATGGTGGGAAAAAGAGGGTCCGAATAGCACAGGGCGAAGCTTGTGCCGCTAGCACAGCGGTCGGCAAACTCATTAGTCCACAGAGCCCAATATCAACAGCACAACGACTGAAATTTCGTTTGGGAGCCAATTTTTTTCTTTTTTTATTTATTTACAATATAACTTATATTTAATAGTAGTACATATGTTTTCCTTCCCCCCCCAATCTCTTCCCCCCCCCAGCACATGTCCCCACCTGCCCCCCTCCCCGCCCCAGTGTCTTTCATTCATTGGTTATGCTCATATGTATGCATACAAGTCCTTCAGTTGATCTCCCCCAGCATCTGCCACCCATCCACTCCAGCCTTCCCCCTGTAGCTTGACAGCCTGTTCGAGGCCACCCGAGAGCCAATTTTTTTCAACGTAAGCTTCTTCTAATGCCCCTTCTTTCAAATAGACTCGCCCAGGCCGTGGTATTTTGTGGAAGAGCCACACTCAAGGGGCCAAAGAGCCGCATGTAGCTCGCTAGCCGCAGTTTGCCGACCACCACGCTAGCAGAAAGGGGCGGGTGCGCAAGAGTACAGGGTCTGGAGTGGATGCCTGCATTGAAAGCCCAGCTCTAGTCCTTCATAGTTGTGTGGCCTGGGACAACGTCTCTGAATGTCACTCTACACATCTGTCCATTACAATCCCCACCAGGTAGGGTTGCGCCAAGGATCCAATAGCATAGCCCATTCAAGAAAGCTAAAATAGTGTATGACATAATAAGCTTTCCTTAAATGTTACCCATTATCTGGCTAACAGAGTTCCATTAGTGCCCAGATTCGGCTATATGTATATACTAGCACATATGTATCTGATGATTGTATTTATACATTGTATGTTTAACATACCAATTGCATTAACCTGTGAATAATGTTCGTTTCAGAATGTAGCGTCTAACCTTTTTTATTGGTCCTTCCTTGGACTTTAAAATGTTTGCATTCTAAAAATCTTTACTTAGTTCCGTTTTATAGAAAAGGCAGTGGAACTCACTGGCATTTAAGGTACAAATGCTGGCACCCAAAGTGGGCCAAAAGGTACTTGCCGTCTCCCAAACAGACGGACCCAGCTGAAGCCAGCCATATGGGCCACTTGAGTCAAGAAAGCTCTCGACAGAGGCAGGGGCTTCACTGTCACTGGCTCCTGGGATGTCTGTTCTGCCTCCTCCCCTTGCTTTACAAAAGCCTACTGGGCACAGGCTCAGAAAACTTAGAGCCATCTTCTTCAGAACATTCCTGAGAGCGAGCCCGCCAAGATTCAGAAGGAGGTGCTTCCAGAGTCGTACCCGATAGGAGGAGAGAAGAGAGGGTAGAGAAGTAGGTAGGAAAAACAAGTAGACAGGAACATCAAAGGGGAAGAAGATAAGGAAGGAGAGTGTCCTAGAGGTTCAGGAGGAAAAATCAGCTGCCTTCCTGGCAGTACTAAGACCCTCGGCTGTCAAACCTCTTCTTCTCCAGGGACTGTTGCTGGTGGATGCTGTGAAAGCTAGCCAGGCACACTCTCTGAGAGTAGGTCACAAGCCCTTGGTGGGTAGCTCAGTTGGTGAGAATATTGTCCCAATGAGCCAAGCTTGCTGGTTTGATTCCCCGGTCAGGGCACATAGAGGAAGCAATTAATGAATGCATGAATGGGTGGAACAACAAATCAACATCTCTCTCTTGCTCGCTCTCCCTTTCTCCTTCTCTCTCTCTCCCTCTCTCTCTCTCTCTCTCTCAAATCAATCAAATAAATATATAAAACAGTTTACACGACCACCCTCATCTCTAACACCAATGGCAAGTGGGGGTTCCCAAGACCGTGATGTTCAATAATTTGCTAACAGGATGCACAGAACTCCCCAAAAGCTGCTATTTCATGTCAAGGATACAGATGAAAATCAGCCAAGAAAGGAAGGACATAGGGCAGAACCCAAAAGAGTTCCAAATCCAAGGCTTCCAGTTCTCTCCCCAGGGAGTCGGGAGCCTTGAAGTCCCATCACTTAGACGTGGTGACTGCTCACGTAGCTCACCTCAGTCTCCACCGGGAGGTGGAGCTGCTATTCCATGATCCACGGTTGCCATCCAAAGTTACACTATTATTCTCAGGCAGGGCCAAGGCTTCCAGGCAAACGCAGATGCTGTGATCAAGCATGACGTTCCACAGATTACTTCAGGGGCCAGACCTCTCTGTGGGCAAGGTTTAGCTCTTCACCACACAGATGTGGAGCTTCCGGGGACGCGAGGAACATTATGAGAACATAACGATTGTGGTGTTTTATAAATACTTCTTTAAAAATCTATTTGTTGATTTTAGAGAGACAAGAAGGGGGAGAGAGAAAGAGAGAAGGAAACACTCATTTGTTGTTCCACCTATTTCTGCATTCATTGGCTGATTCTTGTGTGCCCTGACTTGGGGGTCGAAGCAGCAACCTTGGCATATCTGGCCAGGGCATAAAGAATTTTTTTAATGATTCATCTTGCTAAGCCGTGTGTCTAAAGAGGAGGACTCTAAATGCCAGGTTGAGGAGATGGGGGAGGAGCAGGAATTGGAAAGAAGAAGGGGACAAGTGAAATTGGAGTAGGGAAGGACTCACCATAGGGTTTTCCTCGGTGGGGAGACCTGGAGACTCTGAGGTTCTATGGGCTTCAGTGAGCAATCCCAAAAGCCCTTCCAGAGTCCGACACAGTGCAGCCTTCAGCTCTAGGATTCCACCTGCCCTGCCTGTGAGGAAGGGGCCCTGCAAGGCAGAGCCACCTCATATGACAGCCGTGTGCTGCCACCACAGGCACAGGGATAGCTGGCATGACTTGTCTGAGGGTTTGAAATCCCAGCGCTCCTAGGCCTGGCTCCTCAGACCTCCCCTTGACCAGGGCTGCTCTTTGAGCCCAGAGGAGCCGAGGCTATCCCTTAAGTGATCGAAGCTCTGAAGCTGGTCTATGTGCCTGTGTTTAGGGAAAGGTGGGGAGAGAAGGCAGGGGTTTCACCTGGGACTGACTCCAAGCAAGGACTCCAGTGCTGGCATATAATAATTACAACAGTAATTAGTATAATTACTCCAGCATATAATAATTACAAGAGTTTCTCCAAAAGGTTGGTGAAGCTTGGGAGGCTCTACAAGGGTGAACCACATACGTAGTTTGCCTGTTGGAACAGCTAAACAGCACTTCCCCCAAACCTGAATAGGATTGTTAACTGCTAGGCCACTCAGGGCATTTTATTGCCTCCTGTTGGCCAAACACCTGAACAGCTGTAGGCTATCCCCCAATCTGACAATGCTTCTGTAACCCTACCCTTTGAAACCCTACCCTTTGAAGTGTATATCTCCACCTTGCATTAGGACAAATTGTGTTAAATAAATACCACAGGGTCCTTAGACAAGGGAAATTTTCAGCTCCTTCAGCTGAAGATCCTCTGACCCCCAATGTCTTTCAAAATTATCTTTCGTCTCCGGACCCTTTAATCATCTATGCGCAGCCCCTTCCTCCAGAATGCTGAGCCCTTTGTAAGCCTGGGAAAAAAAACCCGGCATTATGGCGCCCAAACAAGGGACACAAATACTCCAGTGTGCTATGGTAGGGGTTTCAACCCAGCATGCCCCCTTGCGAACCAGGTTTGTTCATTTTTCCCCCCTTCACTTGGGAAAACTTAGTCTTTTTTGGCCTGACCATGTGACTGACTTGTGGTCCGTCACAAGGAGCCTTTCAGGAGTGCCTGGGGACTCACACCCAGGAGGCCAGGTCTAGGTGGGGCTTCCAGGTGAGGTAAACTGGAACAACCTGAGGACTAGCACTGGGCCTTTGACACTCTGACAACATTGAAACCTGTTATTTCCAGGGGGGAAAAATCCTTTTAAGAAAACCCTGGGACACAAATGGTGGGAATAAGATCCAGCCCCAATTGCTTGTGGCTCTGTGGATCTACCACCCCATGAACAAGCAGAGGAAAGGAACTGTCCATCCAGAGATCTGGAGTATGTCCTGGCGTGTCTGTCCCCGTATTCAAGGTAGATACAGCTGGCCACTCTGTCTCTGTGCTTCAGAGCCGGCAAAGAAGAAGCAGTCTCTGTCCTCTCTACTGAACATGCCTTTCCCTCCACACAAGAGCCCTGCAAGTACTGGCCTGACTCTTGGGTGAGGAGCCCCGAGGGCCTCACCACCATCTCTCTTTCTCTCTCTCTCTCTCTCTCTCTCTCTCTCTCTCTCTCTCTCACACACACACACACACACACACACACACACACACACACACACACACACACAGAGGGCAGAGCACAAAGGCTCAGAGTGGATGCTCGGGCTTGGACTGTGAGCTACTGCCCTCTACTGGGCAGAGGGAGGGAAGGAGAGAGAACTGGACAGAGAAGGGAAAGACAGAGAGAAGGGGAGAGTGGCTGAGAGGCCTCAGAGGAAAGGACTGGGAGAGGGGGAGGGAGGAGAGAGGATGTGGGAGATGGAGGGAGACGCCTCCCCTGTGAGCATCTCTTCTCCTGGGCTGTGCTAATCCTCAGCATGCAGTCCATATTCCCACTGGATTTGCACGTCAGCCACTCCGAGACCCGTCAGGTTGTGTGTGATCAGGGCTCTCACTCATCTCTGAGAGCTGCTATCGAGTTGGGAATCCCCCTGCTTTTTGCTGATCTTAGTCAGATGCCTCTGCTTTTGAGGACCCTCTGAGGACCAGCTGCCCATGAATCAGCTCAGATTCCATCTCTCTGATGCCCACTGCCCCACCAATTCCTCCGACTTCCACTCCACTTCAATGTCTTTGCTAATTCTGTATTTCTGACCTTGACCTTCCTCCAGAGCTTCAGACCTACACACCCACCGTCCGGCGCATACCCATCCCTTAGACACCTCAAACTCAGAGAGTCCAAACAGAACTCATCGCCTTCCCCGAACCCACTCCTCCAATGAGCCCTGCCCTGTTTCCTTGCTGTGGTGGACAGGCCTCCAAGGTCCCCTCAGAAATGAGGGTTTACCCCCTCCACTACTGGGAGTGCTGCTGGCAGGAAGGCCCGGCTGTCAGCATGCCTCTGGGAGTTCCTCAGTTACAGAGCCACCTCCTTTCCCAGGGAGGTTCCCAGGCAGAGGCCGATGGGTGTGGGAACACAGGCCCTGTAACCCAACCTGGCACAGCCCTGTCCGGCCATCCCTGTGGGGTTGCTGAGCTTTCCCATGGGGCTGTCTTGTGGCTCAACTTCTCCGTATTCCCAGTCCTGCCCCCTTCCCTTCCATCCCTCAGGGATCCCAAGAGAACTGCCTGATTAACCTTTCCTTCCACGAAAGGCCATCTGCAAGCCCTGGTCACCTGGGCCCGAACTCTGAGTCATGGCTGACTACGCCTCCTCACCCACAACCAGAAAGCAGGCCAGCCCTCCCCTGCTGTGACCTCAGACCCATCCATGCCCCTCAGATCTGCTGCTGCCCACCCCCCAGGCCTCCTGGAGAGCCGCTCTCACCCTCGGCTCCCTCAGCACAAGAAGCCAGAGCTCCTCTCCCAGGCTGCAGTGCACTCAAGCCCCAGGGCTCCCTCAGGGTCCCCCATTCTCTGAGCCAGATGGCCCTCGCTTGACCCCATCCCTCCTGCCTGAGCCTCCCAGTCAGCCCCCATCACACTCCCAGAACAGGCCAGCCAGGGGGACGGCCCCGAGTTGGAGCATGAAGCTGGGGATGCTGCCTTTAGAAGGAACTGGTTGCCCAGAGAGACGGGCTGGAATCTCCCCCAGTTTGAGGCTCACCCTCAAGCGGCCAGGCCCTGGGCTGTGATGATGATGGACAGTGGTGAGTGCCCCAGGATCAATGACTCTCACCCAGAGAGGGGGCTCCTGCAACAGGGTCCCCACACAAAGGCAGTAACTCAGGCTGCTCCTGCCTCCTCTGTCCCTCACTCAACCCCCAGGGCTGGGAGCCGGGCCTGTGCCAGTGAGAAGGGAGAACGAGGCCGGTGCCCCTCTCTGCCAAGTGGCTTCCATTGTTCTTTCCCCTCATCTTTGTCCCCTCTTCGGAGTCTGAGTCAGCGGCACTGACTGACTAGTGACGCCCTGAGCTGATGACCCCTTATGTGCAATCAAGCCCATCAATGCTATTTACTCTCAGAGTCAGATTTTTTCTTTCTTTTTATACTTTTTATTTTCGTGGGTGTTTTTTTTTTTAGTTTGGGGGATTTTTGTTGTCATTATTATTTTGTGTTTGCTTGTTTTTCAGTCTTTAGTATTGAGAGGTGTTTTTTAAATTTGTTTTTATTCTTCCCTTTCGGCCGTGTGTTTAAAAGGACAACGTATTTGCTCTTTGCTCTGTACGTTTTGAGATGGAATTCAGACAACACTATAAAATTCTGCCCTTTTAGAAATTAATGAGGAGAGAGAGAGAGAGAAAAATGAGTACGTATACATTTTCACCTTCACAGAGTATAAAGACTTTGGCTTTTAAGAGGAAAAGATGTGTATGTGCAAATCTAAAGTTTCCTCTCAAAAGAACACTTTATTTTTAAAGTGGTTTTCAAAGAGTTATGTGCCTCTTAGTTAATTCTTAATGCTGTTCCTAAGTATTTTAGATTCATTCCCAAGGACTCGGATTCCATGTTAAAATTAGGCATCAAAGTGATACGTTTAAGAAACCCAGTCACTAATAAGAAAAGGAAGGAAGGAAGGAAGAAAAGATGGGCATCACTCAGCCCCCTCCAAACAACAGAAGGAAAGAAAAATCATCTAAATAGAGGTACTTTAAATCAGTTAGCAATCAGACCAATACTCAGTGTGCCTCTACTTGTTTTATATAAGTACATATGCCTACACACACAAGCACGTATGTTTGTGTATGCGTGGAAATTTCTGGAAGGATACAGAAGAAGATGGTAACCATTGTTGCCTGTAAGGAGTGAGCCCGGGAAGCAAGACGTGCTTCTGTGGCGGCTGGTGTCCCACCAGCCAGCACGGTCAAGGGGTATTTGTTTTTTGTTTTGTTTTTTTCTGTGGTTGCAGAAGCAGAAATCCCCATGGTGGGTGCTAGCTTTGTGGTTACAAAGAGACGGAGCACAATGGGATAATGATTTCCGGGCGGGCGGGGAGGGGGGGGGTACCATTCCTGGAAGCTCAGCCTCCTGCCCTCCCAACAGCGGTGTAATCACCTCATTCCCTGCAGTCAGTCTCTTTCTGCTCCAATTGTCTGGAGTCATTTCTATTAGCTGCAACCATACCTTGAGCTGACACGGGGAGGGAGGAAGGGGGAGAATGACAAATCTCAGAGGAGCTCTACATATGATATGACCCAGGCCTTTGTGTAATGCCCCCCCCGGGGGGGGGGGATGAACTCGATGCCCTGACCCAGATCCTATCTTTGCCCAGCGATGCTGATCCGCCCTCGTCCTAGTTTCTCCGCCCCTGCAACAAGATATGTGTGTTGGTGTATTTGCCCAAACGCTTTGGCTGTAAGTGGCAGACGCTAACTCACCCTTCTTCAGGCTGTGTCTATGGCATTAGACGTGACCAGATAGCAGGAAGGGATGGAGCGAATTTGTCTTTTCCTCTCTGTCTCCTTCAACGCTCTCTGTTCCTGTCTCTCGTTCGTGCAGGTCTGTTAGCTGTTCTCTCCTAGGCTGACTGTCCCCCTACAAACATGTCATTATTACCACTGGCAGCTCTTGGTTCATAGGATCACAGTTTGTGAGAGGGACTTTCTTCCCCAACCTCAGCTGGAAAAAACCCCCGGGGAATAATCCTGACTGAATTAGGCTGGTTTGTGGGTTTGTCCTTCGGATAAATCGCTGTCACTGAGAGTGACTTAGGCTGGGTTCAAGCAGGACCTGACCGCAGAAGACTAGAGGATGCTTAACAAGACCTAAATGACGGCAGCCATGTGAACCCTTAGACGGCTCCATGCATACCCAGCTATCTTTGTGTACACACCACACCACCCCAGTAACGGTGAAACCGCTTGAAAACTGTGACTCCCCAATGGACAAAAAGACCGCATTCTCTAGGGTAGTTTCAAAACCTATCTGTATACCCATGTCCTCAGAGAGTCCTAGGGACATAGTAGCAGTAAACTGGTTCTCTGGGAAAAAACTCAGAGAGGGAAAAAGCCTTCGTTTGTATTGTTAGCCAAATTCTGTGTGTAAATATTTCACCGTGACTGATAACAAGCACAAATTCCTGGAAATGTATGAGAAAGACTACCATGATTAGAAGCTTAGAGCTTTCAGCCCCAACCCTTCTCCTCAGGGAGAGAATCGGGAATAAAGATCGGATGAATAATCCATTATGCCTCTGTAATCAAGCCTCCTCAATATTCACCAAGGATGGGCTTCAAGGAGCTTTGGATTGGTGCAGGGTGACACACCCCAACTCTACGGGGACAGAAACTCCTGCAACAGGGACCTTTCCAGACCTTGCTCTATGTACATCTTCATCTGGCTGCTCATCGGTATCCTTTCTCCTAAACCAGTGGCGATACGTGTTCCCCTGCATTCTGTGAGCTCTTCTGGCAGATTATCAAATATGAGGGTGGGGTTAGGGGGACCCCCCCGCATTGAGAGCTGGCTGGTCAGAAGTACAGATAACAACCTGGGATGGTGATTCGCATCTGGAAAGTGGGCAGTGTTGTGGAAGGAAACTCTTAGCCTGTGGGGTGTGCGCTGACTCCACACGGTCCGTTCAATGGCCGGACACCCAGCTGGTGCCCCCCACAAGTGGAAGGTTTGCTTCGTGTGGAAACCCCTCGCGCGCGGTGGGAGTAGTAGTGGGATGAACAGGCATTGGAAAGAGCTTGAGAGGAGAAGTGAAACCAGTGTAGAAAATAAAACCGAATGCAGCTTTTGGATGTCTCCCAAAGACAGTAATGTGTGGAGAGGACAGACAGCAGAGGCAACAGGCATTCGAGTGGAATCTCCGAAGAAGAAAAACAAGACCAAGGGATCTGAACAAACAGCGCGAGAAAATGTTCCCCAAATAAAAGGCAACTTGAAAAACTTAGCACAGGGAGAAAGTGCCACAAAGTGGGGCACCGCCAAGACTGATGAGATGTTCAGGGTAACCTCTCTTTCTCTATTCCCCCCGCTTCCCTTCTAATCAACTCAGTCCAAGAGTCAGCTGATGGCACCACACAAAACAGGCATGCATGTAGATAGGGAATGAGGGACAGGGCCTGCCTTAGCCCCCCAAATAGTTGTGCTGGAGCCTGAACAGAGTAAGGAGGACACCTGGGTAGAAGAGTATAATGGGCCTCACTGGTTTGCCTCAGTGGATAGAGCGTCAGTCTGCGGACGGAAGGGTCCTGGGCTCGATTTCGGCCAAGGGCACATGCCCAGATTGCAGGCTCTATCCTTCTCAGTGGGGGACATGCAGGAGGCAGCTGCTCAATGATTCTCTCTCATCATTCATGTTTCTATCTCTCTAGCTCTCTCTCTTCCTTTCTGAAATCAATAAAAAGTATTTTTTAAAAATACTTTAAAAAAAGTGTAATGGATTGAATGTTTGTACCCCCAACCTCCAAATTCTTACGTTGAAATCCTAACCCCACATGTGATGGATATAGGATATGGGGCTTTGGGGAGGCGGACAGGTTATGAAAGTGAAAACTTCATGAGTGGGATCAGTGTCCTTATAAAAGGGACCTCAGAGAGATCCCTGGGTCTCTTTCCACCACGTGAGGACACAGTGAGGAGTCCACTGTCTAGACCTGAGAGAAGGTTTTCACCAGAACCCATCATGCTGGCACCCCATTCTCAGCCTCCTGGTCTTCTGTGATTTATACCTCCCTAGTCTGTGCTACTTGGTAGCCGCCAGAAGTTACTAAGGAAGAGGAACCTGGCCTGGGATGTTGGAACCTTACTGGGTCAGCAGGGGTCACGTGGGAAACAGCTGGCTGACGCAGGTGTCTCAGCCCAAGTGGGTGAGAGGAGTGTCTGTGCTGGAGGGCAGCCTGGCATGGGTTAAAGCCTGATGGGTGGGTGAGGAGGGCTTCTGCCTGGTGGGGCAACTCCAACAGGCAAATTCACCAAGTCAGACTTCCTGCTCTTGCTCCCACCTGCCTTCTCGAGGCTCCAGGGCCCTCAGGGGGGCCTTCTCAGGAAGCGGCCTGTGTGCGCTCACAAACCTGATGGCTAGCACCAGCCATCGTCACCCCGAGGGTCCCCTGCTGGCGGTCCTGCAGGAAGGCGCCTGAACCCCTCATCCCGTGTGTCCCTTGTGTCCCAACAGCACCCTCCCGAGGCTGCTGACTGAGGCGCCGAGGTGCTGGCCTCCACGCAGACGCGTCCCTCGTTCTGTGAAATACTTGGCCACCTGGAGCAGCCCTGCTTATCTCGCCACAGTTCCCACGCCTCATTTAAAAATGTTTAATCTAATTATACCAATAAAAGCCTACGAGGCCCTCCCACGGGATGTCACCACAAGATGGCCACCACAAGTTGGCCATGCGCACAGCAGAGGGGCGGGGCCCGGCGGCCACTCCATGCCGTGAGGTCTGGGGGTCCCACGCCTCCCTGTGATGCAGAGGAGGCAGGTCCCAGCATCTCCTCCACCTCGCACAAAGGAGGCGGGTCCGGGTGCAGGAGGTGGTTTATGGCAGGGAAGGGCAGTTGTGGGCTATCAAGCCACACGGCAGGGCAGTTGGGGGCAATCAGGCCAACAGGCCAACAGGGGAGGGCAGTTTGGGGGTGATCAGGTTGGCAGGGGAGCAGTTAGGCATCAATCAGGCTGGCAGGGGAGCAGTTAGAGGGCAATCAGGCAGGCAGGCAAACAGTTAGGGGCCAGTCCCAGATTGTGAGAGGGATGTCCGATTATTGGTTTAGGCCCAATCCTGCCGTCAGACATCCCCTCAGGGGTCCCAAATTGGACAAGGTGCAGGCTGGGCTAAGGGACACCCCCCCCCCTTGTGCACGAATTTTGTGCACCAGGCCACTAGTTTGTAATAATAATAAGATCCTCCTCTATGTCCCACCTCCCTCTTTCTAAGGTGGGAGCCCCGTGAACAGCACCTCCCTCCAGCTTTTTTGATGCCCCCAGGAATGCTCAGAACGTCTGACTTACTCTTCCGGTCACACTCCAGCTTCCCCTGCCTGGAGAACTGCTGTGCGGGGACATCCCTAGGGCCCAGACTCTGCAAATGCTGATCTCTGCTCAGCCCTGTAACAGGTCTGGGTTCTCTCATGAGCTCCACGTACAAATATGCTCTGATGGACACGTATTGCTCTCAGAGCTCAGAGTGTTCTTAGGGAGAAACAGAGCCTAGCTGGTGTAGCTCAGTGGTGAGCGTGGACACATGGACCAGGAGGTCAGAGTTCCATTCCTGGTCAGAGCACATACCCGGGGTACAGGCTCCATCCCCAGTAGAGGGAACGCAGGAGGTAGCTAGCTGATCAATGATTCTCTGTCAACCTTGATGTCTCTCCCTTCCTCTCTGAAATCAATAAAAACATATTTTTCAGAACATTGGAAAAAAAGCCCTAACCGGTTTGGCTCAGTGGATAGAGTGTCAGCCTGCAAACTCAAGGGTCCCAGATTTAATTCTGGTCAAGGCCATGTACCTTGGTTGCGGGCACATCCCCAGTGGGGAGTGTGCAGCTGATGGATTTCTCTCTCATCAGTGTTTCTAACTCTCTCTCCCTTTCCCTTCCTCTCTGTAAAAAATCAATAAAATACATTTTTTAAAAAAAGAAAAGAAGCAGCAAAGTCTACAAACCCATAAGATACATTTCTCCTCCTCTGAGTTCTACCTGTGAGGCCAGCCCCAGCCCCCCTGGCTGGTCATAACCAAAACTCAGGATGCATGGCATGGACCAGGCAGGCAGCACCAAGTCATGGGAAACAGATCACATCAGCAGGGGGAGCTCTGGTTGCAGAGCACTGGGCAGCGGTGGTGGAGACAGCCCCTCCTCTCCTGAGGAGTTGGCAGCAGTTAGGAGGAGGGGCTGAGGGGTCCCCTGGTGAGGAGTGGTGCTGGGAACCTCCAGAGGCTGCCCAGCACCTCCTTGCAGCCTCAGGGATGCAGGTCCTGCTGATCTCCGCTGCAGGGGGAGGGGCAGGCTGGCCATCCTCAGCTGCTGCCGGCCCCGTGGAGAAAGAAGGAGGAGCCGAACTGGAGGGAGTCTGGTACTCCTCTGAGCCAACCTGGCCCTGCCCCGTGGTCCCGGGGTCCATATATCAGGAACCTCCAGCTCCGGGAGCAGCCCTCAAAGGCCTAAAACCATGCTCGGCACATATCCGAAGTAAAATATGGGTGACTCTGAGAGTAAGGCCTGCTTCCCTGTAGACACTGGTTTCATGGCAAAGCAGGGGATGGTACAGCTTCTATGTCCTTCGTGTGCTGGGACAGTGGCCCATTGCCCTCCCTATCTCTGTCCCTTTCCTTCAGCAAGAAATCTATGGGCCCTGGCGGGTATGGCTCGTTTGGTTAGAGCTTCATGCTGTGCACCAAAAGGTTGAGGGTTCGATTCCCAGTGAGAGCACATACCCAGATTGTAGGTTAGATCCTCAGTCAGGGTGCATATAGGAGGCAACTGATCAATGCTTTCTCTCTCTCTCTCTCTCTCTCTCTCTCTCTCTCTCTCTCTCTCTCCCCCCCTCCCCGTTTCTCCTTTCCTCTCTCTAAAATCAATAAAAACAAATCCTTGGGCACTAACTGATTTGGCTCAGTGGATAGACCATTGGCCTGTGGACTGAAGAGTCCCAGGTTCAGTTCTGGTCAACGGCATGTACCTTGGTTGCGGGCACATCCTCAGGAGGCAGCTGATCGATGTTTCTCTCTCATTGATGTTTCTAACTCTCTATCCCTCTCCCTTCCGCTCTGTAAAAAAATCTATAAAATATATATTTTTTAAAAATCCTTGGGTGAGGATTTTAAAATAAATAACTCAGCATTGTGTTAAAAAAAAAAAAAGAAAAAGAAAAAAGAAAGAAACTACTGCTCTATGGGCTGCCACCGTGTCCATTTTGCTAGTCTCACTTTGATCGGACAGCAAGGCTTGGGAGGCCCCGTGATCTGCTCATTTTTGCGAGTCTGGGCAGAATCCTGCCCTCACTCTCGCTGGACTGGTTTGGATGACTGTTTCCTGAGGCCTGCACTTCCAGAAACATCAACATCTCCCCCAGAGCTCATCTTACTTCCCAGGGGGCAGCTGCCCACTCTGGTGAGGACAGAGCAGAGCCAGGTAGGGCCCTCCCTCCCCGTGTTCCCTCAGAGGTTCTGGAGGAAACCCTTCGTAAAGCTTTCCCCAGAAATACTTAGGCAAGTATGAGCAGCCACCTTCCCATGAGGAGCTCATCCACTCATCCCACACCTATTCCTTAATGCTTTCCCCAGGTCCGGCCCTGTGGTGGGAGCTGGGCTACAGCAGCAAACACAGCAAATCCCTGTCTCCGAGGAGCTTACATTCTGATGCGGGAAGACAGGACAATAAGCCAAGCTCTCTCTCTGGGAGCGAGCCCCTGAGTATTGCTTTCTCTTTCTCTCCCCACCCCCCACCCCCATCCCCCCTGGCTATTACCCTTGCCTTTCTCTCTCCTAAACTCCAAGGACTCTTTTGCCTCTGAGCCCATGCAGCCCCACCGGCTCAATTAACTGCCCCTTAACTTTTTATTATTTATTGATTCGTAAGAGAAAGAGGAATCCAGCTAGTGTGGTTCAGTGGTGGAGCATCGACCAGGAGATCAAGGTTCAATTCCTGGTCAGGGCACATGCCCGGGTCGCAGGCTCCACCCCCAGAAGGGAATGAGCAAGAGGCAGTGGATCAATGATTCTCTCTCATCACTGATGCTTCTAGCTCTCTCTCCCCCTCCCTTCCTCTCTGAAATCAGTAAAAATTAAAAATATATATTGAAAAAAGAGAGAATCATGGAATTTTAAAAGCGAACTAACCCACAGAATGAGATCCAACTTCCTTATTCATTGGGAAGGGCTATTGACATAATCTCAAACTTGGTTAACGAGAGAGAGAGAGAGAGAGAGAGAGAGAGAGAGAGAGAGAGAAACGTCCATTTGTTGTTCCACTTATTTATGTATTCATTGGTTGATTCTTCTATGTGCCTTGATGGGGAATGGAACCCACAACCTTGCTGTATCAGAACGCTCTAACCACCTGAGCTACTTGGCCAGGGCTCACCTATAATTTGAAAAAAATGCAATAAAATCAAAGGATACAACTCAGAATAGCCAGATGAAGGTGATGCATAGGGCAAGGGATGGGGGGAGGGGTGTGGAGGAGTTTCCCGATCTCTCCAGATGCGTCACTCTCCCAGCAGCCCCACCTTCATCAATCTAGAAGCTCTCAGCACCCTACTGTTTAAAGTTTTTATAGAGGCTTCTTTATGTAGGCATGGTTGATTGAGTCATTGGCAATTAGTGATTAGTTCAACTTCCAACTCCTCTCCAGAGGTGGGAGATGGGGCTGAAAGTTCCGACTCTCTCAACATCTGGCTGGCTCCTCAGGCAACCAGCCCCTATCCTTAGGGGCTTCCCAAAAGTCACCATATTAACATAAACTTATGTGATTTAAAAAGGATTTGTTATGAACAAAAGACATCTTCATTTCTCTTCCACTAAGGAAATTCCAAAGGTTTGGGGATCTCTCTTCCAGAAATGGCAACAAAGTCATGGCCAATTTGGCTCAGTGGATAGAGCATCAGCCAGCAGACTGAAGGGTCCTGGGTTCGATTCTGGTCAAGGGCATGTGTCTTGGTTGCGGGCACATTGGGGGGGGGGGGAGTGTAGGAGGCAGCTGATTGATGTTTCTCTCTCATCGATGTTTCTGGCTCTCCCTTCTTCTCTGTAAAAAAATCAGTAAAATATATTTTTAAAAAAAAGAAATGGCAATAAAGACCAAACATATATTCTTATTATTGTCAATGTAAGAAACATCCAGACCTGTAGAGAATTTTTATAAGAATTTATTTGAGCCAAATTGATGACAATACTGGGAAGCAAGATCTTAAATGCTGGAAAAAGGCAATTCTGTAGTTTATGTTATACCTTTGGAAGTAAGGAGTGAGCAACTGTATGAAAGATTACGGGGAGGTGGGCATTTCAAAGGTGTGTTAATCTAGATGCACAAGAACAATGGGCACAGCTGGCTTAACCCTTTCAATAAAGGAGTTATTCCTGGGGCATGACTCCCCACCATGACCTGCCCAGGTAGGCATTTATGACCAGATCACCCTGTGCGGTTACTTTTGGTTAGATTTATTAAAACACCCCTTTTTCATCCACGTTATAAGTCACAATAACATGAAGAGCCTGCTGCACTACCGCGAAATCTTCTACAACAGTTTGTATTCCTGTGGGAATGTATCCCTAGTTTAATGACAAAATTAGAAAGCATAATATACTTTCCTGGCAGTCTATACAGTACAGGATTCCAGTTGATTTCCCTTGACACCATGGACTAATGGTGATTTATTTTTGAATTTACGAGCATAATTTGACTCCGTGACTCACCTTCTCACAGCCTCAGAGTCACCCCACTGGTATGCAAGTCATCCTCTGGGAACTGTTGAAGGGTGGCATGTCTGAGAAGGATCAGCCTCCTGGTCCAGAGCTGTCCTTGCCTTAGAGACATTGGACAGTCACAGATCTCCCTGTGTCTAAGACCTAAACTTTCTTATTGTAAGCCAAGAAAAGCCCTACTCTCCTGCAGGCCCACATTGGAGGAATACCCAGGAGAAAGCAGAACCAGCAGGAGAGCCCCACCTAATCTAGGTATGTTCATATTCAGGGAAATGCCTCTGGCTCGCCCTCTAACATTCAGTTAGCCTCTCCTTCAGGGGACAATGAAACATTTGCGATGACAGCAGCACTGGCCTCACTCACCAGCATTCAGGGAATACAAGCGAACAGACCCACAGCCCCCATAGCTTATCCAAGCTAGCACAACTCTTCCCAGAACCCGAAACAGGCCACACAGGCCAGATCGCCACTGCTTTATTGACTGTCACAGGAGAACAATGGATAGTCAAGGTCTTTATTTGGCAAGGGCTGGAGGGAGTGGAATTCAAGCCTGCACAAGCCAGGCTGCTCTTTAAAATACTCCCATCAGAAGGAAATCGCGGAAAGGAGTTTGAGACTGGAAAGAAAAGCTTTGGAGAAATGCTCTACGTGAAACTGGACGTTTCACTTGGAGGGCAAGGAATTATTTTTTTTAAATATATTTTTATTGAATTTTTACAGAGAGGAATAGAGAGTTAGAAACATCGATGAGAGAGAAACATCGACTCAGCTGCCTCCTGCACACTCCCTACTGGGGATGTGCCCGCAACCAAGGTATATGCCCTTGACCGCAATCGAACCTGGGACCCTTGAGTCGGCAGGCCAACAATCTATCCCCTGAGCCAAACCAGTTAGGGCAGGGCAAGGAATTATCCTGTGTTATGCAAAGTCACCAGAGTAAGAACATCTAAGGAAAATTGCCTCCTAATTTTGACAGTGGGAAATGGATACAAACCAAGCCCCCACACCTACACTTCCATAAGAAACCGGGCTGTCCTGGAGGCGGCAGGGGCTTCTCTGCACAAGCAGGTCGGGCTCTTGCTTTGCTTTAGCACCGAGACATGCCTCTGACAGACCAGGCTGCCACAGCAGGACAGGCCAGGAAGCAGAAGAGATGTCACCAAGATTGGCCATCTTCCAGGACACACAGCTGACAGAATAAGACAGAGTCCAGGGGAACAGAATAGCTCCTTGACTGGGTGGCGTGGGTGTCGGCAAAGGATGTTCAAGAGAATGCCTACGGAGAGGAGAGAAAGAATCTAGGCCCTCCAGTAAGAAATGAACTTAGTGCTAAAGTCTTTGCCTCCCCTACCACATTTTTTTCCTCGGGCTACAGACAAGTGGCTTAAAACTATATGCAAGGCCTAGCTGGTTTGGCTCAGTGGGAAGAGGGTTGGACGGCAGCCTGGAAGGTCCTGGGTTCGATTCCAGTCAAGGGCACATGCTCGGGTTGCAACTCAACCCCCAGTAGGAGACTTGCAAGAGGCAGCCAATCAATGATTCTCTCTCATCATTGATGTTTCTCTCTCTCTCTCTCTCTCCCTTCCTCGCTGAAATCAATAAAAATACATATTTTTTTTATAAAAAACAACTATATGCAATACCCAAGCTATCGCTCTGAAGGAAAGACACGTTGGTCCCAGATGAGTGAGAAAGCTGTCCAAAAGATTTAAAATGGATATTCTTTTATTTCAGAGAAAGGAAAGAGAGAAATTGAAACATCAATAATGAGAGAGTCATTGGTTGGCTTCCTCCTGCACGCCCCCTACTGGGGATCAAGCCCACAACTCAGCCTGTGTCCTCTCGGGGAATCGAACCCTGACCTCCTCATTCATAGGTCCGTGCTCAACCTTTGAGTCACACTGGCTGGGCAAAAAGATTTGCCTCATATTAACTCAAAAAACAAACAAACAAACATTTGCTTCATATTAGCCAGGTTTGTTTGTGTTGACCTTGAGTAGCAAGAAAAAGTGGCCTTTCCATTAAACAAACAGACTGGGGGGAAGCACATCCCACAAAAGACAGAATACTGAAATGATGAGAAAAAAAACAAAAAACAAACAATAGGTAAGTGATGGCTAAAAATAGAATATAAACGTTATAAAACCTGACAAAGTATAAAAGTAATATAAGCAAAAGTAGGAAGTACGAGGAAGAGGCAGAAGACAGTAAAAGTGTGCTAATCTCTCATACTTTTTAGGGTTTTCAATAAGAAAAAAGAAACTCAATGCCTACCAATATTGAAGCGTATCGTCTGATAAAATTACTCTGTCCTATTAATGTTTCTATTATTTTGTTTAACCTTGAGGAACCTTCCATTAATCAATCTCTCTTGCAATGAAGAAACATGCATCTGAGCAATTGCTTCAGGTATTTTATTAAAGGCCAAACTCAACACTGTATTTTTAAAACAGCACAGACAGATTGAGCCTATTCCTGTTCCTGTCACTCTTGTCTATGTAGCTCTCTATCTTCGAACTGTATCTATGCAGAAAATAATGGTGTTCACCAAATGTGGACATTGGTATTTCAATGGTATCAAAATTGGAATGATTTGAACTTAGTTATAAAAGTTTGCCCAGCCAGTGTGACTCAGTACTTGAGCATCAACTCATGAACTAGGAAATTATGGTTCGATTCCCGGTCATGCCTGGATTTGGGGCTCAATCCCCAGGGTATACAGGAGACAGACTATCAATGATTCTTTCTCATTATTGATGTTTCTCTCTCTCTCTTTCTCTCTCTCTCTCCCTCTCCCCCTTTCTTTCTGAAATCAATAAAAACAGGTTTAAAAAAAAAGAAAGAAAATAAGTTTATAAGAAGTCTCATAAGCAGTCCCAGTGGAAAAGGGGCATTTGCACAGGAAATATTAAAATGGCATTCTGCTCGCCAAAACCGGTTTGGCTCAGTGGATAGAACGTTAGCCTGTGGACTGAAGAGTCTCAGGTTCGATTCCAGTCAAAAGCATGTACCTTGGTTGTGGGCACGTCCCCAGTAGGGGGTGTGCAGGAGGCAGTTGATCAATGTTTCTCTCTCATCGATGTTTCTAACTCTCTATCCCTCTCCCTTCCTCCCTGTAAAAAATCAATAAAATATATTTAAAATAAATAAATAAATAAAATGGCATTCTGCTCTAAGATGGAATCTGCCTAAACTGCTGTTCTCAAGGGCTACATATACAAACAACGAAGAGCTTTCTGAAATATCAATATCCAGGCCTCAGCTTACACCCATCTCTGGGGTGGGCCCTGGGAGTTAACCTAGTTTAAGTGTTCCCTAGGTGATTCTGATATGCAACCTTGGTTGAAAACCACTTGTCTCAACAGGCCGTGTAGACACATTCCCAACACATTGTGGATGGATCATGAGAACTCTCATGTTTTCTGTTCTAAGACTTGTGGCCAATCATGAGAATTCTTTAAAAAGATGTTAGCTTGTAAGGACATGTAATAAATAACTTGAAAAATGCAATGGGTATTTAATTTTAAAGCATGCCTTTCACATTTATGTAAAACGTTTTTGTACTCATTCAGTAAAAACTTATCTGGCCCCTGGGTAAAGCTAGGGATGAAACTACTGGTCTGCAATGTGCTCAGATACAATGCATGATGCCGGAAAGTCAGGACACTCATTCCAACCTATGCCTCTTCCAGCCCACAGGGCCTGTTCTTAAAGAGGGAGAGAATGGTCACAAGAGGCCTGTCAGCAGGGATTGGGGCAACATGCTTTCCTGTTTACATCCAGGAGAGAGTGGTTTTTTATACCAGACTAGAGGCCCAGTGCATGAAATTCGTGCATGGATAGGGTCCCTGGGCCTGGCTGGCAATAAGGGCTGATTGGGGCCTTCTGGCTGCCAGCCTCGGTCTTCCTTCCCTAGCTGCCGATCAGGCCTTCCTTCATTCCAGACCACCCCCTGGTGGTCAGGGTGTGCCATAGTGAGTGATTGAACTCCTGGTCGAACTCCTAAGGGGACACTTTGCATATTAGCCATACACACACACACACACACACACACACACACACACACACACAGACACACTCTCTAGAGGCCCAGTGCACGAAATTCGTGCACGGGGCCGGGGAGTATGCCTTAGCCCAGCCTGCACCCTTTCCAATCTGGGACCCCTCAAGGGATGTCCGACTGCCCGTTTAGGCCCCATCCTACCGGATCAGGCCTAAACGGGCAGTCGGACATCCTTCTCATAATCCAGGACTCCTGGCTTCAAACTGCTCCTCTGCCTGCCTCCCTGATTGCCCCTAACCACTTCTGTCTGCCAGCCTGATTATCCCCTAACCACTACCCTGCCAGCCTAATTGATGCCTAACTGCTCCCCTGCCAGCCTGTTTGCCCCCAACTTTCCTGCTCTGCCGGCCTGGTCACCCCCAACTGCCTTCCCTTGCAGGCCTGGTCCCTCCCAACTGCCCTCCCCTGATGGCCTGATTGCCCACAACTGCCCTCCCTTGCAGGCCTGGAACCTCCTAATGGCCCTTCCCTGCTGACCATCTTGTGGTGGCCATCTTGTGTCCACATGGGGACAGGATCTTTGACCACATAGGGGCAGCCCTCTTGTGTGTTGGAGTGATGGCCAATCTGCATATTACTCTTTTATTAGATAGGATAGAGGCCTGGTGCATGGATGGGAGCCAGCTGGTTTGCCCTGAAGGCTGTCCCAGATCAGGGTGGGGGCTCCCTTGGGGTGTGGGGCAGCCTAGGCAAGGGGCATGTGGTGGTTTGCAGGCTGGCCATGTCCCACAGCGACCCAAGCGGAGGCCCTGGAACCTGGCTTTATGTTCTCCAATTGAAACTTTGTAGCCTGGAGTGGAGCCAAGCCTTCTGCTCGCTCTGTTGCAACAACCATTTCTGTTTGGATTCATTTAAATTCTATAATTGAAACTTTGTAGCCTAGAGTGGAGGCCTAGGTGCTAGGGCCACTGAAGCTTGACTTCCTCCATCGCCCAGGAAAGCCTAGCCTTTGCTCTCTCCAGCTCCATGGCTGCCGCCATTTCTGTTGGGATGTTGTATCGTCTATAATTGAAACTTTGTAGCATTGAGTGGAGGCCTTAGGCAATGGCAGGCGGAAAGCTTGGCTTCCTCCATTGCCGGGGAAACCCAAGCCTCCCTCATGCTCTCAGTGGCGGCAGCCATCTTGGTTGGAGTTTATTTGCATAATTTGCCCCTGATTGGCTGATGGACGTGGTTATGGGTGTGGCTTGATAGGAGATATGGTCAATTTGCATATTACTCTTTTATTAGATAGGATGCTCTGAATTGGCATCTCTTTGTGTCTCAAAACAGATGATGCACCCATCACAAAGCCACTTCCTATCAAGCCAAATAAAAAAACTGTGGTTTGTTTACCCATGCTCCTTAAACTTTTTTATCATGTAGAGGAATGACCCAGGAATCTTGTTAAAATGCAAATTCTGAATCAGCAAGTCTGTAGTTGGGCCAAGATTCTCCATGTCTCAGAAGCTCCCAAGTGATTAGGATGGCTGTGAGGCATCAATTACAATGTTCACCTTAACGATCTAATATTTATGTAGCAGAGGAGTGCATCCTTAACTTATGGGTAAATCTACAAGAGAAGCCAATTACCATGAGAAGGTGCTTAATGAGCAAGGCCAGATTGCAAAGCATATGTGCAGGCTCAGAGGCAAGAAAGTGCTCACTGTGCTTAGGGAATCAGGAGCTAGAGATAGGTGGTCAGATCACTGAAGGGTTGGGCTTTCATCGGTGTTCTGCAGAGCACAAAACCTCAAGAGATTTTCCACGAAGAAATGTTTCCAGAGTCAAATTTGTTTGGGAAATGTTGCATACCATGTCTCTCATTTGGATATTTATAATGCATGTTTTGATTTTAAAGGTGCTAAGAATTATGGTAGTAAAAAAGAGTCTTTTCTCAAATAGAGAATACTTTATAAATAAAACGAGCTGTATGATCCTATGTAATAAAAGAGTAATATGCAGATTGACCATCACTCCAACACACAAAAGGGCTGTCCCCATGTGGTCAAAGATCCTACCTCCATGTGGACACAAGATGGCCACCACAAGATGGCCAACAGGGGAGGGCTGTCGGGAGGTTCCAGGCCTGCAAGGGAGGGCAGTTGGGGGTGACCAGGCCGGCAGGGGAGCAGTTAGACATCAATTAGGCTGCCAGGGTAGTGGTTAGGGGGTGATCAGGCTGGCAGACAGAAGCGGTTAGGGGCAATCAGGGAGGCAAGCAGGTAAGCAGTTTGCAGCCAGCAGTCCTGGATTGTGAGAAGGATGTCTGACTGCCCTTTTAGGCCTAAAGGATCGGGCCTAAATATGAGGGGTCCCAGATTGGAGAGGGTGCAGGCTGGGCTGAGCGACATCGCCCGCCTCCCATGCATGAATTTGATGCACCAGGCCTCTAATTTGTAAAGTAAAAACGAGCTGCGTGGTTCGTAAAATAAAAAAGAATGCTCTTTCCCAAAAAGCATGAAGACTTCCTAGATGCCTAGCCAGGGCGGCTTGGTGGGTGAGCATGGACTTATGAACCAGGAGGTCAGGGCACATGCCTGGGTTGCAAGCTCAGCCCCCGACAGGGGTTGTGCAGGAGGAAGCCCGTCACTGATGCTCTCATCATTTGTATTTCTCTCTGAAATTAAAAAAAAAAATGCGCCTCCATCATCTTGACGCGGGGAAAGGTTACAGGTGAAACCTAAAGGCCTGGAGGACCGTCCGGCTCCCGGGGGAGCCAGCACCCCGGAAGAGGCGTGCGAGCAGTAAGTCCATGGCAGCTGGGGGCGAACGAGCTGCCGGGGAGGAAGCGGAAGGTGAGCGCATTCGGAAGTCGAGGCCCCACGCGGGAAGACAGCCGAACGCCGCGTTCGGAAACGCCGCGCCCGCCCGCCCGCGCCGCCCTCCCGCTCCCGCTCGGCACACGATACCGCCCGGCGCCGCCGAGCCAGAACCCGCCGCGAGCCCGGCCAGGTGAGGGCGGGGGGCGCACGCCGGGGAGGGACCGCCGGGACGTGCGAGCGCCGAGAGCGTGCGCCTGCGCAGAGCTCCGGGCGGGAGCGCGGGAGACGCGTCGGGCGCCGCTGGGAGGCGAGCGGCCTCCTCCCCTTTCTCCCGGGGTGCCTTGCGCGCGCCCGGTGGGCGGGGGGAGGGGAGGGGAGGCGGCGGCGGCAGCCATGTTGTTGTGAGTCTCTGTGTCTCACCCTCGGTACCTCGGTGGTTCGGAGGAGGAGGAGGAGGGGGAGGAGAAGGAGGAGGTGGGGTGGGGGGGAGGGAGGTAGGTGGAGAAAGAAGACATCGCCGCCACCGAAGGCGGAGGAGGGGAGCACGTCTGAGAGCGACGCCGCCGTGTGCCCAACGGTCGGTGTCCCCGGCTGAGGCAGCGCGGCCGCAGCAGCCCCGTAAGTCAGTCGCGCCCGCTTCCCTCTCGCCGCTCTCCGGCGTCGCCGGGGCTGCGCCTCGGGCTTTGTGCGGCGGCCGGGACGGGAGCAGCCCGCCGCGGGGAGGACGGGCGGGGGGCCTGCGGGTGCCCGGGACGGCCGCGGCCTGGGCCCGCTCGCACAATGCAGGGGGGGGCGGGGGGGAGGGTGCCGGAAGGGGGTGTGCGCCGGGGGCGCTCCGCTTTCCCGCGCCCTTCCCTCCCCCACGCCGGAGCCGCGCGGCGCTCGGGGGGGGCCCTCCCCTGCTCCCCGGTTAGAGACGGAGCTGTCTGTCCGCCCGCCCGCCCGCCCGCCGGCCGCGGGGTTCGGGAAGCGGGGAGAGGCCGGGCGGATCCGGAGCAGCGAGCGTGCGGGGAGTGGGCGAAGGGGAAGGACGCGGGTCCAGGAACCAGTGTGGGGGCATCGGCGAGGCCCCGAGGGGGTCCCCGAGTGTGTCCCCGGAAAAGGCTCCCGGCAGGCAGGTGTGGGTGGGGAAGAAACGGCCATTTGGGGGTTCCGGTCGGGGGGTGCCGTTCGGTAGGAAGGTCGGGGTTTTGTTACTGGAACAGAGTCTGATGCTCGAGGATGAGAGTTACAGCGAAGAAGAGGGGGAGGCTTCGCACAGGGGAGCAGGTTCCCCTCCGCACGGGCCCGCCCGGCGGGGAAACGGATCGTCGCCGGCTTTTCTGCCCAAACGCGTTCGTTTGCAGAAAGTTAGAGCCACTTCTGAGGACCCGGCTGGGGCAAACGCACTCTTCTTCGCGCTCATAGCGCACGGGGAAACGTTTTTGTTTTTGTTTTTGTAGGGGCGGGCGGTACCGCGGACATCATGGGTAAAGACATGTCAGTGGAAATCCGGATTTCGTGTTTTGTGAGGTTTGTTGTTGTTGTTGTTGTTGTTAACTTGGAACTGGTCAGGGTTTTTAGGGAAAGCCTTCCTAGAAAAATGCTTTTCGAAGCCCAAGAGAAATGCCGTCCCCGCGAAGGTGCTGTGTGTCCAGAGTGTTAAGGAGGGGGGTTCCTAAGGGTTTGAAGAGCTCGGTTGCTGTTGGGAAAGCCTGTTCACGGCTGGGGTTCCCGCTTACCAGACGACCACGCCGTGTGACCCCGGCGTGTTTGGGGAGGACTTGGGGAGTTCTGCGTAGGGATCCTGTTGAGGTAAAAGATACTTACGTTTAAGTGGCTAGGCTTCTGTTTTTGGTGCTTTCATGTCCTGCTTTTAAAAAATCTGTTTTCATCTGCACAGTCATCACCAACAGTGGTTGGTTATTGCAAGAATGCCTTTAAAATGCCAGTTTGGGGTAAAATTAAGTTATTTAGGATCTTTTTGGTGTCCTCGAGGGCAGTTTTTGTACCAGAAAAGGCTTTCTCTAATTTAAAAAATTAAAGATATATATATATATCAGAATCCTGGTTCATAAGCTGTTCAGTTTTTGCTTTTAAAGGGCCATTTTCTTTCCCAAGTCTAGCTATTTCGAGGCAGATTTGCTGTTAGTGTACTTCAACATCTTCAAGTAAAGTTTAATTTTAACAGGTAGTTTGTTAAACTTAATTTGTCTGAGTCCAAAGTTCTCTTAGAAGTCCCAATATTTAGTAAGAGTCAACTTTTTAAAAACAGTCTAAGTTACTGCCATATTTAAATTGGACTTACAAGGTTGTCACTTTAATAGGTCAGTTATTCTAGGCATTAAAAGTACGTAAACCAAACAATGCAGTCTTAACACATATTAATGTTTAAACCTTGGGCGCTTGTTTATAAATCTTTCAGATGGTGAGAGATAATTTGTCTTCCTGTGTAGGCACTTATGCTGGCCGGCCGACGTAATTGTAATTATGAATAGAGACTCGGGCCAAGTCTGGATCCAAGGCGACCAGACCGTCGCCTTTTATATCCACGGACAGGATCTTCAAATTTCAAGTGGAGGCTGCTTCCTGCCTCCCGAACCCGAGCTGTCCGTGCTTCCTTATTCAGTCACCTGTCAACTTGCTGGGTTTCTGAGATAGGAAAGTTGTCTGTGCTTTTTTCATTTTCTTAAGACTTACGGATATTTTAAGTGTCTGACTGTATCTCATGGCTTCGACATTCATTCACAGTTTGAGGCCATTTTATCGACAGATGTGATTGAAATAAAAATTGTATTTATAACTGGGTAAATTTGTTTCTGACGTTGGATTTTTATGTTTAGCAAAATATAGACTTTTTTTTCCATTTAAAAAATACTGCTTTTGTAATGGAAAAGGTGAATTTATGAAATATATTTAAGCTTTTCCAATGAAACACTGTATAGCATTATTACATAGGTTGATACAAGATAAACGTTTCTTCTCGGTTTCAGGTAGCAGTATGTTTAGAGAATAAGATTAATATGTTTTTCCTTGGTGATTTTTTTCTGTAACTAAAAATGAAAAATTGGAAGACTTGCCCAAAACATGTGTCATCTTTCTTAATATCATCTAATATTTATTCTGTGTTCAGATTTTCTTGATTTTCTCCAAAAAAAGTATTTTATAGTTGATTTGTTAGAATCAGGATTCAAACTAGGTTTACACAGTATATTTGATATTTAAGCCTCTTTGTATTTATAATAGTCCTCTCTTTAAAGTTTCTTTCATGTCATAGATATGTTAGTGAAACCAGTTGATCCACACCCCCTTCCCCCCATGTCTCTATTATTCTGGACTGGGAAATTTCTTGTATCATATGTTGATTTTGTTGTATCTCTGTCCTATTTCTGATAAGCCAGTATTATTTAGATCTGGCAGCTTCATTATATGATTGAAGTTTAGTGGGGTTTTTTAAAATATGTTTTTTACTGATTTTTAGAGAGAGTGGGAGGGAGAGAGCTAGAGAGAAACATCAGCTGCCTCCTGCATACCCCCTACTGGGGATCAGTTCCCACAACTGGGCATGTGCCCTGACCAAGAATCAAACCAGTGACCTCTTTCTTGATCCTTGGGTTGATGCTCAACTGCTGAGCCATCCCGACTGGGCTAGTGGGATATTTATTTGTTTTTGAGACAATAATTCTTTCTAAGTGTTGGTTCTGTTTCACATTAAATTACATCAGTAAATGTATAATGTCTGCTTCCACTTTTAGGATAATAAATAGATTAGTAAATAACATAAAATAATGCTAATTTAGAAAATGCTGTTTTGGGGAGCCTCATTTTAAAGTATATCTTTGTCATTTCACTTGTATCTTTGACTTTGTAATATCTAACAATTTTATAAAGCGTGTCATCTTTATTACCATCTATTTGACCTGCTTCTTTCAGATATCTAAAAAACAAAAAGCTGGCATTGATAGAGGTTGTTCAGTGTGTAGATCTTACCAAAGCAGTATTTTTTTTTTAAGTAAAGGAACTTCCCTAAACAATATTTTCTTAAATTGAGATAATGACTTGTAATCCAAGATACGTTGTAAGTACTCAAATATATGGTTATTCGCCTTTGAAAGAGTTTTAAAGAAACAAATCTCTTGGCCTTATATTGTGTATATATGTAAGTATACATTACTTCTCCTATTTTGCTTCCTTGAGACTAAGATTATCCTCAAATAACTAAAGCATTCTTGCACAGAAATGTTTGGCAAATTTTTATTTAAAGTCTCAGTGCTGGTGCTGGAATAATATAATTTTTAATCTTAGAAGATCTGAAGATTTCTGGTTTCTGGGAGTCTGTATATTGATACTTTTTGTTGTTGTTGAGGATATTCAAGGCCTGGGCAAAGTAGAGAGTGCCCAGGAATTGGGAAGGAGGCAAGGTGGCTGGGTGGCAGGCCCACACCTGACCCCCAGAGGGAAGTTGGATGGGGGTGGGGTTGACTCCGAGGGGAGTACCTAAAGAGTGATCAAGTAGGCAGTCACCAGGGGACCTGTAGGCCAATCCTTGAAAGGGTGTCTTAAGTCAGAGTCAGATGGTGAGTGCCAAGGCTAGAGTCTGGCCCAGGGAATCAGGATTGGGCCCTGGTGGGGGCTCCTGAGTGTAGGGGCTGGGTCGCTGATGGCCTCCCCTAGTTGGGACTGGAGCTCCAGGTGAGTCTGCTGTTTGGACTCAAGCAGCTCCTGGAGGGGAGTGTGGAGGTGGTCGATTTCTACCAAGTGGTTCAGACAGGAATTGACCTGGTCCAGTCTGAGTTGATGGCAGCATATTCTGCTTCCCCAAAGCCCTCTTCCTTGCCTTCATCACCTGCCTTCACTGGCATGCCCAGGTCCCCATTGAGGCCCAGTATCGCAGGCCTGGGCGCCGTCGAGGCCACGAGATGCTTGATAACACGTTCTTGCCAAATTTGTCATAAACGTCTTCAGTATAGTTGAGTTAGTAATATTGTTCTTTATGCAAGTAAGACAAGCATACATAATTCCTCCATGCAGTGCATGGACAGACAAGTAGCAAATATCAAAACGTGTTGGTATGGATCTTGACTCACCACTAGCTGAGTGACTTGTCCAGTATCACTAGAAAAGCGTCTGATTCAACTCATGATTAGTAGTGGTGATTAGTAGAATTTGCTGTTAAATCTTTGAAGACTAATGATCTATAAATACTTAAGTCTGAATTTAAGTTTACGTTTCTCATGGATAAGAAAAAAGCACTGCTAAACATTAATTTTCTTGGCAAATTTGTAAAAGTGATTTAATACACTAAAGAGACAAGGTACTTCTTAAGGATGTCGGTACCTGTTTGTTTGCTCGATGATGATGTTCATTAAAAACACTCCTTGTAGTGGTGTGTTGTTGTTTTAATATATTTTTATTGATTTCAGAGAGGAAGGGAGAGAGAGATGGAAACATCGGTGATGAGAGAGAATAATTGATCTGCTACCTCCTGCACACCCCCCACTGGGGATCGAGCCTGCGACCCAGGCATGCGCCCTTGACTGGAATGGAACCTGGGACCCTTCAGTCCATAGGCTGACACTCTATCCACTGAGCCCCACCAGCCAGGGCCGCCTCGTAATGTTTTTAATAACTACCCAGGAACAGTAATATTTTATAAGTTATTCGGTGTGTACTGACATTTATTTGAGTTAAATTTTTTGTGTTGTTTAGTAATTTATTGACAAGATAGCAACAGCCTTTAGGTATTAGAGGGCTAATTTGGAGAAGTAGTGCCAAATGGGAAGTTGCTTTCAGTCATTTTATGTTGTCTTCAGCATTACAAAAAGTCTGAGGAATAACCTTATTCATTGTCTCTTTATTAAAATGAGCATTGTTTATTTCATATATATGAAGACATTCATGGCCACTCCCTAGATATTAGTTGATTTCATCATCAGAATTTTCATTTATAAACTATCTTAAAATTTTTCATTCAGCATTGAGCATTTAGGTGGTTGTGACACAGTGCTAACCTCTGATCAGAGTTTAATTTTTACTATGGCTTTAAAATAAAACTATAATTTGGAAATGTGATTAGTGTTAAGTGATGGTAGAAAGTGCCTTAATACCATTTATTGTAGCTCTAAATGGGGTTTTCTCCTAACCTATTTTTTATTATGGGTATATGATGAGGAATTGGATCAGATGTTGACTGAGAAAAATTAGTACTCTTAATGATATAAATATACAGTATTTATGCATAGTCTTGGTTCTTCACACTTTTGTAAACCTTTCGGAACACACATTAACACATCTGAAAACTGATAGAACTTAATCAAGTTATTTGATGTGCTTTATCTATTTTTTTCTCACATAATTAGTCATAATGCTACTTACAGAAAAATTAGTTTCAGGCATCCCCCCCTGGAGATATTTTGAGTTTGGGTCCAGACCACCACAATAAAGCATGGGTTACAATTAAGCAAGTGGTCATCTTTTTGTTGATAAAGGGTCTTGCCTTTAAATTGTAAAAACACATCTGAGAAGTGCAATAAAGGGAATTGTAGTAAAATGATGTATGCCTGTAATGCTGGATTTTAGAATTTAGTGGAACTCTGTTCTTTTGCTAGGGAGCAGGATCATAATCTTAAAAACCTGGATTCAAATTTATCTCAAGATTACACAGGTTCTTAGCCCTGGAAAAGTTTCTATTCCGTATCTTCTATGTTAGCGATGCTAATTGTTTAATTATTAAAGGAGGTACACCCTAAGCAGTACTGTGTACTACATGTACATGCTCCTGGGTACATTTTCTGTAAGTAAACACAGTCAGCTCAATATGTAACCGATGGTTAGATATTCTGTTGCTCGTTAGAAGAAAAGATTGTTCTTTTTCCTCCCTAAGATCTAAAGTTGTCAAATTTATGTCTAAATTCTTATTCTCCATCCCACCCCCCTCAAGATGATACCAACATTTGTAGCCATGTGGGACATAGCTGATTGGCATTTTGAGTACCATTAATGGTATATGTATTAAGATGCCCCTTCAACTTTATTGTGGGAATATGGAGTTTATTGCAGGAGAGTTGAAAGTGTTTATTTTCTTTTTGTCCCATTGTTTTGCCCACTTTGTTCTCTATTCTCTTTCTCTTGCTTGAAATAAATGGTAGCACTCTAAACCTATTATTTTCAACCCCTTTCCATCTCATGGCACACACAAGCTAATTACTAAGCTTCTGTGACAAAAAATCAGTGTAATTTAGATTCATTCACACTAGATGGCTATTGATTGTTGTGTTGGCTGGTGTCTTTTTTTATTTTTATTTTTTATTGACAGCCTAAGAAAAAAGAAAAGGGATCAGTGCCAGTAACTAATAGCCAGGGGCATGTTTTAAAATTGTTTGCAGCACACTGCTAGAAAGTCACAGCCCTAAAGCATTTTAAAGTTTTCCCCCTAACCTACTTGGTCACTTAAAGAAAATAATAAAATCACCTTTGGTTAAATGTGAATCTGAAATTATCATTATTATTTAAAAAGCTTATAGATGGAATAATTGAAAAAGTTGAAAATGAAGCCCTGATGCTTAACTTTTGGTTTCCTCATATTTGAGAATGGATTGTCTACTTTTTTGTGTGAAGCAGTCAAGAGAGTAAATGAATTAAAAGAGAGGTCAGCAAACTATGACCAACAGGCTGATCTGGCCCACTACCTATTTTTGTTCGGCCCACTCTCTATGACTGGTTTCTAAATGGGGAGTGGGAGGGAGTTTGATCAAAAGAAGAATAATTTTGTGACACATTAAATATATATGAAATTCAGATTTCGCTGTTGCTAAATATTTCATTAGGACACACCATGCTCTTTCACTTCTATATTGTTTATGGCTGTTTTGTGCTGAAAATGCCAAGTTCAGCAGCTGCAGCCGAGACCCACAAAGCCTAAAATGTGTGCTATCTCGCTCTTCAGAGAAAGTGTTTGCTGGTCCCTGCCCTGGGCAAACGGGAGAATTGATCCATAGTGGCAAGAGACCTATCACATTCATCAAGAGGTTCTTTACCTTATGACCTCATGTATTTGAACCACAGATGAAAACCTGAAAGTAAGCAAAAAAGAGTTTCAGTAAAGTTTCAGTGCTTTATTTTTGGGGGAAATTTTTTTGTTGTGCTTCTTTATTTATTGATTAATTTGAGAGGGAGGTAGAGAGACAGAGACATTGATTTTTGTTGCTCCATTTATTTATGTATTTGTTGGTTGATTTTCTTGTATGTGCCCTGACGGGGAATTGAACCTGCTATCTTGGCGTATTGGGATGACACTCTAACCAAGTGAGCTACTAGGCAGGGCGAGAAAATTTCTTAAGTCTACTACTAAATTCCCTTCCTCCCTCCCTCCCTCCCTTCCTCCCTCCCTCCCTCCCTCCCTCCCTCCCTCCCTTCCTTCCTTCTTTTTTTCCCTTTAATAAAAATCTTCCTTCTCTCATCAGTTACACATATTTATTGTAGAAAGAAAATAAAATTCAGATAAATTGATGAAAGAATTGGTGTAATCTGATCACGTAAGAACTATGGATTTTATTTCCTTTCAATATTTTTTAACATTACTATACGAGCATTTTCTAAATTATAAACTCAAATATTTATAAGCTGCATGATACTCCATTTCATAGTAGTGCTATCTTATTGTGGGACAGTTATGCAGTTAATAATTTCAGGATTGCAAGCAACGCAACTACAAATATCTTTGTACATAAAGGCTTTTTATATTTAGGTTTTATTCTTAGGATTGATCCCCAAAGTTGGGGAGATTGGTTCAAGAAATAGATGTACTGATATAGATAGATGCCAAATTGCTTTCCTAAAGGATTGTAATTTTAGAATATGTTTTTGTGTTTGTTAGAGGTAGTTTCCTTCTTAGAGCCTGTTTACTCTTAAAAATCTACCATACTTGGATATCTGAGGTTACAGGTTACTGCAAATTAGAAGTAACCTAATTAGAAATGTTAGAAGTGGTATTGTTACTTTCAAGTTCAAGTAATACTTAACCTGACAGCAAGGCAGGAGGCTGGAATACTAACAAGACAAAACCGAGCACCCGAAGAGCCTCAAAAAGTTATCCGTTCTTTCTTTTGTTCTTAAGATTTTAAAAATTGATTTTGAGAGACAGAGAAACATCCATGTGAAAGCGAAATATCAATTGGTTCCCTCCTGCAGTCCCTTCCTGGCCCCAGTTTTGCACCGATGGGGTCCCTTGGTCTGGCCTGTGCCCTCTCGCAATCTGGGGGACCCCCCCCCCCGGGGGGGGATATCGGGATAACCGGTTTTGGCGCACTGGTGCATGAATCTGTGCTTCAGGCCTCTAGTTTACGAATAAACAGCCCCATGCTCCTGGGACCGACAAAGCAACACTCAGCTTCCCCCAAGTGAGACACAGGCCCTGCCACCACCCCGGAGTGACAGCCACCAAATCGCAGCCAATGCTGCTGAGACCCCTTAAGTGCAGAATGTGGCCCCAGGTAATGGCGTCAGATAGCAATGCCCAGCTTCCTCTCCCTGGCATCTGGCCTCCTTGGAGTTTGTTCAGCCCAGGAACACGACTTGCTTTATAGACAGGTGGAAACATTTTACACTTTAACCAAATGTCTATGAAATGTTTTCCTATGCCTCGTCTCATTTGATCCTCACAGAAGTCCCAGAGCAGATAGATAGGAAACTTGGTACGACCCTATTTTCTTTTCATTAGTCGGAAAACGGAGATTTAGAAAGTTTAAAAACTTGACCTGACTGAAAAGAAGTAAGAAATGGTGGACCTTGAAAATGACTTCAGGTTTTCTCACTGCACAGAATAGAGTCAAACACTACTGCAGTTAAATATTTTACCCTTTGTTTTCCCTGAGTGATCTACAATAATAATGCGTTTCATGTTGATAATTTATTGCTGTGTTGCTGACAGTTACCTGAAAGAGAAGTTGGGGTGCTTCACTGGGCTGGAAAAAGTTTAGCTAAATCAGAAAGCAGATCTAATTAAAGTGTGTGTGTGTGTGTGTGTGTGTGTGTGTGTGTGTATGACTTAAGTTGACCCTCACATGTGTGATACATAATAAAACTCGCTGGCACCAATCGCACATGTGTGTTTTGATCTATCATTGTCAATCGTGAATTTGGTTGACACTTCTATTATCGAGAAAGTGCAGATAGCAATATTAAAATATTCCTTCTCATTAATTTCCTTTCAATGTGCATGAATCCATGCACCAGGCCACTAGTTTAATATATTTTATAAATTGAATGATGAAGTCAGAATTATGTGGATGCGTTGTCAAGTTGATAGGATTTAAATTTGCAGCATTTTTAAAAACATGTTTTTATTGCTTCTTGGTGATTGGGGTGACATTCAACCAATTGAGCCATACTGGTTTGGCCAGGACTAAATTTGTAGCATTCTTAAGAAATTAGAAAGTTGCCCTAACCAGTTTGGCTCAGTGGATAGAGCGCAGACCTGCTCTAAGGGTCCCAGGTTTGATTCATGTCAAGGGCATGTACCTTGGTTGCAGGCACATCCCCAGTAGGAGGGTGTACAGGAGGCAGCTGATTGATGTTTCTCTCTAATTGATGTTTCTAACTCTTCCTCTCCCTCTCTGTAAAAATATCAATAAAATATATTTTTAAAAAGGAATTAGAAAGTTGTGTAAATATTAGGTGATTCCTGATAACATGTTAGTATTATGAAGCTTTCATATGATTCACCATTAGGCGATCTAGAAAGTAGGGCTATAGATAGAAGATGTAAGAGAAAATGAGATCATAATTGTAAATCAGAAAAAATATAAAGGGCATAGAATCGAGAGCAATATGAAATCCTATGAAGAACTTACAGAATGAGTGTACTTTGTCCACATTTAGGGAAATTTAAAGAAACTTAGAAATCAAAGATGTTCAAAGTAGACTATACTAAGTCATTAATGTGTCATTAAGATAGAGAATTTAGATTGTATGTTACAAAATGATAGGACACATTCAGACTAAGATTTTTTTTATCTTGATAATTGGGGGTATATATATAAATATCCAAAGTATATATGTATATAAAACTTTATATGTGTAGTATGTGTGTGATAAAAAATATTTTGAACTCAAACTGGGTTTTGCTTTAAAACTCAATAACATGACAGTATGGCTAGAAATATTTATTATAATGGATATTGAATGTACATGTAAAGTAGTGGTTTTACAAATGTTATAAAATTCATAATACAACATTGAAATTTTTGCTTTAAATGGGCTTATGTATTTTAAAGAAATTAAGAGGAAAAAATAGTCTTCTGTACTTAGGCACATTCTTCCATTTTTGGTGCTCTTTATTTCTTCCTGATCATCTGAATTTCCATCTGGTATGTTTCCCTTTTGCCTGAAGAATTTCTTTTAAAGCATTTCTTGAGGTAGAAGTCTGTTGTAATGAATTTTCTTTTTATTTAAAAACTAGAGGCCCGATGCATAAAATTTGTGCATGGGGAGCAGGGAGGGTCCCTCAGCCTGCCTGCACCCTCTCGAAATCCAGGACCCATTGGGGGACGTCCAACTGCCAGTTTAGGCCCGATCCCACTGCGGATTAGGCCTAAAGCAGCCATTGGGACATCCTTCTCACAATCCGGGACTGGTAGCCCCTAACTGCTTGTCTGCCTGCCTGATCACTCCTAACCACTTCTGCCTGCCTGCATGATCTCTCCTAACCACCTCTGCCTGCCTCCCTGATCACCCCTAACTGCTTGCCTAACTGTCTGATTGCCCCTAATTGCTCACTGGGGGCCGCTGGCTGGGTGAGGGGCTGTGGTCATTCTGATCTCTGGTCATTTCAGTCACTGGGCTTTTATTATATAGGATGTCTTTGTTTTGGCCTTTATTCTTGAAAGTTATTTCCATCAGATAAAATTGTAGTTTGCCTCCCTCCCTCCCTCCCTCCCTCCCTCCCTCCCTCCCTCCCTCCCTCCCTCCCTTCCTTCCTTCCTTCCTTCCTTCCTTCCTTCCTTCCTTCCTTTTCCTTCCTTTCCCTTTCTTTTCCTTCCTTTCCCTTCCTCCCTTCCTCCCTTCCTCCCTTCCTTCCTTCTTTCCTTCTTCACTTTAAAGTCTGGTCCTTTATATTCTGGTCCCGATTGTTCCTAGTGCATAGTCAGTGGTCATTTATATCATTTTCCCCTTTCTGTAATGTTATTTTTCCCTCTAGCTGTTTTCAGGATCTTATTTTTATCTTTGGTTTTCAGCATTTTTATTAGGATGTACATAGGTATGGGTTTTTCCTATTCATCTTGCCTAGGGTTCACTGCTGTCTTGAATCTGTAAATTTTACTTTTATGAAATTGGGGGAAATTTGTGGCTATTGTTTCTTCAAATAATTTTTCCACCTCATTCTCTCCTCTTTTTCTCTTTCTTCAAATTGGAAATCTCTATTGATCTGACTGACTTCAAATTCATCGGCCCTTTATTTCTAATCTGTTAAGTCCATCTAGTGATATTTAAAGTAAATTAATTAATTTTCAGTTTTAGGGTTTTCTTTTGGTTCTTTGCTGAAATTTTGTATTTTTTTCTTTCATTAGTAGCATGTGTTGTTCTTTTATCTTTGAATAAAGTTATAGTAGTTGCTTTAAGATCTTTGCTAATTCTAACCCCTGGGTCATCTTGGGATTGGTATTTGTTAATGGAGTTTTTCGGTATCTACATATGCCTAATAATTGGGGGGGGGGGGTTGTTCTTTTTTCATGTCTAATAACTTTGGTTTGTGTTCTAGACATATGTTTACATTGAAAATGCTCTAAATTCTATGGAGAATATTGGTTTCTGATTGTTTTTGTTTTCAAGGGATTCAAACTGACTTTGTTTAGTTATTTTCACCTTACTCGGGCTGCTTGGAATGTATTCCACACATGGACTACAGAGATGGTCTGAAAATTTGAGCAGAATTTGGTTGCCTCCTTTTTAAGACTTCCCTTCTTAGTTGCCAGCTGCTGTCTTGGTTCCAAACTCTGTTCCTTGGATCTTCAAGCCTTTAAGACTGGGTTGTTTATAGGAATTTCGGTTGTTTTATTTATTTATTTTAAATTATAGCTTTATTTTTGTTTATTTTGTCCACACTTTATTGTTATCTCTGGGAGGGTTTGGTTTGATAGGAGCTACTCCTCCACTTACCAGAAAACATCTGAGGCTAATTTAAACTCTTGGAGAACGGTAGTCAGATTTTAACTCAGTGTTTCTTTACGAAGTCTCACACATTGCCCGGGCTGGTTGGGTGTAGTCCTGTGCACTAAAGGGTTGCTGGTTCAGTTTTCGCAGTCGGGCATACAGGAGGCAGCCAGTGGATGTTTCCCTCTCACATCTGTGTTTCTCTCTCCTCCCTTCCTCCCTCTCTCTCTGAGAAAGAAAAACCTCACACATTGAAAATGCCCAGTGAAAGCTTACTGAACCAATGGATGAATGAGATGTTGGTTGTATTAGAACTGTTAGTGAACCAGCTTTCCTAGCAAGTTAAGAGAAAGACTAGTTATTTGCTGCCACCTATCTTTTTCTTTTTTCCACAAGACACCAAAAGCGTTTTTAATGTCCTGGTACCACACAGATCCCGAGGATCTTTATTTCAGCGATACCAAGTAGTACAGTACAGAGATTGACAAACATTACAGTCAGTGCGTTTCAATCTTTATTTTTTATTTAATAATGCTTTATTGGTGAAAGTATTACGTCTGTCCCCTTTTCCCCCATTGACCTCTTCTAGCACACCCCGCAAACCTTCACTGCCCTGTTGTCTCTGTCCATGGGTTATACATACAAGTTCTTTGGTTGACCTCTTGCCACCCACCCACCCATCCTGCCCCACCTTCTTTTTGAGGTTCCACAGTCTTTTCCATGCTTCTGTGTCTCTGGGTCTATTTTGTTCATCAGATTCCACATATGAGTGAGATCATGCAGTACCACATGTCTTTGATATAGTGTCTGTTCAGATATTTTGCCCATTTTAAAATTGGGTTATTCTTATTTTTAAACAGGTTTTTCATATATTCTGGATACAGATCCTGTATTGGATATGTGATTTTTTGATATCGTCCTTCTAGTCTATGATTTTTTTCTCTTTTGTGTAGAGTGTGTTTTTACTGAAGTCAAAGACAGTTGGAAATTTTGAAGAGGAGAGAGATTTGGTTTAGAAATATGAATATGGAGGTGAGGGTCCTAAGAATATACATTTATTTCTCAAAGCAATTAAGAGTGGAAGAGATTGCTCGGAAAAAGGATAGAAAGAGAGTACTTTGGGTAAAATACTAAGGGAACACTAGCATTTATGAGTTGAGGTAACAATTAGTCTGTGAAGAAGCAACTGGATACTTATAAGAAAGTAAAAAAGAAGAATTATAAGGGATAAAGTAGCAACAAAGAGCAGGATTACAGGAAGGAAGGAATGCTTTGTAACGTAAAAATGCTATGGAATTTTAGAGAGATATAACTGACTGGAAAAAATACCAGGATTATATTGTAAGGCCCAAAACTTTGAGGGCTATGAATTTGTTTTAGGCTTAAGTGCTTTTCTCCAGCAGTATTTAACACTGCAAGGCCAGGGCCTTTGCCTCAAGAACATAGTCACTGCCGTGGAAAAGATAGAAATTCATGTTCTAGTTTGCATTTGAGGGGATAGAAAAGAATTATTCTTAAGAAAGCATGAGCATTATAATTACAGCTAATTAATTTATGTGTTGCTTTGAATTGTATCATCACTAAAGTAATTTTAGTGAAATTTTTTATTGCAATGAGATCTACAAATAATGAAATGCTGAGGAATTTTGAAAAACTTTAACTGAAAGATGTATTGCAAAATAATTTTATAATAGGAACTACAATATAAAAAAAAGATAACCTCACTTTAGTCCTTGAGCTGGCTTCTTCTCTGTTCTTTATTTCCCTTCCATTCTTTCGCTCAAGAAACTAGGGTTTTTTTCCCACACAATTTTAAAAAATACGTTTTTATTGATTTTAGGGGGAGAGAGAAACATCGATGAAAGAGAAACATCAACATTGATTGGCTGCCTCCCGCACCCCTACACTGGGGATCAAGCCTACAACCCAGGCGTGGCCCTCACCGGGAACTGCAACAGCCGCCTCTTGGTGCATGGGCTGACACCCGACCACTGAACCACCTGGCCTGGCTGGCACTCGGTTCTCGATGTAGACTGCTGTGTGTGCTCTGTTCGGGAACACCCGTCTCTCCATAGAGACATCTGTTCTTGCCCATTTCAACGCACGCTAACATCAGTAGTAACTTTAATATGATATAAAAATAGTTGATGCAGTCCATTATTTAAATTTTTCTTTCTACTAATTCTGTTTTTGTTATTCAACAGGTTTGATTTGTGGATGAAATGAATCATGATTTTCAAGCTCTTGCGTTAGAATCTCGGGGAATGGGAGAGGTAAATATTTATGAATGCTAAGAATGTATATTTCACTTTGATTGTTTGAGCCACTGAGCCTTAAATCTTGAAATTAGTGGTTAATGGTGCATGTTGTTAAAATATACAGTTATGTAGTTGTGGGTTTTTTAGATTTTTTTTTTTTTACTGAGATTTGTGTCCAGTTGATTGGTTAAATAATGTATTATATTTTGTAATGAATCATAAATACTTTGCTCAGAAAAGAGCTTTCTTGATTCTTGTCCTTTTGTTTTATATATGTATGCTGTTTGCTTTAGCCATACTAAATTGTTCACTATTCTCTCTTCCAAAAATCTCTCCTTGTTCACTGTTTGCTTAAAAAAACCTTCTAATCCTCTACAAGACTGTTGGAAAAGATGCTTATCTATTACTGTCCTATTGCTGTCTGCAGTGGAATTATACTTCCTCATCTGACTTCTTATAGATCTTTATATATACTTTATTATATTACTGGTTAGTTTATTGTTTTATATTAGTGTCCTTAGTAGAATGGTAGCTTCGAATGATTAGCACACAGGGTATTCTAAATTTTTTAATGCTTTTTATCAGTCCTTATTAATCTATTGGGGAGGGTCCCATTTAATCTCATCGTTATATTATTTAAGGCATCAAAAATACTTAGTTTTCAATATACCTAGTGAGTATTTAGAAAAATCTTAATTGTTGATGAAGACCCTGTGGTCACATCGTAATGTTGTCATGTTCTGTAGCACTCACATGGCGGGAACTTGGATTAAGACAAAGTAATCTTGAAAAGACCTAAGATGTGTAATTAATTGCTTGCTCCTGGAGATTATTTTACTTTGGTAGATTAGAGACCTTCCTGAGACTCACTCCATCCAATGCTGTGCTCTTCAGATGCAGAAAGAGAGTCCAGTCACTCCTCTGGACCACAGGAGGGCACTCTGCAGCTAGCTAACCCTCCCCTTCTCCAGAACAGCGTTTTCCAAAGAGTTTGTCATTTTCAGAGGACTGATTTAAGGGTGAGTTAAGGTGCTTAAGCATGAGTATTTCCAGAGTAAACTTGTTAGTTCAGTGCATAACGTAAAATTCTGGGCCCTAAAAAGAAAATTTGAAAAAGGATAATTTTTTAGTTAGAACTACAGTTTCACTACAGTGCATTGGAGTCTGCTTAGGCATTATTTACCCTGTGGAGGCAAAAAGAAGCCGTTGAAAGGGGCTTTTGTTTTTTCCCCCCGCTGCTTGTTTTCTTTGGTCTTTAGAAAGAAACATATCTTAAAAGCAGAGTTGAATAATATTTCAGTCTAGTCTGGGACAAACTTGAACTTAAATGATTTTTAAGAGCAAGTAAAGTCACACCTTACTTAATTCTATTTAGACATACCCCCCAGCACTTTACTCCCCAAGTCTACATTGTGGATATATTTACAGATTGGCTCTTTTTTTTTTTCCTTCATTTCTAAATAATATTTGTAAATCCAAAGATATCATTGCAGTTTGTAAAAAAAAAAAAAGGGGGGGTCATAATCAGAACCAATAGTTGAAAGAGTTTAGTTGTTTGGGGATGGAGAAGGGATATTTGAGGTTTTTGGAAAGAGAGAAGCTGGGATGAATAGTATGTTAAATGATCTAAGCTGAAATCTAGGTTTTTTCTTAATGGAAATGTCAGAAATACAGAGTAAAGTGGCTAGGTTTAGGCTTCCTGCTTTTGTTGGTGGATAGCCGCAGGTCAGAGCTTCCATGACCTTCATCCAGTAAAAATGTATTTTTAAATAAGCTGTTCCTCACTAATTAAGTGTTTTTCTTAACAGTTTTCCAACTAATTCTGGTACCTTCAAGAGATAGCTAAGAAACCTACCCGGTTTCTGTCTCTGGGTTCTCTCTCCCACAAGTCTTTCTATCTTTCCTCATCTCACAGGCAGCAGGGAACCTTCTGGGATTTCCTTCTCTGCCTGTCTCTCTCTCACCAGTCTTCTCCTCCTTTCCTGACAGGTGAGGTTTTTTGTTTTTGTGTTATCCCAGAATTCATTCATTTTAATAAATAAAAGCAGCCTTAAGAGTTTTCTAAAATTGCTTGTTTTTTTAACATGACATCCTTTTTTAATGGATTGGCCTATTCTTGACTTTTTTTTTTTTTTAGAAAAAAGTTGTTTTTATTATGTCTTAAGTTGTAAACATCTAATGTACAAAGCACTGTATTACATATAGACCTATTTGCATATGTATTGGTTTCGGTAGATCATGCCCATCATCAGAAGGGTAGTCTCTTCTAGTTGTTCATTCACAAATAGAAACAGGTTTGTATTCATTCATTAATAAACTCATTCCATTTTTTTTCATAGCACATTTTCATCAAAAGACCTACCTATTTGTGTTATGTCATATGACTTAAAAAGAGCAAAGCTAATCCATGTAGTGTTTTCAGACTATACTGCAGAAGCATATACCTATTTTAGATATGTATATATAATGGAAACCAGCTATTTCAGGTAGTTTTTTAAATACTTGAGCATAATTTTGTCTGCATAAATTCTTATCTTAATTCTATCTTAAACTTTATCCACTGTAATAAGTACCCACATATGGCCAAATGTCATAATAGCTTCAACTGTTTTAGTCAGTATATCTAGTGGTGGCCTATTGGAAATTTTCAGAAACATTGATGGATTACACTATGCTTAAAAAGAACCATCTTCTGTGGTAGTTGAATGTAAAAACAGTACCTTAGAATTAAACAGATGGGTTTAAGTTTTAATGCTACTATCTACTGTGTATTCAGGGTGGGGCAAAAGTAGATTTACAGTTACTCATATGGAAAATTATCCTATATAATAAAAGAGAAACATGCAAATTTGACCATACCTTCGCTCCTGATTGGCTATGCTACCAGCCAATCAGGAACGGGGGTGGGGTCAAGTGACGTGAGTGCTGGGCCCCGGGGGTGGAGATGAAAAGGTGGTGGCAGCGAGCGCCCAGCTCCTGGGTGCTGTGAGGGGAAGCGGCGGCAGCAGCAGGGTGGTGGTGGTGGTGGTGGTGGCAGGGAGTGCCCGGCCCCCGGGTGCTGTGAGCAGAAGTGGCAGCGAGCGCCCAGCCTCCGGGGCCAGGTAGTCACAGGCAGCTGGGGCTGAGCTGAGCAGGGCGATGGCTGGGGGTGCCCAAGGCCTAAAACCTCAGGCTGGGGGTGAGCCATCAGTTAGACAATCCCCTGAGGGCTCCCGGTATGTGAGACGGGGCAGGTTGGGTTGAGGGACCACCCACCCCCAGTGCACAAATTTCATGCACTGGGCCCCTAGTATAACAATAATACACGAATAAACTGTTTCTCTTACTAGCAACTGTAAACCTCCTTTTGCCTCACCCTGTATTAAAAGATTTATATTTTCAGTAATGTGTCGTCTATGTGCTAGATGCTGTTCTAAACAGCTATGTTATTTCATTCTAGCCTGTTAAAAACTCTTTGACAGTAGCTTTATTATTATTCTTACTTTATCAATGAGGAAACTAAAGCTCAAAATGGTTAATTCTATGGCCCAAGACTATTAATAGTGCTTAAATGACAATTCGAACTTATGAGTGCCTGGACTATTTACAATATTGCTTGATATTAGAAGTAACAACTGATAATGATGTTTACTGGTGACATTAAGGGATATTAAAAATGGAGAAAATTTAGAGAAATAGTATGATTTGAAAAAATTAAGCATTGATGTCTTTCTTGTTCTCTGAACACTTAGTTATTAACATCTTAGTTATGCCTACCTTGTATGAACTTCTGTTACAGTCACCTTACATTCTAATTTGCCTAGACAGTCCAGATACATAGCTGTTTTCATGGCATAATTATTAATGACACAAACTGTCCCAAATTGGATGTTATGTGAACACCTTAATTTAAAACACCATAATGTAGACACGTGGCCTTTAAATCCTTCGGATTATGTTAATTTTGTTAGTTTGGTGACCTTTAAATGCCCCTCATAGTATAGACTAGCAGGAGTGTATTTATTTTAAGACAGTACGCTAGGGCAGTGGTCGGCAAACTCATCAGTCAACAGAGCCAAATATCAACAGGACAATGATTGAAATTTCTTTTGAGAGCGAAATTTTTTAAACTTCTAACGCCATTTCTTCAAAATAGACTCTCCCAGGCTGTGGTATTTTGTGAAAGAGCCATACTCAAGGGGCCAAAGAGCCGCATGTGGCTCGCCAGCTGCAGTTTGCTGACCACGGTGCTAGGGTGTTGACTGTTCTTTGGGGATGGAGAGGGCAAGCCGTAAATGCTTCTCGGAGAAAATAACTGATAAAATGGAGGACCATAGAGGGTGAATTTGTCCACTCAATCATTTCTGAGTTGGAAGGACAGATGAGCAGGTTGACAAGAAATACTGAGTTGTCTGACCTTGGTTTAGAGCTTTTGTGCATTTGGAAATAGTGGTATGGGAAAATGTATCTTACAGATCTTCAAGACCTGCTAGCCCTTGTTTTCTGTAATGTATTATACAGTAAGAGAGTCTCCAGGGGCAGATCTCTTACTGTAGTTTCAACCGATGTGCCAAAGCAATCTTTTCTCTCTTAACCGTTCTATCCTGAATTGTTGCCTTTCTGTATATTTAGTCCTTTTAACTTACTTTTGGTCACAAGCTAGTAAGTTTCTCTAAAAGTATGACAATGTCTAAACTGTCACAGCTGTTTCTGGAATGTTGGTAACAGCTTTTGCTAGAAATATTAACACTATTAACTACTAAATTATTTTCTTCTGCATGATAACTTAGAAATGTTTGCAAAACAAAGAGATACGTAGCACAGTGCTTGGCAAAAAGGCACGCTAGATTAGTGCTTGACATAGACCCCCCCCCCCCCATTTGTGTAGTTTGCGTTTTAAAGCAGTGATCTATGGCTAAAGCTCTATACCAGACCTTACCCAGAAATAGTCTTCTAAAGAGACTTTGTTACTTTTAATATCTCAGAGGATTAGTTTGTTTTAACCACTTCTATGTCTGGGATAAATGTTTCTATTAAGGTGTTATAACTTTATTTTCAATTTTTCATTTGGTTTCTTTTGATATTGAAACGTTTTTCTTCATGAAGTGTGGGATAAGAGCATTTCTTTATTCTCTGACCATTTGCCATTTTTCTTTGTGAAGTGGTCTATTTATACAGTATTTTTAAGGGATTAACTTGGGTTTTTACTATGAGTAAGTGTTCAATTTAAATATATTAAGTACACTGTTTTAGAATTATATTACTAGCTTTGTTTTTTGTTTCCATATTTACATGAAATTTATGTAATGAGATTTTTAAAAATTGAAGGAACAGATTGTGTTTTATTGGGATCCTTTTTAGAGCAGATTATTGTCTAAATTTTAAATACATATTATTTGTAATCCAGGAAAATTTGAACATGCAAAAACTTAATTTTTTAATAGCAGAAGTTAGTTTCCTTTAAAAATTAAAAAATATATATCTATAGATTAGGAACATGCCCAAGTTGAATTTTTCTCATTCTCTTCAAAGGAGCTTCTGTGGTGTTTTGTTTTGTTTTTCCCCCTGTTCTGGTCGAAAGTACAACCATTTACCTTGTTAACCAAATTTTAAAGTTTTATCTTTTTTACCAACCCATCCTCATTTGCATTTATATTTTGATTCTCCTAAATGCTTCTCATATCCATTCCATTTTCTCACTTTCTGACATACTATTTCAGTTCTTGTCATCCTCACCCTGTTGTAATTGTCCTAAACTGATTTCCATGCCTATAATCTAGAACATCCCTATTACAATGTGCAACTTGAGTTGTTTTCTAAACAGTGTCACTCTTGCCAGCCTCTCTTGATTCTCTTTGGCTTTAATGTAATACTATGCAGTTTCTTTAGATGTCTTTAAGGTTTCTCATAATCTGGCCTAGATATCTGTATCAGCATCAACTTGGACGTTCCTGCATCTGTTCCTCTGTCTCACACCTATTCCACACTCTGTGCATCTTTTCAAGTTGTTCCTTTGTTTATGATTTACTTTGTCTTCCTCACCTTCCACATACACTTTGAACCCCCAACATAGATAATTTTATCTCTCAGACTCAATTCAAGTTTTACTGTTTATTTTATTCTAGTCAATTTTATGTTTCTGAACTCTGAAGGTAAGGTTTCCATGCCTTTAAGGAGGCAAACACGAATAAGTATATACATGTTTAATTCTGAGCATTAAAAGATTGGGCTGAGACAGATGATAGTCTTTCAAATGCTTTAAAAATGCTAAATGCGTATCTCAGAAAACCAGTCTGTTCTTTTCAAATAAACATATTTCCAGTCCGCCTCCTGACTGTCAGGGAAGCTGAAGAGGAAAGACCTGAGTGAACATGGAAGTATGGTTAGGAATTGGCCAAATGTACATTTTGAGTAATCAGTGGATGATTGTATCAATGTAACTTTTATGTGCTGTGTATGTTGCAATGTAGGATAGATAGAGCACAGGACTCGGAAATTGTTATCTCAGAAGTATTTGATGATCTTTTCTGTGTATCTCTTCCATTGTCTACAGCTTCCTCATTTGGAATTGATAGGTTACTCCTAGTATTCAGGACCTAGGAAGAGTTGTGAAGATCACTTCCATTGATTAAGTGAAGTAGGAATGAAAATAATGTTTTCCATCAAGGAAGCTGTAGGATAGGAGGTGAACCAAGGGAAGTATTTGGAATTAAAGGCAAATTTTTTTATCACTGTGTAAATATTTTTATTGTATTACCTATATCTTAGAAATTCAGTAAGTTTTTTGATAAATTTATAAAGAAAATCACATGACTTTCAACCAGTATGTGTTTTTGAAAAATCAGAAGAAATCAGATGTTGACTTTGACTTAAAGTTGAGGTCTAGAATTATTAGAGCCAGTACTTAAATATTTTAAGTAAAAAGTTATTTTAATTGAGACAAATTAGGTAATAGGTCACTGAATTTTCATTGAAACTTACTTGTACATATTAGTGGTAAGTTTGCTTTCCTCTGCATATTAGTTATTTGTAATTAGAATGAAATTTAAATGTAATATTTTTCTCCCCCCAAATAGCTTTTGCCTACCAAAAAGTTTTGGGAACCTGATGATTCAACAAAAGATGGACAAAAAGGCATTTTTCTTGGGGATGATGAATGGAGAGAGACTGCATGGGGAACTTCTCGTAAGTTTTTGGTATATGTGTGAGAATTATTAATTTATTTGAACTTTTTGAAAACCCTGCCTACTCTCAAGCAATAGCTGGAGAAAATTGGTGATGTCTTGGCTGAAGATTTCATTAATCATTGTAATGCACAGTATCAGGTGTAAATTGATCCTTATCTACTGATCCACTTAATTGACTAGAAGTGTTTCTCACAATAAGATTTTACTAAGTTTTTCTTTGAAGTGAAAACTGATTGTTAAAATTCTGAATTTTCATTAAAATAGAAGATGCAATTAACCATAGAAATTTTAAGTTGTAATAAAATTTAATACAGATTTATCTAATTGCAGCTTAATCTAGCTTTATAAGACAGTAGCCACACCTAAAAAGAAAGTAAACTTCTTAGTAAGATAGAATTCCCAGAGAGGGAGCAGAATGAATTTTGTTAAATATCTTTTTTTATTGATTTTAGAGAGGAAAGGAGGGCGAATCATTGATTGGCTGCCTCCTTCAGGCCCCCTATTCGGGACGGAGCCCACAGCCTGGGCCCGTGCCCTGATCAGAGATTAAACTGCCTCCTGGTTCGTAGGCTGACACTCAACCACAGCCACGCAGCTGTGCCTTTTTTTAATTTTAGTTTTCTGTGTACACCCTAGTGGCTAGACAATCATATACTTTACAAGTACCCATCTGATACTTCAGGTATCCAACTGACATCGTACATAATTATTAATTAATGACTATATTTTCTCTGCTGTACTATTCATTCTCAGGACCATTTTGTGACTACCAGTTTGTGGTTCCCCATCCCTTAACCATTTTCACCCAGCTCCCCAATTCCTCACTCTATTCTCTGGCAGTTAATACTCTACATTAAAAATGAGAAGAGGAACGAAAGCCTTGGCCAGTTTGGCTCAATTGGTTGAGCATCTTTCCATTCACTACAAAGGTTGCCAGTTCCCTTTCTGGTCACAGGTATGCCCTGGGCCAGCGGGCTTGATCCCCAGTAGGGGGTGTGCAGGAGGCAGCCAGTGAGTATTTCTCTTCATCTCTCTGAAATCAATTAAAAAACATAATTAAGAAAAAGATTGAAAGCTTTGGTAACTACTAATTTAAACTAAATTTTCCTCAAAATAATGAGAATTTTCTTTGTGTTTAACCTAAGCATTACTAGTTTATGGTAGTGCTTGATTTGTTCCTTTTCCACCCATTTCCCCAGCCAGTGGTAATGTATTCTCAAACCAATAAGTAAGATATGATCTTTTGCCTGAAGGAATTCCCCCCCCCCCCGTGGATTTTAACATATATTAAATTTGACTCTTAATTTAAATTATTCATTTATTTGGACCAGGATACATCCCCCCCCCCCCAGGCACTTATTTTGCTAGAAATCACATGTGCTTGAAAACTTGGTAGATAGACATGCTTTGATTTTTGTTTTGGGAGTTGAATGATTAATAACATTATTTACCAGAACCAGATATTTTTTAAGCATTCCAAAGCAAAGCATCTTGAGCACAACATTTGTTCCTGATATTTATAATTTATAATTTTAGGTAATTCCTTATACTACTCTCGCAATTATTTTAGTTTTATGAATAAAATTTTGAAGAGGAATATTAGTTTTTAGTAGGAGACATGAGAAATGAATGGAGTTATTGTATTTGCTGAACAAACTTTATTGAACTCCAAGCATGTACAAATATAAATAACACATTCCTGTTCTAAAGGAATTGTTCTAAGAAAGATTATTTCCATGACTACAGGAGACTGTCATATTTCCTTCTCAGCTGAACTGACCTACGTGTGATTGTTCATTTCATTTTGTTCTGGAACTTCCAGGTCTTTGAACATGCTGGTTTCTCTTCATTGGAATGTTCTTTCCAGCCCCGCCCCCCAACTTCACTTTTTTTAAAAACTTAATTCTTGTCCTTCCTATTGGGGTTTACTCTAAGACCAGAAAAGTTTGATACCTTTTTGTTCCCTTTTAATCATATTCTGGGTTGTTTTTATTGAAGCACTTTTACTGTGTTATGATTGCCTCCTATTAAGCCTGAAATATCTTTGAGGGTAGAAGCTATCTTATTTGTTCTTTCATACAACAGACAGTAAATCAGTATTCAAACTGGGTAAATGAATGGGTGAATGATCAAATGAAAAATATGGCCAAATCTCTCATGGATAAAGGTATTAACCCTTTAAGCGATACTTAGGTTTTTTGTGGGGTTTTTTTGCTTTGTTTTTATTTTTATATTTTTTAAACATCTTCGATACATAGTTTTTACACCAAGAATAGAATAGAAAATTCTGTGTTACTACTAGTTTGTGCTATAAACACAAACAACTGAGTTTGTGTTTTTAGCAGTGTTGCCATCTGTCCAGTACGTCACTGTGAGTTTGAGAAGTGCCTCTGCCAATATAGGATTTATCTCTAAAGGTTTTTGTTGTTGAATTGTTATGAATCACCAAAATGACTTCTTTTTCAATTACAGTTGGCATACAGTATTAGTTTTAGGGGTACAACATAGACATTTATATAACTTAGAAAATGATCTTTCCAATAAGCCTAGTATCCACCTGATGCCATATGTACTTATGATATTATTATTCATTATATTCCCTATGCTGTACTTTGTATTATCTATGACTTTTTATAACTGGTAATTTGTACATCTTAATCTCTACCCTTTCCACCCATTTCCCAGCCCCCCTCCTATCTGGCAACCATCAATTTGAAGAAGCTTCATGTTTTAAGTTTATAGGCAACTGAGTCTATGGATTGTTTCTCCATTGACCTTTTTTGGTTGACATATTTAAAACAAAACATAAAACTTCACATAGGCTTTTACCTGTTTTTTAACAAATGGCTCTTTTTATCTGAATTAAGACATGTGCCCAGTAAGTCTCAGCAGAATGAAGAGCTTTTCATAAAGATTGTAATAACATTAAAAATAAAACAGTATACTCACTTTTTCTTATTTTAGTATATTTGTGTAAGTTTATTCAGTTAATTTAAAAGCACAAATACGAAATTGTGTTCTTTCTTCCAAACAGACCATTCACTGTCCCAGCCTATTATGGTACAGAGAAGATCTGGACAGGGTTTTCATGGAAACAGTGAAGTAAACGCAATACTGTCTCCGCGATCAGAAAGTGGAGGCCTTGGTGTGAGCATGGTAGAATATGTGCTAAGTTCTTCTCCTGCTGATAAATTGGATTCTCGATTTAGGAAGGGAACTTTTGTAAGTATTTTGAATAAAGAAATATTTAATAATTTCTCAATGGTTATTTGGTTATCTTTAAATCAGTTTGTTTTTCTAGTCCTTTCAAGAGCTAAAGGAAACTGTGTAGCTAGCTATTAGTGCTCATCTTCTTCTCTTGGCCACTTTGTGAAATACATGAAACAGTAGAACCCCCTGGGGATATTTACATTCTTAGCCATGTAATCAAAATCAAACCTATTAATCACAATACATAATTTTCAAGATTAAAATTGCTTATTTGTGGTAGTACTTGATCTGAAAGGAAGTAAACAAAATCATCTGTGCATTAAGTAGAGTGTTGATCTTGTTTGTGGTGTTACTGCTTGTCCAGCACCGCTATAGTTAAGGTTGCCTTAGCCCTTCTGTTATAAATCACTGGTTTGTACTCAATTTTCTGGCCTTTGATAAATTAGTTGACTACAACATTAAAGTAAGATTCAGTGTTTTTATTGTTTACATTCACCATAGTGTAGTTTTAGGTCACCTTATGGTGCCTTTTTGTGCGTGTGCTATGAAATACTCAGAATCAAACAGATTCTTTTTCCTCAGGGCACTAGAGATGCTGAAACAGATGGGCCTGAGAAAGGAGATCAGAAAGGCAAGGCTTCTCCATTTGAGGAGGACCAAGACAGAGACCTTAAACAAGGAGACGGTGCTGATTCTAAAATAAATGGCAGAGGTTTGCCAAATGGAATGGATGCCGATTGCAAAGATTTTCAGTAAGATTTTAACTTTCTCAAGAAGAAAAGCATATCTCTTTAGGGATTATAACTACTAGTTGATACAACTGATGTAGACGTTTTTCCAGCTTTGCTGTATTTTATTTCCCTTTGTACCTTGTGTTACTCTGGAGGAAGATTTAATTTTTTATTTTATAATTTTTTAAAAATATATTTTATTGATTTTTCACAGAGAGGGTTAGAAAGTCAGAAACATCGATGAGAGAGAAACATCAATCAGCTGCCTCTTGCACACCCCCTACTGGGGATGTGCCCGCAGCCACAGTACATGCCCTTGACCGGAATCGAACCTGGGACCTTTCAGTCCGCAGGCCAACGCTCTATCCACTGAGCCAAACCGGCTTCGGCAAGATTTAATTTTTTAAATAAGAAATACTAGGTAATGATCATGAGCCATTTTTTAAAAACAATTCTTAAAAATATTCTTTCAACTAGTGCATTCCATTGAAGGTGTTAATGCTAGAAGCTACTGTTACCTTTCTAAATTGTAACTTTTTCCTTCCTGCTAAAGTTTAGTGGATTTCAAATTTAATCTGTGGTTTTTCCTGGCAGACTTCTTGGAGTTGCTCCTTTTAAAAAATATATATTTATTGATCTTTTACAGAGAGAAAGGGAGAGGGATAGAGAGTTTAAAACATCGATGAGAGAGAAACATCGATCAGCTGCCTCCTGCACACCCCTGCTGGGGATGTGCCTGCAACCAAGGTACATGCTCTTGACCGGAATAGAACCTGGGACCCTCCTGTCCGCAGGCCGACTGATGCTCTCTCCATTGAGCCAAACCAGTTAGGTCTTGGGGTTGCTCTTAAGCACTTTTCTGTGGAGTTTCCTATTTTTATCCCTGTTTTGTGTTTCCTACCTCCGATTTAATTCTTAATCTTGAAAATAAGGAAACATTATTAGCTCTTAGGATCTGTGACCTTTATATATGTTTGTGCCAATACTTAATATTCCTGAAATTGGGAAGTGGGGAGCATATTAGAAGCTCTACAAAGTTAGCTTTCAGCTCAGAATTTTATAAGTTGTAGCTTTTTAATTGTCTCTTTATGGCAATTAAATATTTCTTCTAACCTTTGGTCTTAGATTAGGTGGTGTACCTTTGTCTAAATATTAGGAAGTTGTTTCTTCATAATGATTTCCTATACTTTATACTTCAGTAATCAGATGCTTTGAAGTCTGTCCCTGAAAATGAGCCATTTCTTTGAGATTTTCTGAACCATGGAATATGTCAGTTAACTGAGTGTAGGTACATGTGGGTAGTACACTTTTACATTCATTCATTGCCTTAGTTATCAAAAGCAGAGAAACAAGGGCTCTTTAAAAGTGTCATTTTATTTGTCCTAAGTGCAAAAAAGCATCCAAAACCAGGAAACCTCTATTGATAAGAAATAAATTTAATGCTAGTCAATTTGTTTTAGAACCTTATCCTGATTTTGCTCTTTGGTTGTTACCTGATCTAAATTTTGGTCAAGGGCATGCATTTAAAACTGAATTGGTTATAAGCCCCTCAGTGTGTACATTTGTAATTGAAGTGTTAACACACCATTAACTATAGCAAGAAAAAAGCACCACTGATAGCACGTGCCTTTTTTTCTGTTGTATCCTGCACTTTTTGCTAAATTAAAGTTGTTTTGTATAAGAGGTTATATTTTTCTCTATTAATATGAACTTTATATTTATTAGCATTTTGATTTTATTCTGTTGAGTTTGAAGTGTGTATTTAAATTGTTTAAGAATTATTTTTTGACACAGTATTGTACTTGACAGTGTAAAAGCATTTTAAACTAATAGCTGTGGCCATATGATCACTGTGCTGTGCATCATTAATATGTACATTAACTGATAAATCATCAATATATATATTATCAGAATACAACTGAAATGAGTGTGGGGGGGAAACTCTAGCTGACTCTTTTTCTTCTTTTTTTAATTGGCTGATTTTAAAGAGTATCCTTTTAGTCTCACTCTCCTCCTCCATATATTCTGAGTGATAAATAAACCTTTTGGAATAGTCACATGAAAAGTTAGGTATGCTTAAAGGGAAAAGAAGTTTGAAATTTCTTCTAATATTATATGGACAGTGGTTGATCTTTAAATAAAATGTAAGTTCACCTAAATATTTGGGAAATCATTCTTATAATTCAGTAATTGCTTGTAAAATGTTCTGTATGTGTTAGCAAATTTATCCCAACGTGAAATACCCGATAGTTGGGAGCAGTTACATAGGTATAACAACTGGCATTGAAAGCCAGGTAAAATAATTATTGCCATTTTAAGCACTTATGTATGAACATACTATGAACTCACTGTTCCTCAAAACAAACTTCTTTCTTGTATGGGGAAAGGTCCTTATTTAAAGTATTTCAGAGGGAAGTTGGGGTTAGAGATTAACCAAAGAACTTATATGCATATATTGCATAACCCATGGACACATACAATAGTGTGGTGAGGGGCCAGGAGGGAACTGCTGGGGGGTGGAGGGGGTCAGTGGGGAAAGAAAGGGGAAATCTATAAAACTTTCAACAATAAAGACAAATTTAAAAATATATATTACTGTAGAAAAAACAGACTATAAATGAGGATCCATTATGTCTAGAACTAAAAAGAAAGTTTAGACAATGAGAGATGTTGATTTGAAAAAAAAGAGTCATTGTGCCCTAACCGGTTTTGCTCAGTGGATAGAGCGTCAACCTGTGGACTGAAGGGTCCCAGTTCAATTCCGGTCAAGGGCATGTACCTTGGTGTGTCGGGCACATCCCCAGTAGGAGGTGTGCAGGAGGCAGCTGATCGATGTTTCTAACTCTCTATCCCTCTTCCTCCCTGTAAAAAAAATCAATAAAATACATTTTTTTTAAAAAAGTCATTGCTTAAAATTTAGTTCAATGTTAACTTCTTGGGGGAAGTTAAGGAAGCTTGTCAGTAGAAAAACAGTTTTAATCAGTTACACATTTTCATTTCTTTCTGATGACTTAATTAAATGGGAGCAATTTGGTGTTATAAAGATCATGCCAAATTGGGGAGCTGTCATAGGGTGGAGGGGGAGAGGTTTACAAATAGTTTTTGGTTCCTTTCTCTTACTTGGAACCTCCTCCATCCTCTTTAGTTTCTTCAGTAAAGAAACCGAGGCCTGGAAGATGAAGTGATTTGCTTAAAATCATATTCAGAGTCAGGAATCGGCCATTGGTCTTAGTTCAACTGCCTTTTTCTGCTGTGTTCTACATTTACACCTTAAGTCTTGAAGGCAATAGTGATCCCTTTAGCCAGTTTTTTTCTTTTTCTTTTTTTTAATATAATTGATTTTTCACAGAGAGGAAGAGAGAGGGGTAGAAAGTCAGAAACGTAGATGAGAGAGAAACTTCGACCAGCCAGCCACCTCCTGCACACCCCCAACTGGGGATGTGCCTGCAACCAAGGTACGTGCCCTTGACCGGAATCGAACCTGGGACCCTTCCGTCCGCGGGCCGATGCTCTATCCACTGAGCCAAACCGGTCTCAGCTAGCCAGTTTTTTTCTGAAGTATTTAACAGAATATTACAACAAAATTCTGTGCTGCTGGTAGATAGGAGTATAGTAGGTGTTTTGGTTTTAAGATTTCCCATATTTACCATTTACAATCGGCTCTTTATACCTACTATTCATTTTGTCTATGATTTGAGAAAAATATTGTAGGTAATCTAAGCCTAAATTGTGGTACTGGCCAGTTTTATCTATAAAATTGAGTTATATCTTTATGGTATTTAAATTGAAAAGAACATTCGTTAATAATTTTTAAAGATAAAACCATGTCAGTTCTAAAGAAGAATTTAGCTTAGACAGACAAATAATATTTTAAAGTGAAATGGTTAGTGAGCTGGAATACCTAATATGCTCTCTGTACTTTACAACCACGTGTTTTTTGTGATTTTCCTGCTTTCCCATTTCAATTTTTGAGTCACTTGTTACTTTTACTCATAACGCTTTCCATTCTCTTCTATAGTCGCACTCCTGGAAGTCGTCAAGCCTCTCCAACTGAAGTAGTTGAGCGCCTGGGCCCCAATACTAATTCCCCAGAAGGATTGGGCCCTCTTCCTAATTCTACAACCAATAAACCACTTGTGGAAGAATTTTCAAATCCTGAAACCCAGAATCTGGATGCCATGGAACAAGTTGGTCTGGATTCTTTACAGTTTGACTACCCTGGTAATCAGGTACCAGTGGACTCTTCCGGAGCTACTGTAGGCCTTTTTGACTACAATTCCCAGCAGCAGGTAAGCATGCCCTCCTCTAAAGCGGCTGCTCTCAAGTATGTGCTGGTGTGTAGCCTGGAGTGTCATGAGGCGTGAACATGAGTAATAGGGGTGCTATTGAACACCTCATGTTTTATTGAATAAATGTTTCTGTAGTTGAAGTTTTTTAACTAAGTGTGTAAAATATTCTATTCACAGTTTTCTAAGTAGAAATGTAATGCTTTGAGACTAATTTTTGTATTAAACATTCCCCCTAATAGCTCTTTCAGAGGACTAGTGCACTAACAGTTCAGCAGTTGACCGCAGCCCAGCAGCAGCAGTACGCACTGGCGGCCGCCCAGCAGCCGCACATAGGTGAGTTTATAAGTTACCGTTTTGGTTGGGCTCAGTCCTGTGTCAAAGCGTTTGGATGTTTCTCCTTCTACTGAGTGTTACTTCATTACTCTTTTAAACATCTCATTGAGATCATCAAAGATTAATAGATTACATGGCAGGAGTAAAGATTTACTAGGGAGAACTGTTTCTAATTGTGTGTGTCCTTGGTTATAGAAAAATCTAATTCAGTGAAAGATGTCAGCAAATAATTTTATTTCACAATGTGTAGTTGAGAGAGTCAAACACTTGGGAATTCCAGTGAAATTATTTGTGTTCATTATCAATTCAGAATTTTTATTTTTTGTAAAAATATTTTTATTGATTTCGGAGAGGAAAGAAGAGGGAGGGAGAGAAACATCAGTGATGAGAATCATTGATTGACTGCTTCCTGCACACCCCGCACTGGGGATTGAGTCTGCAACTGGGGATAAGCCCTTCACTGGAGGCAAACCTGGGGCCCTTCAGGCCGTAGGCCAGTGCTGGTCCACTGGGCCTGACCGGCTAGGACGGAGTGTTTCTTTTTAAAGCGGCCTGAAAACGGAGACCCTACGAAAAAATTTAAGCCTATTTTATTCCTTCATTAAGGTTTTGGACCTTTAGTTTTTTTTTTCCTAGAAAGGAAAGGAGAGAGAGAAAGAGGGAGAAGGAAGATGAGAGAGAATTACTGATTGGCTACCTCCTGCATGCCCCGCCGGGACAGCTCACAACCCTGGCCTTCACGTTAGGGACTGTGGCCTCGTGGCTCATGGCCAGCACTCAGCCACTGGGCCTCGCCGACCTTTAGTCTTGAGTGTGCATTATTAAAATGACGCGTTTGTCACTCGAGTTCAGGTGTGTTGTCTGTGCTGGGTTTTTTAAAGGTCCCCCTGCTACACTTTACATACTTACAGTATAGCACCAAAACCAGGAATATGACATAATAAATCTGCATGTATAGTTTTATGTCATCTTATACACGTAACCATTTTTATGCCTGTATGATTTCGGCTCACTTTTATTTATTTCCTGGTTGGAAAAGTGAAAACTCTGACCATCAGAATCTCTCTTTAAGAAATGAAGAACCTTTTAATATATTGTTAAATGCCCAAGAATATAAACTGTTAAGTACATTCTCCTCCATCCAGAATTCAGAGTAGAAATGTTTTTACCTAATGACGAAAATCCTACTTTACCTTTTCATTCGTTATTCTCCCCCTTGTAAATACAGCTGGTGTATTCTCAGCAGGCCTTGCTCCAGCTGCATTTGTGCCAAATCCATACATTATTAGTGCTGCTCCTGCAGGGACTGATCCATATACCGCAGCAGGATTGGCTGCAGCAGCAACTTTAGCAGGTAACTTATTGTTCATCCTTGTTGCTTATTAGGGATTTAGTTTTAATCTTGGTATAAGCTTTATTTTGGTCTATTTGGGCAATTTGAAGTTCCTAGAAACAACTTGAAACATTTATACAGAATGAGCTGAAGTCTCCAGAATTTTTTATTTTATTTTTTAATATATTTGTATTGATTTCAGAGAGAAAGGAAGAGGGAGATAGAAATATCAATGATGAGTTTGATCAGCTGCCTCCTACACGCACCCCACTGGGGATTGAGCCCACAACCTAGACATGTGCCTTCGACCGGAATCAAACCCACAACCCTTCAGTCAATGCTCTATCCACTGAGCCAAGCCAGCTAGGACCAGAATTTACTTTCTAACTGTGATGCTACAGAAGAAACAGAAGCCTGATAACTTTCTTCCTACACATAATTGGTTTACTTTTTAGTTTTTTAGTTTCAGAAATCTTACATTGCCAAACAAATCTTCATTCTTGTGACCAATCCCATTCATTACCCATAGAGACAATATAAAATAAAGTCACTTTTCAAAAAATAAAATGGGTTAGTGTTGTAAATACCCAGGTCAGGGAAAGTATATGTTAAAGTGCTTCTGCATTCTTGAGTAATGAGTATGTAAAAGCAAAGTTTATTTAGCAATATTGACATTTGTAAGCAAGTTGAGGGACAAAAGATGGGCTGGAGTTAGAAAGAACGTCTTAAAAACTCAAACCTTGAAACCACCACTCAACTGAAATAGACACCAAAACTATGTAGTGTTACATGTCAGTTATATCACAATAAAGCTGGGGAGGATCATTTTTAGAAACTGAAGCTGTATTTATTGTTCATTTGACTAAGGAAGAGTTGTGTGCTTGTCAGGCACACTCTCAGCAAAGTAATTTGCTGATATATTTATTAGTTTAATAATGGGCTTATTGTACATACTGCTATTTACTTTCTAGGGATCAAACATTGTCTTGAATTAAGTAAAAGAGTAAGAATTCTATTTTTCTTAGTTTGCTTTCTTATGTTTGTGTTTTTCTGTGTTCAAATTAACTAGTTTTTTCTCACCTTGACTCACTAGTCCCATTTTCCCAACAGTACCACATAAACACTGATGTTTCTGTGTGATTTTCAGTACCTTGTGAGAATTGTGCCTAAGTCTACTTCAAATATGAAAAATAAAATTCAAGATTTGCTATTCAAGTATAGTTGCGGCAAGCTTGGTACCAGAATGTTCCTTAGTTTTATATTATGGATATTATAGATGCAAATCAGAAGACGAGTGTCTAGTTTATTTTCATAATTCTTTTCAATAGAAAATATTTTTAAGAGAAGTAATTAATTGAAGATAGAGGATCTTATAAATCTTTGGTGAATAATGCTTTCTAATTAACTTGTTTGTCAGTATCGGCATTCAGTGAATGTTGGATAGTGAACTGTCCTGTTAATTCATTGTCCTCTTAAGTTTAGCTTCACATTTTTCCCCATTAAGGCCACTGCTGTTGCTCTTGATAGTCACTCTCTCTTAATAATTAATGTTTCAATGAGACTTTCTCCCTAGTAGAATAAGCAGAAATAAAAGGGTATAGTAGATGGAAGTGGATACAGGATTATATACTGTCCCCTTGTATGATTTAGTGGTGACTGACCTCATTTATCTATAAAATGTAGTGATCCCCCCCTTTTTTTTCTTTTTGTGTGTGTGTCGCGGATGTGGGGTTTAGGTCCCGCAGTGGTTCCACCTCAGTATTATGGTGTTCCATGGGGGGTGTATCCAGCCAATTTATTTCAGCAGCAAGCTGCAGCTGCGGCCAACAACACAGCAAATCAGCAAGCCGCATCTCAAGCTCAGCCTGGACAGCAACAGGTACAGGCCTGCCTTCATTCTGTTAATATCTGAAACGGCTCTAAAACTGTATGAGCTCTTTGTGTTCAAGATGTATGTCTTTTCTCTTTATTTTTTTCAATACGTGAGGTGCATATATCTGATTGCCGGAAGTAGGTTTACTGCGCCATTGTGACATCCTTTTTAGTTAATAAAGCTATTTTAATAATCATAACCTGCATGTCTTTTTCCATACAAACAATTGTAAACCAACTTTTGTCCATACCTGTGTAGTTAGTGCACAAGTCTTGATTATATGATTTTTTTCTAATCTGTAGTCTATGAATTTAAAAGATTTGCTTGTATTTCAGTTTTACATTTCTGTTGAAACCTCTAGCAATATTAAATTTTCTTTTCAGTTCCTAAAGTGTGCTAATAATGTTCCTATCAAAGTAATTGTCACTTCAATTTTTTTCAGTTTTCTTCTGGATATTTAAATTACTATTTTAAGTATTAACTTAATATAGTTCTGACCAGAAAAAGAAGATTACTGGGTACTTCATATTTTTAAGCACGAAAAGATGAAATATTTTCACTAAAGGTTAGATTTACCTTCTTCAAACAAAATGTTTATCACAAAGATTTTTTTTTCAAGCACTTTTCTAGAACTATTTTGGTAAATGTAAAACTATTGATAAATTCCAGATATCTGGTTGTCAAATTCAACATATTTATAGCAACGAAACAATTTAATGACAAGTATAGTGTTATTTACTTGCCAGTTAAATTTTATTCTAAATTTTCTTTAATATAGTGTAATACTATATATTGATGTTCTATCGAAGCTGTTTTTTTGGTTCAGTCCTTATAGATATAAAAACATCATATAAAAATTATTTTTTAATTAAATTTTTTTCTTCTTTAGGCAAACTACCTGAATAATGCACCCATCTGTGATGCTTACTTATAGGATGGTCTTACAATGAATGAATGAATCCCCCTTATTCTGAATTACTTAAATATTTATTTTTATGAAATTAATGTGTATTGTGCTTGTGTTTAATCACTGAAACAACTACATACTGCAAAGTAGTAAAATTTTACCAACCCTAAGAGTTTTCACTTTGTTTTGATGTAATCTTGTGTTCTTTTGTTCACCCTGAGGTTTTACCCTAAAAAGCAGCTTCTGAATTCTAAAAACTTGGTTCAATTAGAAGTTTTCACTCAACTACAATCTTGTAGCAGATAAATGAATAATGATACTTTATTTCCTTAAGCTTCCTATGTTTCAGTGTTCAGCCTTAAAGACTAATAAAATATAAATTAAACTTGTCTTCATCTAAGATTTTGTCAGAACATAAATACTAGAAATAATTTTTCTGAAAGACCTAGAACCTCCATGTTGCTTAATAAGTAGATTGTTCTAGTTGTCAAGAGTCAGTGATTGAGTTTTTGATGTTAAATAGTTTGTGTTTCTTGCTAAATCAACATTTCATTGCATATAAATATGTTCAAAGAATATTCAAAGGCTATTTGTGATATATGCAAAATTGTCCAAGATAAATTTATGTATGTTACTTTATAACTTCGTTTTTAAGGAAATCATTTGTCCTTTGTAGGTTCTTCGTGCTGGAACAGGTCAGCGCCCTCTTACTCCCAGTCAGGGCCAGCAAGGGCAACAAGCAGAATCACTTGCAGCAACAAATCCAACTTTGGCTTTTGGTCAGGGTCTGGCTACTGGCATGCCAGGTATATAGTTGGTTAATTGTAGAAGTTGTACTAGATATTATTTTGTAATTGATTTTTAGAGAGACAGAAAATCTATTGGCTGCCTCCTCTATACCCCCCAGCAGAGATTGGACCTGCAGCTGGCTATTTGAATAGATTTAAAATAGTAAATGTAGACTGTCACACTGAAGAGTGAAAAATCAAGAAAAACCTTGTGTACCTTGCAATAAATTGTTTGTAATTCAGATGCCAAGAGTCAAAATTAAAATTATTTATGAGACTTAATGACAGGTATGGAAAATATGTATTAGACTTCTCAACATAGCCCCCACCCCCATCACACACACACACACACACTCTTGATTATAAAGAAAGGGGTGGGGGAGAAAAACATTGATTTGTTGTTCCACTTATTTATACTATACATCCATTGATTGATTCTTGTGTGTGCCCTGACCAGAGATTTGAACCCAGAACCTTGGTGTATCAGGACGACTCTCTATCCCGCTGATTATGCAGCCAGGGCCGTTTTTTCTCTATGGCATAACCTGTAGCATCTTGCCAGCTGAAAGTAGCCCAGAATTCTCCGGCAGTCCTTCAGTAAATAAAACCGGTTAGTTAGGAAACACCTGTTCACTCATGGTCTTCATTTTTGTAAAATGTGTTTTGTAAAAAATTGGCAGTATGCCTGGTTTATAATTATAACAATAATTATAAATAAAATGTTATGACTTTTTTAACTAATCCATTCCTAAAGCTTTGAGTTGTTTCATTTCTTCATTGGAGATTGTAGCCTTTGAAGTAGAGTAAGATGGTCAGTTTCAGGCACCTGACAGCTTTGGCCATATTTCCAGAAATTTCCATTCCAATTTCATCAAGCACTTGATTCATAGTATCTTGGCTTTCTTCTTCTTCATCAGAGCCATCAAAGATGTTCTCAGGTGTGTCATCAATCATTTCTGCAGTCATTTCCATATTTTCCTACTGGAAATTCTGCATTGTTTGTAATGCCTCGTGGACTCATCTTGTCAGCTGCCTAGGATGTCTTTGCTGTAGCAGACATCGCGCAGCTGTCTCCATCTGGGAGTTTTATTACTTTGGTTTGTGTGGATGCAGAAATGACTTTTGAACTTAACAGCAGAAGTCTGTGTTTTCTGTTTCCATAGCTGTGCAGGCTTTCTGGCTAAAACTGAAAGCTGCTTTATTACCAATTTTGGCCATTTTCTTCATTTCTGATTTCACCTGTTTTTCTTGTGTCTCCAATGCTGCTTCATTTCTGTTTATAGCCCTTTCCTAACTCTCAGTTCTTTTCCTTTATTACATCATCTATCGTTTCTACTGGAAGAGGGCTGCCATGCTCAGAGTCTGTGCCACGTCTGGGACGTGACTGAGAAAGGACAGGCCCTTGGAGAGTTCAGGGTGGTGAAGTCCATGGATAAGAGAAAGGGGCGGGGTCTCTAGGGAGAGCCTGTGAAGCCCACCACAGGCGAGTCACCCCGATTGGCCAATTGTAAAAAGCCTGAAGTATTATTAAAATCATGGAGTAGTGGGCACTCGAATCCCAAGGTGGTAACAGTGTGAAATTGCACAACAGCTTTGGAAGTGGCTTGGCATTATTTACCAAAGTTGAACATAATGTACTCTGTGACTCGGGGTGTCAGCTACTACATGTTAGAGAAATATGTACACACACGCTTCAGGATACACGTTCAGAAATGTTTGTGGCAGCACTGTTGACAGTAGCCCCAGACTGGGAACAGTGTAAATGGTGACTGAATAAAAGCATTTTGGTGTCCAGCCAGTGAGGGGGCTATATAATAATGGAAACGGAAACTAGGAAGATCTGTATACAGCCACTTGGATGAATTATACATAAAAACTTTTAAGTAATCTAAGCCAAAAGATTGAAGACTGTGGTTGAGCCAAGGGCGTAGGAGAGGCGGGTCCTGGGCAGTTTCTGTTTCCTGACTTGGGGAGCGGATACACTTTTTTGTGTCACAATTAACACTGTAGATTCTTGATTTTTTGTGTTGTATTTCACAATAAGTTATCAGGTTCTGCTAGTAAAGTACATTTTCTGGTTAAGAAAAAAGTTACTCTCAATACCCCCTTTTTTACAGCAAAATTCCTCAAAGTCATTGTCTGTACTTGTTTGTGGGTCTTCAGTTTCGTTGTTGACTCAACTTGCCAGGTTGGCTTTTGTCCCTTGCCAGGTGACTTCCAGGTTGCTGGCGCCATTGCTCAGTTCTCAGCTCGTGGCTTGTTAGCAGCATGTGACATTGTTGATCACTCAGTCTTCACTGAAATTCTTTTTTATTTGGCTTTCGAGAAACCACACTGCTTAATTTTTTTTCCTTCCTTACTGGCTATTCCTTCTCAGTCTCTTTCCTGCTTTCTTCTCTCTCCAACCTCTTAATGTGAAGTATCCTCAATCCATAGACCCCTTTTGTATTTTCTTGATTTCGTCTTGTCTTACAGCTTTAAATATTATCTTTATGGTGACCACACCCAGACTTTGAACTTTCCTGAACTGTAGCGTTGTATAGCCTGTTGGAACTCTCCTATTGGATATCTGATAATCTTCTCAAATTTATCATTTCATGAGGAAAGTGCTTGGAAGCTCTGCGTTCCCTCCTAGATTTTGCCCTTTGCATCTCTTCCTTTGACTAGTCCTAATTTATATTTATTATATAATAAAACTGTAATTGTAAAACAGTCAAAATTACTTTATTTAGTTAAAAACACCCTTTACACATGAAAGCGGTTGTCTTAGTGTTTAAACTTAAAATATTGGAGGTTGGCAGTACCTTTTTTCAAGTGGTTGTCATTATTGAGCTTGAGTCCCTGTTACTATATAAGGCAGCCTTTCTCTTGAATTCTGGGAGTAAACTGAGCCCTGTTGACTTAAAGTATCCACTGTTTGTAGTTAACTTCTCTCCTGTGCATCTACAGTGATACTTGTTATGTATCATCCTTGGGAGAATTGGCAAAATAGTTATTTTCTGTTCTGTGGTTCAGATGAGGAGCCCCCTGAGAAAGACTGCTAAGAGGTAAACTTCACTCTCCTATAGTTTGGAATATTGCAAATTGTCACCTGCCTTGTGCTCAGGGCTGTGAGAAAACTAATGCCTGCATGATTTTTATCCAAACTTTAGCTTGAGAACCTTTACAGATTGTTACCTTATGATTTTAAGGTATCTGTTTATATCATGATTTAAGTTTTTAGAGAGATGCTTACAAATGAAAATCTAAGGGAATGCTGTTATTGAAGCACTTGGTTTAGAACTTAACTAATGTGTAAAAACATTTCTATATCGTGTTATACCTCACTTAGTCTTTTTAGCCATCTTCTCAGAAATGACTAAATAGGAATATTTTTTATTATCAGCACTTGATAATCTTTTATAAAGGAAAATACTTTATCCTTTTGTGATCCACAAGTGAAAAGATATCTTTGTTAACCAGTTAACTGCCATGAGATTTTGAATTTAATTTAAAAAGGTCCGCCACTTGCGTCTATGGACGGTTATGGCGTACAAATGTTTAAAACTTAACCTATGCTCTAGTACATTTTCACACACTTAGTACATTTTCACACCTTCTCAAATATGTTTTTCATATACTATCTAAGGGTTTTATATAATAAGCATACAGTAGCTATGCATGTTTTCTACGATAAATGTCTCCATTAAACGTTGGTTTCAATGTTGTTCAGGCTACCAAGTGCTCGCTCCCGCCGCCTATTACGATCAGACTGGCGCCTTGGTCGTGGGCCCCGGAGCCAGAACTGGCCTGGGGGCTCCGGTCAGACTGATGGCTCCCACACCTGTTCTGATCAGTTCAGCAGCAGCACAGGCCGGTGAGTGTAACTGGCCTTTCTGGAATAATACTGTTTCTGCTGTTGAGATATTTTTTAAAATGGAAACATTTTTTCTGAGTATTTTAAGAAGTATCTGCACTTTACTTTGCAGCAGCGGCGGCGGCAGCTGGGGGAACTGCAAATAGCCTTCCAGGCAGCACGAACGGTCTGTTTCGGCCCATTGGCACCCAGCCCCCGCAGCAGCAGCAGCAGCAGCAGCCGCCGCCAAGCACTAACCTCCAGTCTAATTCGTTTTACGGGAGCTCGTCTTTGACGAACAGCTCCCAGAGCAGCTCTCTGTTTTCTCACGGCCCCGGCCAACCGGGAAGCACATCTCTCGGCTTTGGAAGCAGCAGTTCTTTGGGAGCTGCTCTAGGCTCTGCCCTGAGTGGATTTGGTTCATCAGGTAAGTTTCTGTTAAGATGACATGTGCTGTACGTGTGTTTTCAGTGTCAAAATAAGCAATGGTCAATAGCCCGCAGTGTAGAAAGGACAGGATTAAAATACTGGTTCACTGGCTTTTCTAGAAGACAGACTACTTCCTGCCAATCTGTAAACATCTCTGAATGTTTAACTCATTTCAAGCAGTCCATCCTTTTCGCAAATATAACACATTTTCCTCTGGCTTTAAGAATTGTAATTTTTGTTTTAGTACGTTTGTTTGGAGCTATATTTATGCTAGTTACTAGCTTACTTCCTTATCCTGTACATAATGCTTATGGAAGTAAATACTTTTGCCATCTTAAATTTCTGGTGTCTTTGGTACTTAACAGATTATTTATTCTTATTAAATGCTACTGATTCGTATGGTTTTCTTTATTTCATATAATGTATAAAAATAAAATATAACGAAATGTTCTAAACAGAAGTCCCTAAGAAACTACCAGTGTGCTTGCTTTTATTTTAGATTAAATAGCCTTTTTATAACTAAAAGTTGCTTTGAAAGGGTGTTTTTCCCAGGGCCTAATTTTATATATAATACTCGAGAGATTCAGTGTTAAGTAACTTCACAAAATAAATGATTTATCCATAGACACTGGTTTTGTAGCTGAGTGAGAGAAGAGGCCCGCTGTTGACAGCACATTGTGTGAATCAGTCTCTGACGTTTCCAGGGTGCGCAGGAAGCATCAGGGGAAGCTGCCTGCCTTCATTTCTCTCACATCTGACAATCATTAAAACTGCTTCTTGTCTGCTTTCCCCCCATTAAGTTACATCCTTTTCTGGTGTGAAAAATGGCAAAACTATCGTGTGTCAGCCATTGTTAATATGCTTTTTAGGTTTCAAAGGAAGGGTCGTCTAAATTTTTTTTAGTATTTATAGGGGGAATAGTCTTGAATAGCAGCTATAAACTTTTAGATGCAAAATGCTTTTTTTGTTATACAATTTTGAAATACAATAGCGACTTACCCGTGCCTAACAAAATTGCCTAAAGAATGGGCACGATACCTTCTGAGGGAAAACCTAGTGAACATGGAGACCATTCAGTCTTCTAATTTAATTTTTCTGCTTTTTCTTTTTCATCCCTTTTGGAGTTTAGTGTTCTTATCTCCAGCTCAAGGACTCCGTTAGGACTAATTTTTTGCTTCTAACACAACTGACAAGCATTTTCTCCAAATAATCCTAAATGTGCCAAAGAAAATCAAAGAGAATATAACTTTTAAAAGCACACAAAATTTGTTGAAATAACTAGTTCCTAAACTATAAATTATAAACCCTAAGTAACCCAAGGAAAATAGAGAAGAGCTTTGACAAACCTTGTGTGCCCTTTTCTAGTAAAACATGTCACTGGTACTCCGGTATAGGTTTGTAGGCCCCTTACGTAATTCTTCCGAATTCCCATTTGTCTCTTAGTTCTGAAGAGCCTTCCCCTGCATCCAGAAAATGGTTGGCCTGGACATTTTGTTTCCCACAAATGTCCCCCACAGATGCCTCTTTCCCCCAAACTTACCTTCTTCATGCCTCCTTTATAAGCACTGCTTACTCAGTTCTGACTTTCAGTCTGGGGTACCTCTGTTTCACCTTGCTCCAGAGGGTATTAACAATTGCCACCCCAAGTACTAGTAAATAGTCTTATTTTACCATCTCCCTCTTCTTAGACATTTTACGGTATGTATGCTTACAGATCTGTCATTGCTATTTCACATTATGGCAGTTCCATGCCTATATAAAATCTAAAATATATTGTGGTATGTGCACATTTATGCACACAATAACATACACAGTCATTCTCTTATATGATGAAATTATTAATGTGTAACAGTGTTAATTACCCTACTTTATAAAACAGTTGGCCAAGAAGCTTACTCATTGTAATACAGTGATTAAATCATCCTTTTGATACCCATTATTTAGAAAGTGCTGTTACAATTGAAAGTTTGTAATTTAACATTTTACATACACAGTTGACTGATTAGTGACTCCATTGTTTAGCTTAGATAATTTAGATAGACTTTGTTTCATATTACACTTGCATATAATTTAAGCATATAGTAAGTAAAAAGGAGCTAGTATGTATATGTTTAAAGTTATTTCTGGATTACTTTTAAATGTTTGGTTTGGCTTTTCCTTTTTGGAGGAAAATATTGCATGTGTCAAAATTACGGTTCATTTAATTATTTGCCAGGAGCTAAATAGTGCTACTGTTCTCATTAGAGAGCTATTGTCTTTGTCAGTTAAATTGTTACTGAAATAAATAGGACTTTAAAATGTAGCCATGTCTTAACAAAAATCACTTTGACAGTGTCCTTTTAAATTAGCATAGTTAATGTAGCATATTTTGACAAAACCAACTCAAAAAAGCTATTTACTATATTAGCATGTCCATTTCCTTTTTTTTTTTTGCTATTAAAATGTATATAGTTACCTGATATTTCCCTGTTATAATGATATCTTAAGATGTAAAATTTTCAATAGAACACATCAGTTTTTCAGAAACTGCCATAAAAAGTTGAATAAATATTGTTATAATATTTTGCCTAATATAGCCATGGGAGCCTGGTTTTTTTCTTTATAGAATTTTGAATTTGACAAGAACCAACGTAATTAAAGTTTCTTTGTGTCTGAATTATAAGCTTAACTTGGTGTACCCATCATGTACTCCGCTTAATTTTTCTCTTTAATCTCTACCCTTATGACCTACTTATAATTGACTTGAGGTTAGAAAACAAACTCCATATATAAACTCGAACATTCTCTTGAAGCAAATTACCATATTGGTCCGAATATAGAGCATGTTCTTAGAAAACATGACAAGTTAAAAAATGTGAAATTTCCTTAGATGAAAATGGCATTTGGTTTAACAGGACAGTACTTAGAAATAAGTAGAAATATTCTTGAAAATATTCACACCAAGTAAGACAGAATTGGAGTTTTAAACAATCCTTTCAAACACTTGGTAAAAGAATTTGATTATCCAGATAAATGTTAACGGTCAAATCTTGCTTTCTGGTCATTGCATGCATAGCTATATGATGTGATTCTACTATTTTATGATTTTCGTGGAGCACAAAAGGAAAAATGAAGTAGAGGTTAATAGTTGAATTTGGAATTAAGTAAAAAGAACTCAGTATGTAGGACAATAAGGGATGTAATATAAAATAATTATATATTATCTAAGAAAAAATAGACTGATCAATCTTCACTTGAGAAAGGGACTAAACGGGCAGTAATAAAATCTTAGGAATGGAAGATCCTGAGGGGTAAGTGATAACAGTAGTGAGAGCTATTTTCTGAAAGTTTAGTTTTTTCATATATATTTTGTAATTCAGTTGTTGAAGGATAAGGAGAATATATAGTGGGGAATAAGCTGCCATCTATATTTCACAGCTGACTAATATTCGGGCCAATATGGACTTCAAGTTATATGGTTTGAACACAAGTAGAAGCCAAATTAAATGTGAATGGTGAGGGGAATGTGTTAATATTCTGTTTATTAGTATAGTCTTTTCTTGGCATTGAGTTGAAGTGTGAGAACTGGCTCCAGTGATTAGGACACTAACAAAATGTAACCTTATTGGAATTGACTCTCGAGCATATCATAAAGCAGACTACTTACAATTTCAGGGTTTATAAATCATACCAGGGTATTAAAGCACAGTAATCTTATGTGACAGTGGTAAACATGTGTGAAATAATGAACATATGACTGCTATGTTAAATATTTGGTTACTTTATTGGGGTGCATTTATACCCTTTTATGATTAGTAAGTTAGTATTTATAGTTATCACAGTAATTATCTTCTCCATAATGTTTCTAAACATAATTATTGTGATCACTTCTGTTATTTCCCAGCAAGAGTTGGGGATAGGTTTTATTCAGTTAACACTGTATGTAATTAGGGTTTTTTTTATTTCTTCTTCAGTTGGCAGTTCTGCAAGTAGTAGTGCCACAAGGAGAGAGTCTGTATCTACTAGCTCTGACTTGTACAAAAGATCTAGTAGCAGCCTAGCACCCGTAGGGCCACCATTTTACAGTAGTCTGGGACTTCCCTCCTCTCCAAGTCCAATAGGCATGCCTCTGCCCAGCCAGACGCCAGGACACTCACTCACGCCACCGCCATCACTTCCATCACACGGACCTTCATCCAGTTTGCATTTAGGTAACAACCGCCAAAGCCCTTTTTATTTGTATGTGTACATGTGTGTGTGTACATGTGTGTGTGTACATGTGTACGTGTGTGTGTGTGTGCGTGTATAATGTATGTAAAATACTGAATGTTGGATAAAACATGCCAAATTGCTTTTGCTTTTAGATGTCAGCCTTTTGAAAAAATTCTATTATCATGAAAATTCAAAATGAGGGTCTAATGTACAGTAAGGTAAAGACCCCTATTGTATCTTGTTTCTTTTATGAAATACAGTGGTATGTTTTTTCTTGTCTGTGCTTTTGATTTGTATGTGTTTTAGATCATCTGAGAAGTCAACTATTTGTATATGGCAGTGAAAGAACTTTCACTGTCGTTTTCGTACACCAGAAGAAAAGCAACTAGTCACATAGTTATTTAACTTTAAATAATTTAGTTTAGTACAGTGGTTTTTACTTTGGCCCTTGAATGCCTGGCCATTTACCCAAAGGGTATATGAATTTATGAGGTAAAGAAACTTAAGGGTTTGGTCCATATATTTCTCTCTTAAATATGTTGTTTAAGAAAAAAAAAATGGTTTAAGCTTATTGTACCCTTGAAGCTGGAGCATTTAGAGCTTTGTTTATATCTGTGTATTAAAATGGCCCCCACCCTAAGATTATTGAATTAGTGGTTACATTTTTCCCTTTCTGGGAAGTATTTGTCCGAGTAGTGAACAGTATATTTGGAAGGGTTTTTGTATATCTCAGGCTTTATATGAATCCCTGTCTCCTCTAAAAAGTATTTCATTAAAATCAGAGTTTGGATTTTTGTAATCCTAATTTACCTCAACTGAAAGTGAGAGAGGTCCTATTGCTGATTTTTATGTACTTGGAAAGATTTAAATCTGCTTCCAATTTAAAAAGTAATGTCTTTATAAGTAGACATGTTTGACCTCTCCCCCTCATCATAGAAATTTTTTTTTTCCTAAAGCTCATTAGTACAATAAGTATCCATGTAACAAAGATATTTTTTGTAGTCATCATCATTTAGAATTAAGTCATTGCAAAATCTTTTTAAAAATGTTTTTATTGATTTTAGAAAAGGGGAAAGAGAGAGGGATAGAGATAGAAATATTCTTTAGAGAGAAACGTTGATCAGCTGCCTCCTGCCAGCCCCTGCCAGGGATGAGCCTACGAAACGCGCTGGCCAGCCGTCAGCCCGCTGACCTAACTCATGGTCACCGCTCCGCCTGGGAGCCTCTGCTCGACGGTGGATACTGAATAAATGTACACAATAATGAACTTGTTCAGGCGGGGTCCTGTGATCTGCTTTGCAGCACTGTTTGTGTAACCGTATCAGCTCTATTTTAACACCTGCCCTCATTTATCATTTCTTAGTCACGGGAGCTGCTCAGTTCCTCAGTCTGTTGTTTCCGTTCAGACCTACTTCCTCCACCTTTCTGTGAAACATGCCTTTGAAACTTTGAAGTGGACACACAGATTTGGAACATAACTAAGACTAGATCTTTCATAGTAGTCTTATGTTTTATTTGTTAAAATTATGTCGTGTCTTGTCATTTTTTTCATAGGTAAGTTTCAGGTCAGATTCCTGTCAACTGTTACTGCTTATGTTGTGCTTTAGAGCCTGTATAAATAAAGTAGTATTAATTGTTCTACACAGGTTGCTTAGAAATTGGGTTATAAGTTACTTTTCAGATGTCCATGATTAGCAGTGTAGGTGTGTTTATTGTAGAATGTAAAAATCTAGCCATATAGATGCTTAAGGAAGGAATTCTAGTTAAGTACGAGAAATCATAACTTGGGCCAGCAATTCTCTATTATCCTAATACTTTGTACCTTTAGTTAAGCTCCTTCACCTTGAAATCTGATAATTCTGATTGGAATTACCTGTAGATTACTTTCTTTTATACTTTCCAGTTTCCTCTGGCTTTAATTATAGTATGACAAACAACATTGTTAACAAGGAATATAGACTCTGCTGGATTGAAAATAATTTCATAAATTTGCTCTTGGTTTAGTGGTCATGGAGATAGTTGATCCTTTGCTTTCCTGTGACTCAGTCACGATGCAGGACTCACATGCTCTCTGGTCTAAAAACTATGTTCAATTGTGTGTCCTTTAAGTGGATTTCTTTATAAACCAAGTTCTCAGGGCTGTGATTGTTTATAACATACCTGTGGAAATGAATTTGCATATTCATTTTAAAAATAACTTTACTGAGCTCACACATTAGGAGTGTAATATCGTGAGATAAAGGTCTCAGTTTCTTTAGAATTGTTTGGAATTAGTTCCAAGTTATTGAGATTTTAAGACACACAACCATTATACTTGATGATAGACCTTGATAACTACATTTTTAAGAATTGGAATAAAACATGTTACCTTTTTTCTTACCAGTTCTCTCTTTGCTTGTGCTAGTTACTTAATTCACAGAAAAAGCCTAATGGCAACATTTAGTGCTTCTGGCTTCCAAGAAAGCTGTTTTGTTTCAATGTTATTTTTATTTATTTCCAAGAAGAAGGGAGAGGGAGAGTCAGAAACATCAGTGATAAGAGATAATCATGGATTGGCTGTCTCCTGCAAGCCCCCATGGGGATCAAGCCCACAACCAGGGCACGTGCCCCAACTGGGAATCGAACCCCAGCCTCCTGGCTCATAGGCCAGCGCTCAACCCCCGAGCCACGCCCGCCGGGCTCCTCTTCTCTCTGAGTGAAGTTTCAGAGAGCGACTCCTTTTTAAAAACAGTTATAACCACAGTGTCATTGTTACACCTTTTAAAGTTAGTGATTTCTCGTTACTCTTAATCTCTTAAATGTCATTACTTAAATGTCTTTTTCCAGTTGTATTGTTTGAATCAGGATCCAAATAAGATCCATACATTAAATTTGTTGAATATGTCTTTTTATAGAAACCATTTCCCTTTTGTCTTTTTCTTTCCATGTATTTGGTGAAGAAACTTTGTGCCTGTTGACTTACCCATATTCTTGACTTTGCTTATAGCAATAAGCACTGATAGTGTTTAACATATTCCTCTGTATTAACATTGTTTCTCTGTGTTTCCTGTAAAATGGAGTTAAGCCTAAGGTTTGGTCTGATTATTGGTTTGTTGGCGTATCATCTCGGGCAGGACATGGCTCTGGACTCTTATCAGGAGACACGTGTCTGGTGTCTGTATCGTGAGGTTGTCCATTTGATCATTGCTTAAATATTTCTGCAGCAGTTATGAAATGGTGATTCTCTTAATTCTGTGGCTCCCTCTGCATTTATTAGCTGGAACTTTTCTGTAAGAAGAACCTTTCCTCATCAATTGTGAGGTTACCGTGAAATACATAGTTCATATATAAGTTAGGACAATGCTTGATTTTTTTCCCCCTTGATTTTCTAACTTTGAGAATGAGTTGATGTTCTAGCAACATGTAATGGTGACTTTTTAAAGTCATCATTGTACCTGTAAATTGATGGATTTTTATGCTAGTTGATATGTTTCTGCCCATTGCAGTCTGGGGCATCAATTTTATGTCCTTGGTTTTTTTAATCCCAACATTTTACCATTTTGGGGCCATTTTGAAGCTCCTTCAGACTGGCTCTCCTGTTGACTTCAGCTCTATAAGCAGCAATTTACATTACTGGTGGATCAGAAAAACATGTGAAAAGAACAAGGAAAGAGAACTTTATTTTTATTTTGAAATGCAGAGAGTAGTCAGTGTCAGAGTCTGGGCATCAGGTCCAGTGTTGAATAATACATGAGTTATTTTCTCATCTCTTCATCTGTAGTGATAGGGAAAAGTCTCCTGCCTGCAGTTGTTACTTACAGTCATTCTCTCTGACAGAAGTCAGCATCTTTTAAGATACTTCACTCCCTGTGATAGAACATTAAAGATTTCCACTATTATTTTATTCTCCTACCTGGAGCTAGTTGACTAGTTTATTCCTTTCTTGTGTTTTCTCGCTTTCCTTCTTTCAGTAGATTTTAAAAATATGTTAGTGGTTTCTTATTTACTCTGATCTTTTTATGCTCATAGTAACTAGATTAATACAGAAATTCTTGGGTAAAAGCGGTATTCTATATATGTATTTAAATTAGGGCATGACAAACTAATGGATATTTTCCTTTGTGCTTTTGCATTTTTCAATGGCTTGTTTTTGTTTTTTTAAACATATTTTTACTGATTTCAGAGAGGAAGGGAGAGGGAGGGAGAGAAACATCAGTGATGAGAGAGAATCATTGATTGGCTGCCTCCTGTATGTCCGTCCCCTACTGGAAATCCAGCCTGCAACCCAGGCATGTGCCCTTGGCTGGAATTGAACCCGGGACCTTTCAGTCCGCAGGCCTATGCTCTACCCACTGAGCCAAACTGGCTAGGGCTTGTGTGTTTTGTTTTGTTTTATAAGAAAAGTACACTAAAACATGTAACCCAAGCTTTGTATTTAGTGAAATTCGTTATTGAAATTCGGCTCTTGGTTCTGAAGATTCATTTACATCATGTATTTAGTAATCACATAGTACTTTAGCTTGCTAAGGATTAGAAAATTTTATAACCTATCTTCTCTCTTAATCACAGCAAAATTTTTATTAAGTGTGTACGCAGGATAATATTAACTTTTAGGATCATTTTTCCTATTAGTAGTTACATGTGTTAAAACTGCTGACATTTGGCAAGATCTAGTCAACTTCTCTAGAATGAAATGTCTTAAGAATTAAAACAAGTATATTCAAATTGCAAAGCTGTGTGCGGTTTTTCTGAGTTTCATATAGTCCTTAAAGCAGAAAACTGATTTTTTTAAAGCTTTCATTAGAAGTACTATTATCATTAAGTAAGTTATCTATAACTGAACAGCACTTGATAGTTTTCTAAAGTACCTTCATGCTCATTATTTCATTTCATCCTAATTATTAACATAGCCTGGCTGAGTGATGTGCCCAGGAAAACTGATAAAATCATAGGTCACATGAGTCCAAGAGACAGTGAATGACAGAACTGAAGCTAGAACACAATTCTGATTCCTGTTACTTGCCTCGCTTTTCTGTTATCCTATAATGAACTGAACAGCTTTGCAGAGTGTATAAATAACAATATTTCTAATCAGCCTCTCAGACTTTATCTCAAAGTGGCATGGTTATGTTTTTAAGTTGTATATAAGATTACTAGACTTCTAGATACCTTTCTCACTTTAGTTTACTCTTGAGATTTATAGTAAAGTTCTTGTCTAGGTATTTAAAGTCCAAACATCTTACCTACTTTATGAAGTAAGAATGTTTAATCAGGCAGGTGACTCAAGGACACGCCACAGAACAGCATACGCAGCCTCAGCAGAACATTGCTCACAGGCTCTCGTGGCGGTGTAGGTGTGAGCACTGCTTCAGTCCTTCGGTGTGTCTGAAAGTCTTCCTTGTTGCTGAGTCTGAGACATGTTGAGAAGACATTCTAAAAGACATTCTAGTGCTTATATGAGGGACTACTTTTTCATTTCTGTCCATAAAGTTACTGATCTTAGTTCTAATTTGGGTTCACAAGGACTAATTTTACTTATCCTTTAATACATTAAATGTGATTTTGTGCTTCAATGCCAGAATGTTTTCACCAGTTAATTCAGTTAAGATCATCACAGGGGTTAGGACTAGAAAATACTTGATCAGATTCAGTGGTGCAGCATCAGAATCACTGGAGTGTTTGTTTAAAATACCTGGTACGGTTACCACGTGTGACAGCAGTTTTTGCCTGTCACAAAGGTTGTGGGGATCCTATTGATAATAAAGGTTCTGTTAACAGTTAGCAGCCAGATGCTAAACTTTCCATAACAAAAAAGGACGATCCCACTGAAATTGTCAGTAGCGCCCACATGGAGAGACACACTTTGGAAAGGAATAGTTCATAATTTACATACGACTTTACACTTCCCTTTTAACTCATAATTAACTCATAACCTTTGCATGTTCATTATGAGCCTTTGATCGTTTCCCTAATGCATTTCTTTCTTCCCACCTACTTGCTTTCTATTGACCTGAACTCTGCTTGTCATGGCAGACATAATAGTAAAAAGGAAAAACTCTCAGTCTAATTATTAGTAGCAATCTACTCTTCGTACCAAAATCTGTATTAGTTCCCTAGCGCTGCTGTGGCAGATTACCTCAGTCAAATGGCTTCAAACCAAAGACAAACTTTCAGGGGAACACAGTGGAGCACAGTATAGCGTTTTGTGCAGGTTACTGTCTCAGTGTCCAACAAAGAGTGCTCACATGTTAGCTGCCTTTTGAAAAGCAGCTATTAACTGTGTGTAAGAGGAAAACAAGAGCATATTAATAGGTAGATATTTAGGTTGAATTAGGCTCACGAGAGTTGCTTTTTTTTGTTCTCAGCAAAAAACTACATGCCATGGACTCTCGGGGTCTAACAAATAGTATCAATTTTGAATATTAAGTGGGCCTTGTAAAGAAACTGATTATGTTGAACATATAAAACATATTTAAAATGAGATGCCAGGACTCAAGACAAAGGTCTGACCAGTTTTGTCCTTTTAGAAATGTGAAATCAATATCCCAAAGTGATTTGTGTCCATATTGAAAAGCACTGTGGTGAAGTCTTTTTTTCCTACATTAAAGTCTAGCAGCATGCAGATAAGTGTGCTAATAAGTCAGATTATCCATGGCTGTATGTTTCATATACTTATTTTGAAAACTGATCTTAGAAAAAATATTAAACTAAAAATACTAAGTGGATCTGTTAATGAGTTAGAGGTAACTGAAATTAATGCCACAAAATTGTGTTTTTTCTACTTTTTTCAGCTACCCATTCCATTCTATACCATTGATTCTTTGCCTGGTCCAAGTAACTAGTCATCTTCCATTATCATGTTAACATTTCTTGACCTTTCCAGAAGCTTGCCTTCTGAAACGGACTCTGCCTAGTGGCCTGTATGTAGCTGTGCTCTTCAGAACCCAGAATTGACTTGGGTTATGATTTTTTGTTTAAGTAGTTGACAGCCTGCTGTAAATAAATTACCTTGATTTTAGTTCTTTATCTGCCAAGCTCTTCTGTCGAGATAACCTTCTATCAGAATAGCCTTCAGATACATCATTGTTTCTTTAAGGAATATTATTCACTGAGAGTAATTCAGTAGATCTTAAATAAGATTGAGGAAACTTTTTAAAAGAACACACAAGTCTGATAGGTTGAGGAGCTATCATATGCTTGCTGTAAGGAGGTGGAAAATACTTAAAAGTAATAAGAGTGCTCAATAAATAGTAGCTGCCTTTTAAAAAACAGTTATAGTGTATAAGATGAAAACAAGATCATATCCAGTGGTTTTAGTTGTTGTATTGTTTTTCCCCCCTGTGATTTTCCCAGGGGATTCTAAAATAACAGATTTTTCAAGGGAATTAAATGAAAACATCAAATCATATAATTTTTACTAGAGTAATTATAAGGTGTTTGCCTTCAGTTTCATGAATGAACTTGAAAGATAACTTATGTAAATAGCATGTAAGGAGCAGCACACTTGTGTGATAAGCTCTGGTCTGAGGGTCCTGGCTGACTAGCTGTAAGTCACATCACTTGAACCATCTGTGAAATTATAATACGATCTTCACGTCCTCTCCACTCTGATTTGGGTAGTGATTAAAAAGTGGTAAATGATAGGGGGATGTCAGTGATGAATTGAATGGACTATCATGCCTTTACACTATCAGTAGCAATGATATGAATATAGATGATCTGTTTGATTGTTTTTAACAAATTTTGGAATAATTTCAGGCTTATGGGAAAGTTGTAACACTTAATAAAAAAAATTTTCAGCATATTCTTCAGGTAGATACCCTAAATGTTATTTTCCCGCATTTTGTCTTTTTTTTTTAATATATATATATATATTTTCTTTTATATATTTTCTCTCTCAGGAAGGGAGAGAGAGAGAAAAACATGAATGATGAGAGAGAATCATTGATTAGCTGCCTCCTACATGCCCCCCTACAGGGGACTGAGCCCACAGCTCGGCATGTGCTCTTGACTGAAATGAAACCTGGGACCCTCCAGTCCGCACACCGACCCTCCATCCACTGAGCCCAACCAGCTTGGGCTGCTTTATCGTTTTTTCTCTTTCTCCCTCTCTGCATCTCCCTCTTCCCTCACATCCAATCTTTTTTCTTACATTTGTGAAAGGAAGTTGCAGGCATAATGTCCCTTACAGATACATCAATGTATGTTTCTTGACAATAAGTACAGTTTTTAAAATATAGCCACAATGCCGAACCGGTTTGGCTCAGTGGATAGAGCGTCGGCCTGCGGACTGAAAGGTCCCAGGTTCGATTCCGGTCAAGGGCATGTACCTTGGCTGTGGGCACATCCCCAGTTGGAGGTGTGCAAGAGGCAGCTGATCGATGTTTCTCTCCCATCAATGTTTCTGACTCTCTATCCCTCTCCCTTCCTCTCTGTGAAAAATCAATAAAAAATATATTTTAAAATATATATATAGCCACAATTATCAAAGGGGGTTCAGGAAATTAATTAATAACATAGTAATACTATCAAATGACCTCAACATTTTTGAAGATTATAGACCTGTAGTTTTGTAGAATATCCCTCAATCCTCAAATAGATTTTGGATGACGTGTTTTCAAAACCATATTTAAAATGTTTAATGTATGTTATAAATTGGGTTTTAAATGGCTTTTATTGATTTGAGAGAGAAAGAAACATTGATCAGTTGCGCGCGCCCCCCCCCCCCCGCACACACCCTGTCCAGGAATCGATCTGGTCACCTTTCAGTGCATGAGAATCTTCAGCCAACAGCCTTAGTTGCCAGGGCTATTAGGTTTTAAAATTAGGTTTTAAATGCTTCTTAATTTGTAAGGAAAAAAGGTATCCTGCCCTGAGTGAAATTTTTTTAGTTTTATAAGTGAAGATACTAATTAGTCTTTTAGAAGTGAAATTTCAAGATTTAAAAAAAAAAATTAAAGAGCGAAATCTCAATGATGAGAATCATCCATCAGCTGCCTCCTGCACACCCCCTGTTGGGAATCGAGCCCACAACCCGGGCATATGCCCTCATTAGGAATCAAACTGTGAACCCCTAGGTCATCGGTTAGCACTCAACCACTAAGTCACACTGGCCAGGCGAAATTTCGAGATTTTTTAAAACTCAAGGCAGTTGAACAGTCTGAGACGTTTTAATTTGTCAGAGCTGAGGAGTATGGTGTCAGTTGCTTACATTTTTAAATGTAGCGGAAAGTATCAAAAATCATTTCTCCCCTGTCTAGACACGGGAGAAATTTCTGTTGCATGCTCCTAGGACTACTTGGAAGGTTCCAAAGAAAACTGACATGGTCATTTCTGGAGTTAAGTATGTATATTGAACTGGTGTTGAAAACTTTTAGTGTATTAAGGAAAAGAAAAAAATTAGTCTTTATGTTTGAGGTGATGATAAGCAACAATATAGAGATAGTCATAAGAGGGAGGGGCAGCAGTGAACAGTTAGAGCAGTACTAGGAAATCTGTATAGGAAGTAGGTTTGGAATAATGATGTGAAAACCAGACTAAAGAGTAGAGGAGGGCCCTGGTCAGTGTGGCTCAGTGGATAGAGCATCGGCCTGTGGACTGAAGGGTCCCGGGTTCGATTCTGGTCAAGACCACATGCCCAGTTGCAGCTCAGTCCCCAGTAGGGGGTGTGCAAAGGCAGCCAATCAGTGATTCTCATTGATGTTTCTATCTCTCCTTCCTTCCTCTCTGAAATCAATAAAAATGTTTTTTTAAAAATATAGAGGATGTACTCTAGCAGGATCCGTAGGTTTTAGTGTAATTGACACCATCGAAGAGGCCCTTTGAGTGGGAAAACATAATTGTAAAAACAGATTGGAATACTAATCACAGCACCCTTATCCTGCAGAAAGGTCAGGGGCTTAATCATAAGGAACAGCAACAGCTTGTAATTATTGGAATCGAGAGTCTAATCCAGTGCGGTCTGGTCGGCAAACCACGGCTCATGAGTCACAGTTTGCCGACCACTGGATTGAAGAGTTGTTAAGAGACTTGAACGGGCTAGTGATCAGTTATTGCTGTGAACCGTTAGTGGAACTATATGAACAGAAGTGGGGGTAGTGGACCGGAAGAGTTAATAGGAAATGGAGATAAGTATTAAGACACTGAATTCTTTCACTTTTTAGATATAACTGGAACGATCATGAGAATTTGATGTTAGTGATTTTGGTGTATAAAATGACTTACTAAGTTACACATTTTTACAGAAAGAAATAGAACTGGGCCCTTAGGCAGCTGATATTCTATAAAACACTCGTGAATATTTATTGCATACTTAACAGACATGTGTTAGACACCAGGTTTCCAGCAGGACAGCGGATATGATTTTATGGCACTTACGTTGGAGAGGGGGCTGGGGTTCGAGTAAATATGGATGAAGGGAAATTCAGTGAAGAAGAATAAAGCTGGGGACTGAAAGTAAAGCAGTTCACTCGGGATTATAACATTTTTGCTGCTCCTTGTCCTTTAACGTTTTTGGCCTCGGCCTCTAGCTGCACGGACGGTGGGTCCTCGGCACCACTTTCCCTGTGGCCTGGCTGTGCCGACAGCGCTGATCCGCATGTGGTTGGTGTACAATGGCACACAGCTGACGGTGGCTTCTGTTCATCTGAACCACCGAGTCTGCACTCAGCAATTTCCTACCCCTTTTCTTTTTTAAAAGGACACTGTCAAGTACTTTTAAATGGTTATGTGTAGTAAGGACAATTTCCTGCTTATATTTACTTTCGTTTCTGTTGACTGCCATTTATTATTCTTGTTTAGAATGGTATGTAAGTTAGAGGATTTTTATTTATTATCTTAAAGATCAGTATTAGAGCTCTAGGAATAAGTGTTATGTATTACTGTGATTTCTTGTCTATAAAATAGTACTTAATGGAAAGTATTTTTAAACAAAATTATTTTTAAATAGTGTGTCATTTGAATTTATTGTCGATTTCGTGGTGGTTTTTTTAACTTACAAAAACGAATCAATGTGTTGACTAAGAAATGATTTTTTTTTTTTACACAGAAGTACATACTTAATGCACTTTTAAATATATTCCAAAAATACAGATTAGCCTTCAATGTTCCTTTAATACTCCAAATAAATTTTAGTCAAACTCATTTTCAGTGGCTTCAAACCTGAGTTGGCTAATTATTTGTAACTTGCTTGTTAATGTAACTGAAAGTTTTATTGGTAGTTTCAATATTCTGTTATTGATATTAGTATGGTATGACATTAGTTGTTATGTTTTAAACCATGCTTCTAAGGACAAATGCAGGTTTTGGGTATGAAATCAGATGTTATAATTATGCTATAAACTAAACTGCCAAGAACAAATACAGTTTTTCCTCATGTTTTCTAGTCTCTTTTTTCCCCCATATCTCAGCCACACACATTAAGTGAACGTATGAGATTCTCCTCCCGTTTTTATTTCTTTGTTAAAACATATAGCAATTAGTGGGGTGAAAAATTTCTCTACTGACTGAATTTTTAGTTTAAGTAACTTTTATTTGAGGAATGATTTTGTCAGAACTATTTGCTAACCACAACTGCTTTGTTGTAGGAGGACTGACAAATGGTAGTGGTCGCTATATCTCTGCAGCCCCCGGGGCAGAAGCAAAGTATCGAAGTGCTTCCAGCACTTCCAGTCTGTTCAGCTCCAGCAGCCAGCTCTTTCCTCCTCCGAGACTTCGATATAACAGGTCTGACATTATGCCTTCAGGCCGAAGTAGATTATTGGAAGATTTTAGAAATAACCGCTTCCCAAACCTTCAACTTAGAGACTTGATTGGACACATAGTTGAGTTTTCTCAAGACCAGCATGGTTCTAGGTAAGTGATTATGATTTTTGATACTTTCCGCTACATTTAAAAAAAATTTTAATCCTCTTGTTGGATATATTTTTATTTATATTAGAATGAGAGGGAAGGGGATGGAGAGATATATATCAGTTGCCCCTGCGCACACTCTGACTGGCAATTGAACCTACAACCCAAGTATGTGGTATGACTAGGAATTGAACCCACAGCCTTCTGGTGTATGGATTGATGCTCCATCCAACTGAGCCATGCCAGCCAGAACCCAGCATTTTTGTCTTGGAAATCGCTACCTTGTAAAGGCCTAAGTTTTTCTTGACTAGAATCATTTGATCTGCATAAAAGTTGAAAGCTTTTAAAAAAATACCTACAATGGATTATATTTTGTCTTTTACATTAGGGTAAATAATAAAAATACTGGTTTAGATTCTTTTTTAAGTTTCCAATTTTATGAGAATTTTTCATATTTAAATATAGTAGTGCCTTTTTATTGGATTATTTGTATTACATTGACTAAATCATTTAACATCTTTAAATTTTTCCTAAAATACTTTGAATTCCACAGCCGGCATGGCTCAATATTTAAGCTTTGCCCTATGAACTAGGAGGTCACAGTTTGGTTCCAAGTTCGGGTATGTGCCTAGATTGCAGGCTTGACCCCCAGTGTGGGGCATGCAGGAGGCAGCTGATCATTGATTCTCTCTCATTATTGATGTGTTTTTGTCTTTTTCAAATATATTTTATTGATTTTTTTTTTACAGAGAGGAAGGGAGAGGGTTAGAAAGTCAGAAACATCGATGAGAGAGAAACGTCGATTAGCTGCCTCTTGCACACCCCCTACTGGGGATGTGCCCGCAACCAAGGTACATGCCCTTGACCGGGATCGAACCTGGGACCCTTCAGTCCGCAGGCCGATGCTCTATCCACTGAGCCAAACTGATTTTGGCGTCATCATTGATGTTTTTCTCTCTCTCTCTCCCTTTCCCTTTCTCTCTGAAATCATTAAAATATATTTAAAAATTGTTTTTAATTTTATTTGTGGACTTGAAGCAACCCTGATGTATATATTATCTTTTTGAAAATAAAGTTAAAAGCCAGTTAAATGCTTTTGTGTTCCTGTGTAGATTTACTAAAGGCCCGGTGCACGATCGTGCGAGAGGAGGCCTTCCTTCCCTGGCTGCAGGCACCGGCTTCCCTCTGGCACCCGGGCCACGGGCTTCCCTCACACCGGCCGGAAGGACGTCCGGTCTAATTAGCATATTATTATAGACAGTCAGTGTTACTTAGCTTAAATTGAAACATTCACTTTCGTTATAGAAATATTTGGTGCCTTGTACATTTTATTTTTTAATCCTCTCCCAAAGACATGCTTTTTTAAAAATTGATTTTAGAGAGAGAGGAAGGTGGGGGTTGGGGAGAAGGACATCAGTGTGAGAGTAGAACATCGGTCAGCTGTCTCCCCCACACTCCCCCACTGAAGATCACGCCTGCACCATGGGTGTGTGCCCTGCCTCGGAATCAGACCCTAACCTTTCCGTCAGCGTACAGGACAGTGCTCCGCCAGCTCAGCCACAGTTGCCGGGCAGTGCCTTTGTGCCTTGAATGTGTGTACTGTAATGCTTGAGGTGGTGTGGCCAGGGCCCAGCCAGGGAGGAGCCTGCAGCTGAGGCACATGGCCTTGACCAGAACCAAACCCAGGACCCTTCAATCGCATGCCGGTGCTCTGCCCACTGAGCCAGACCAGCTAGGCTTGAGGTCGTGTTCTCAAGATACAGCACAGAGAGAATGGTAATAAAATTCTTACACGTTTATCAAATTCGAAATACTTTCTTTTTTTATAGTTTTAAGGGAAAACTGAAACTTTTAGTATATGTGCTGCGGAAGGGAGCACTGAAACTGAAATTTAAAAAGTATAGTTATTGATTAGATAGCTGTATATAAATTTTATCACCCCCTAGTTGCAAGTTCCTTAAGAGTAGCAAATGAACCTTGTGTCATTCACAAGGGTAGCTTATAAGGACTTCAGTTGCATCTGATGAGCTTTATTTCTAAGGGTTCTTTTTGTTCTGTTCTAAAAAGATAGTACTATTGTATGTATACCTGAAAATACATGAATAACCAGTGAAATGTTTGTGATTTTCTTTTTTATTGTAATGCAAACAGAATTAATTTAAATATCTATATTCTTATTTTTTGCCTAACTAGTAATTTTAAATGTAATGGTGCTATAAAAGAAATGCTTCATAACTTTTTTTTTTGTTTTTTGTCTTACCTTGGCTGTCCACTGTAGAAAATGTGTTAGTACTGTTTCTGAAAATAATTGTGTTTGTGTGAATAAGGGATGTAAGTATTCAAGTCATACGAATTTGTAGGATCTTGTTTTCAGGGTACTGTCATGCATTTAAATTTTTTTCCCATGTAGATTCATACAGCAAAAACTAGAGAGAGCTACTCCAGCTGAGCGACAGATGGTTTTTAATGAGATTTTACAAGCAGCATATCAATTAATGACAGATGTTTTTGGCAACTATGTCATACAAAAGTTTTTTGAGGTAAGCATTCATAATTGTAAACTGTTCATGCTCAATACTTAGAAAAGCTCAGGAAGTTGGTAAAAGTCATTTTTACATAAAAATATATGAGCTCGAGCGGAAATATTTGCAAATCGTATAAAATAAACATTTTACATCCACACTATATAAAGTACAACTAAAGTTCAAAAAAGACAGCTCAATTAAAAAGTGAACAAAGGACTTGAATAGACATTTTTCATAGATGATATACAAATGCCCATAAGTATAAAGCTCAACATTTCAAAACCACAATGAGATTTCACTTTACATTTATTAGGATGACATAATTTTAAAAAATGGAAAACAATGTTGGTGGAGCTGTGAAGAAGTTGTAATCCTTATACATTCATTTTTAGTGGAAATGTAAAATGGTTCAAGCTGCTGTGGAAAAGTTTGGCATTTCCTCAGAAACTAAACATTACATTGCTATACAACCCAGCAATTTTGCTCCTAGATATATATAGGATGGGGCAAAGTACGTTTATAGTTGTGAGAAGGCAAAACAGTTTTTCTTGTATTATTTATTATTGTATTTTCCATATGAACAACTGTAAACCTACTTTTGCCCCACATTGTAAGTGTTCATTACAGTATTATACAGAATAGCCAGAAGGTGGAAAAAACCCAAATGTCCAACAGATAGATAGATGTGTGGGCCTACCTTAAAATGGAAGGTTAATAATAGGATAGTCTTTATTTGGAAAAGGCTAATATGCAAATTGTCCCATCAACCAGAACTTTGACCAGGAGTTCAACCTGATTGGGGACAGGGCCAACCACTCATGGCCCCTCCTTCTGGCGGGTCTGGTCCAATTCGATAATCTCGGGGTGGGCCAGCCAGACCCCATCCATGCACAAATTCATACACCAGATCTCTAGTTTATAATTTAACTTATTATTAGTTTATAATTAAATGTCTGTGTTGTAGTTTATGTCAGAATATAGTTGAGAATTAATTAGTCTGAATGTATGGCTCAGATTCTTTATTAAAGACTAGAGACCTGGTGCACGAAATTTGTGCACGGGAGAAGGAGGTGTGTTCTGTTCCTCAACCCAGCCTGCACCCTCTCCAATCTGGGACCCCATGAGGGATGTCCGATTGCCCACTTAGGCCCAATTCAAGAATGCTGGCTTCCAGTCACCTTCTTGATTGCCCCTTACCACTTCTGCCTGCCAGCCTGATCACCCCCTAACCACTCCCCTGCCAGCCTGATCTACGCCTGTCTGCTCCCTTGCTGGCCTGATTACCCCTAACTGCCCTCCCCTGCAGGCCTGGTCCCCCCCAACTGACCTCTCCTGCAGGCCTGGTTTTCCCCATCTGCCCTCCCCTGCCGGCCTGGTCTCTCCCAACTGCGCTCTTCCTACCTGCCCATTCACCCCTAACTGCCCTCCCCTGCAGGCCATCCTGTGGTTGGCTATCTTGTGTCCACATGAGGACAGCCATCTTTGACCACATGGGAGCGGCCATCTTGTGTGTAGGAGTGATGGTCAGTTTACATATTACTCTTTTATTAGGTAGTATGAAGGCTGTTGGTTTGAAATGAAAAGTGAAAGTGTATGTTAACAAATTTTTTATCCCAACGAAAGCAGTGCACTTATTTCAGGCATCTCTGGGTCTTAGTTAACTTTTTCTAAATGCCTTTTCCCTTCATAACACCCAAATGTGCTATTTTAAAAGTGGATTTAACAGGCTGTAAACAGTGGGTTATTTAAGTTTAGCAAGGTAGCTTATGGTCGGTCACTTTTTAATAATAATATTTTTCTCTTGTCAGTTTGGGAGTTTGGATCAAAAATTGGCCCTGGCTACTCGTATTCGCGGCCATGTCCTGCCCTTGGCCTTGCAGATGTATGGCTGCCGTGTCATTCAGAAAGCGCTAGAGTCTGTTTCTTCTGACCAGCAGGTAATTGTAAGTTCAGACAAAGTTTTCGTGTTTTTTCAGTCTTTAAATTACTTCATTTTGTTAGCTTATAACCTTGGAGTGAAATATCACATGTTTTCAGTTAAACTACCATATTAAACAGCAAGTTATTATTACTGGTTGGGCTCAGTGGATCAAGTGTTGGCCTGCGCACTGAGGGTCCTGGGTTCAGTTCTGGTCCAGGGCACATGCCTAGATTGCGGGCTTGATCTCCAGTGAGGGGCGTGCAGAAGGTGGTTAATCAGTGATTCTCATCTGATGTTTCTCTCTCTCTTTCCCTCTCCTTTTCTCTCTGAAATTAATAAAAAATGTATATATTTTTAAAAGTCATGCAATGGATTTTTGCTCTGCCCTCTATTTACTTTCTTCATCATTTCATCTCTTTGGTGAAGATATTTTATTACTGTGTGGTAAGCAGAGTGCTACATAGTGGTTGTTTTTGCTGTCACTTGCTTATTTGATTTTCTGTCATATTGGGAATACATTTTACTATTTCCAGAAGTTAAGATAACCTCTGTTAGGATTATACACCAATGTTTGTTTGGAATTTTTAACTGATGAAAATATTTTTTAATTGAATATATGTTACAACTAGGAGCCCAGTGCACGAAAATCGTGCACTGGGGGATGGGGGGTCCCTCAGTCCAACCTGCCCCCTCTCACAAACTGGGAGCCCTCAGGGGATGTCCTCCTGGTGGCTTACAGAGGCTTTTGGCCTGGGCAGGGGGCCCTCAGCCCCCTCAAATCGCTGGCTCTGCCCCGCCCCCTTGGTTCTGATGGCTTGCTTCACAGTGATCCAGGTGCCAGGATGTTCCTGGGACACAGACGCTGAGTGCCTATGTATGCAAATAACTGCCATCTTTGCTGGGTTAATTTACATGCTTACTCTGATTGGCTATGGGTATAGTGGAGGTGTGGCCAATTTACATGTTAGTCTATTAGGTAAGGTGGGGAAATAACAAATTTCTCTGCAGTCTCAAACTGGTATAGATACTTTAAAGTTATTTTAAGTTTCTTTAATATTTTAAAACTAGAGGTCTGGTGCATGAAATTCGTACACTTGGGGGGTCCCTCGCCCTGGCCTGCGCCCTATCACAGTCTGGGAGTTCTGGGGGATGTCTGACTGATGGCTTAGTGAGCCTAAGCCATCAGTCAGACATCCTTAGCATTACCACAGAGGCGGGAGAGGCTCCCACCGCTGCCGCTGTGCTCACCAGCCTTGAGCCCGGCTGCTGGTTGAACAGTGCTCCCCCTGGGGAGCACACTGACCATCAGGGGGCAGCTCCTGCATTGGATGTCTGCAATCCCCCCTCCGACCCCGTGGTCATTGTGCATCATAGTGACCAGTCATTCCACCATTCGGTCATTTCCATATTAGCCTTTTATTATGTACGATATAAAACTCTTGGGAATAAGCTTTACATGAACCAGTTAATGAGTAATGGTAGTGTTTTTGGATTCTTTTTGTTTGTTTGTTTGTTTTAATACATTTTTATTGCCCTTAATCAGTTTGGCTCAGTGGATAGAGCATCGGCCTGCCGACTGAAGGCTCCCGGATTCGATTTCGGTCAAGGGCATGAACCTTGGTTGTGGGCACACCCCCAATAGGGGGTGTACAGGAGGCAGCTGATCAATGTTTCTCTTTCATCGATGTTTCTAACTCTATTCTTCTCCCTTTCTGTAAAAATCAATAAAATATATTTTATTGATGTGTCTGTGTATAAATTGTTTTCAGAGAGAAAAGGAGAGGGAGAGAGATATCAAAATATCAATGATGAGAATCATCTGCACATCCCCTGCTGGGGATCAAGCGGCAACCGAGGCATGTACCCTAACCAGGAATTGAGCCAGGACAATCACTGAGTCATGCTGCTGGACTCATGCCGTCGTCCAGAATAATTACTTGGGGGAAGAGTAGTGCTAAGTAGAGAAAAAGATCTGGATGAGTTATATTAGTTGTCAGCTGAGAAAGATGGGTAGATGTACACAGTGGAGATAAAGATAGTCATTTAATTATGGCCAGTTCCTCACTGGGTTATGTTTTAGCTGGGATCATTCAAATTATAATGTTGCATAATTTTTTAGTAATTTCACCTTACTGGCTTTCGTAAATTACACTTTGTTGGGGAGGGTTAAACTTTGATATGAAAAAAAGTTGCAAACAATTTTGATTATACTTTTCTCGTTTCAATATTTGTAATCCTGTTATGTTTGATGAGGCAGTTATTTAAACATCATCTTTTTTGCAGAGTGAAATGGTAAAGGAGCTAGATGGTCATGTACTCAAATGTGTGAAAGATCAGAATGGAAACCATGTTGTACAAAAATGTATTGAATGTGTTCAGCCACAGTCACTACAATTCATCATTGATGCTTTCAAAGGACAAGTAAGATTTTTTTTTGGCTTCTACCTAGTTAGCCTAGTTAGTGGGGCATTATTTTAGATTTTGAGTGTTAATACATTTTTCATGTCACAAAATAATACCCAGTACTTAGGAGACAAAATAGTGAATGTCCACTAATTTCTGCCTCTGTTGCAGAGTGAGTCAATACCTTCATTTTTTTGAAGCTGAGAAATAGAAATATGAGTTTAAGTACATTACTTTAAGAAGTTAAGATAACCTCTGTTAGGATTGTATACCAATTTTTTTCCAAACTTCTTGGGAGAAGAGTGAGGAAAACTTGAAACTATATAATAAGAGACAAATATTAATTAGTAATAAATACATCGTAATTAATAGTTTCTAATTACAACGTGCACTGTCTTTTGTTTAGGTTCCTTTTAAATCAAAATATCTGCTAACACTTAAATTGAGCAATGCAATTTGAAAATCACATAACTTTTAAATTGAAGGTGTGTTACAATGGGGAAATATTAACAAATTTGATGATGTGTTAAATGTGAATTCCCACCATTTTATTTAAATTATTCAGCGTGTCAGAGAATGGAGAGCTTAACTCCTCCCATTTTGTTTAAGGTGCTTGTCCTTTCAACTCATCCTTACGGCTGCAGGGTCATCCAGCGCATCCTAGAGCACTGCACTGCGGAGCAGACCTCGCCCGTCTTAGAGGAGCTCCACCGGCACACCGAGCAGCTGGTCCAGGTGAGCTCTCACCGTGTGAACTGTTACGTATTTAAATGGTTACTTGCTTTTTTAAAGACATAATAACTTTCTTAAACCAATACACTGTAGACACAGTGAGACAAAATCTGTATTCTGACTGTATGCTACTGGCTTTTGTAGAAAAATGGTTAATATCTTTTTTAAAGATAATCATTATTCTTAAGGAATGACTTAAATAATTTTTAAATATCTTTACTTAGGATCAGTATGGCAATTATGTCATTCAGCATGTCCTGGAGCATGGTCGACCTGAAGACAAGAGCAAAATTGTTTCCGAAATCAGAGGGAAGGTCTTAGCCCTGAGTCAGCACAAATTTGCCAGGTATTCCATTGTTTTCTAAGTCTGAGGATCTGTTCTTCCAGCTCTTTGGCTTTTATTAGTAAGCACAGAAATGGATATGAACGTAACATTGAAATGTAATCTTCAGTAGAGTCAAACAGCACATGCAGAACATTGCTTTTATTCTAAAGAATCTACATAACAAATGAGTTTGCCCACATGTCCTATTTTTAAAATATGTAGTTAGAAAATTATGTCCCCAAGACCTCTGAGTAAATGCAAATTTATTTAGTGCATGTTTGTGGAAATCTCAAACCTTATTAATAACCTAGTTCCCCATTTTAAAGTTATAATATTAATTACAATTTAATTATGATTTTAAGAGGCTCATAATTAAACTTGTGGAAGTCCAATATGTGTCCTTCTATGATATCAATTTGTTTTAAAAGTAATTTTAAGAGAATTATAAAAGCCTAGGGGCCCGGTGCACGAAATTTGTGCACTGGGGGTGGGTGGTCCCTCACCCAACCTGCCCCCTCTCACATACTGGGAGCCCTCAGGGGATGTCCTGTCCAGCTGATGGCTCAGCCCCGGCTGCCTGCGACCAACCGGCCCCGGGGGCTGGGCGCTCGCCACCACTGTTTCATCTCCACCCCTGGGGCCCGGCACTGCAGGAGCGAAGCTTCGGTCAAATTTGCATGTTTCTCTTTTATTATATAGGATTCTCATCTTGATTCTTCTGTCTTCCAGTGTATTGAGCAAGTTCTTCAAAAATCAAGGAAATTTTGCTAAAAGAAAAGAATAACAATAGAGTTTTTTGTGTATGTGCTTTAATTTTCAGCAATGTAGTAGAAAAGTGTGTTACTCATGCCTCCCGTGCTGAGAGAGCTTTACTGATTGATGAAGTTTGCTGCCAGAATGACGGTCCTCACAGTGCCTTATACACCATGATGAAGGACCAGTATGCCAATTATGTGATTCAGAAGATGATTGATATGGCTGAACCTGCTCAGAGAAAGATAATCATGCACAAGGTAATACCTTTAATAGCATTGAAAACGGTTGATTCAGTTTGTGTGGCTTTAGACTATGCTTCTAATTTCCCTAGGTTTTAAATGTCCTTATCCTAATACATAAAAGCCCAGGTCCATAACGACCAAAGGCTCAACAGACCACAAGTCTACAGTGACCCAGCCCTGACTGCTGAGGGGCTGCGGATCAGGCCCGGAGCGAGTCCTGGAGAGAGAGCCCGGGTCTGATCCATAGCCTCCATGGCAGCTGTTGATCAGCCCTTGCCTCTTTCTCTCCGGAGACACATGGCTGCGTCCCTTTCTCTCTGGGCCTCCATGAGGGCTGCAGATCAGCCCTGCCTCTCTGATCAGGCCTGGGGATAGGCCCGGAGACACTGACTGGCATAGAAACCGACCAATCAGAACCAAATCTGGGTGAACTGCGAAGGCAGAATCTAAGGGGGGAGCTGAGGAGGGGTTTTAAGGGCAACAGCTGTTGGGTGTGAGGTGTAAGAAAGTTCAGTTTTTTAATGACTGGTTTGGTAGTATAGTGCATATGTCTGGCTCTCAGTCCAGATACAGGGATTATGTATTTTTGTCTGCCAGGAACATCTCCTACTGAAAAATAGTCGTCCCCCCCCCACCACCTCCATTAAGCCGTCTTGTATAATATATCTATACTAATAATGTATACTAATAAAAGGGTAATATGCTAATTAGTGCAGGTCAACCAGCCATCTTCCAGATGTCAGAATTCCTTATAGACAAAGCCATGATGGAGGAGGTTAAGGCAGGGCAGTTGGAGGCAATCAGGCCACCAAGAGAGAGCAGCTGAGGGTGAAATCAGGCTGGCAGGGAAGGGCAGTTGAGGGCGAGATCAGGCAGGCAAAGGCAGTTAGGAGCGACCAGGCAGGTGAGTGGTTAGGAACCAGTGGTCCCAGATTGCAAGAGGGATGTCTGATTGAAAAGAGTGCAGGCTGGGCTGGGGGAAACCCACCCTCATCCCTATCCCTGTACACAAATTTCACGCACCAGGCCACTAGTATATGTTATAATTATGGGGGTGGTGGAATGTAATGGTACCCTGACTTGAAGTTAGTGTGGTGCACCCTTTATTAAATTCTTAAGGTAATGTGCTCAATAAAATCAAATTCATTTCTTATCTATTTATCTGCCTTTAGCATTGTTCTTCCCTCTCTTATTTTGGCATACTTGATTTGCCATTTTACATGGATCGAACATCGATTTTTAAAATCTAATTAGATTTTCTCAACATAATAAATTTTCCAGAGACAGTTTGTTTGTTTTAAATCAGGTTTTTTTTCTCTCTATCTTCTTCCTAAAGTCTAATAATTCTGTAAAGACATCATTAAGTTCCATTAAAAATCTATTAAAAAGAACATTGAAGGAAATAATATTTAAAAACTCTTAATCTTTTTGTAAATTTAGTCATTTAAAAAATGGAACATAACCTCTTTGGATTCCTCCTTATATTAAAGAGAAAATGATCTTGTAGGATCATAAAAGTATTTTTGGCCTTCTGATTTTTAGAATTTTTCAGCTGTTGTATGTCTACCTTTTTATAAATATATTTTTATCGGTTTCAGAGAGAGAGAGAGGTCAGTGATGAGGGAAAATCACTGGTCACTGCCTTCTTCGTGCCCCTTTGGTGCGGCCCACAGCCGAGCGCGGCCTGACTGGGGCCTGAGCAGTGACCGGCTCAGGCCAGAGCTGTCCGGCAGCTTCTGGTCTAACTGCAGTCAGCAGTGCTTCCTGTGAATGTCTTTGCATAAATGATTTTGTAAGGGAAATATTTAGAGTGGAATTGCAGGTAAAGCTATGTAAACATTTTACATTTTAATAGGTACTGCCAAGTTGCTCTCAGTTTGCACATCTGTTTAGTCGGTATATAGAAAGGGTACCTGTTTTATATTATAACTACCAATTATTTATAAAGTTCTTGCTGATCTAAATGGGAAGATAATGTTATGATTTCTAAAATTTATAATTTCAAACCAATTAGTAAGATATTGGACCCATTGGTAAGATAATCTTAAATGTATTAGCCATCACACATCTGACCTCTTGTTTATGTTTTCTGCTTTATTTTGTATTGAACTTTTGTCCAGCTTCTCAAGTTATAAGATTCTGCCTTCACAGACTGTGGTAGCTCACTAGAGATACTCTCCTGCCGGGCGTGGAGCCCCTCTCTGTTCTTTGAAAACCCAAATTATTCTTCTAAATTACTCAGATATGGGGCAGTTTTTTAAGAAATTAGAAACTAAAAACATATCCTAAGCAAAGTATTTGTTTTTCAGATTCGACCTCACATTACTACTTTGCGCAAATACACATACGGGAAGCATATACTGGCCAAGTTGGAAAAATACTATTTGAAAAATAGCCCAGACCTAGGGCCTGTTGGAGGGCCACCGAATGGAATGCTGTGAACGAGAAAGAGGAGGAGGACAATGTGACCCTAACCACGTGACAAGAACGTTTCTTTTGTGAATTATCAAAACACAACTCAGCTATGAATCTTCAAGGTTTTTTTTAAAGCAAAACTATTTATTGACTTTATTCATCCATTTGTAAATTTTTTAAGGTTCTTGTGTATATTTGGGGGGTGGGAGTGGTGAATTATAAATGAGATTTCGCCCTGAGTGGAGACCTATCAGATTGGATGGCTGGCAAAGCACAGAATGCCTGTATATGATGTAACTGTATCAAAAAAAGCTGTCACATATTTTGTAAATTTTTACCTTGTAAAGCCACAAAAATAGTTTTTAAAGGAAAAAGTACAGTATTCTTTTAATAAACTGGCTTGCAGTCTGGTAGGTCTGTGGACCCCATAGCACAACAGGTTTATAGAGATGTATATAGAAATATAGTCTTTTTCTTTTTGTCCTGTGTGAAGCCTTTTATAACAGATTAACAAATCAACTACATAAATATTATTCATAAATTTTTAAAAAGTTAAGTTGTATTTTGGTAATTCACAATCAATCATGCAAATAAAATTCAGCAAGTAAGATAATTAAATGATTTGAGATGGAAAGAACTTAACATTATTTACAGTGGATGTGGTTTTAATCAAATACTGCCCTAAAATGTCTCTGGCAATGTACAGAAGTATTGTATATACTTAACACATGTAATTGTTGTAAGAGATAGAAAAAAAATACAAAATCATGGTGACACTTCCATCCAGTTTTGTGCACTAAACGGAAAGTTAAGTCCCATTTTAACTTTTCGGTTTGGTTTGCAATGATAAAGAGTGGAAATTTGTATATTGTTTTGCTTATAGAATTACAAGGATATGTTGAGGAAGTGTTGAGCTTTATTTTGCTTTTTCATAGTAGATTTCAGAAAGTAGGAACCAGATAGAGTGAAAAGGGGGCCGCTGAAAAGTGAGTTTGATAGCTCAACATTTAAGCATGATTACATATTCAGATAGCTTTTTTTGCTTCCTATAAATATATGCATTGTGTGTGTAGTAATAGATGGTAAGTTACAATTTGGAAAAGCAAATCTTGTTTCAGTGTTTATTATAAAAGCCTTGCTAATTTAGTAGTAATGCTTTCCTTGGTTGTACAGGTGTACATTTGTAAACCATCATGCTGTAAATGGAATTTGTTTTATCTCTTTGGGAAACGTTTGCATTTTAGTGTACATTTATGTCCCTGCCCTCTTTGACCTGGCATATAGTGTTGTATAATGTAAATTTATTTCTCCAAATCAAGAGTGATTTTTTAAAAATTTTTTATCTTTATATGATTTCAGAAGTATGAACCAACTTTCTTTTTATTATTACGAGAAACACTTTGTTTTATAACAGTTAATGTGGACATGCTAGGTAGGATTTGGAGCCCTTTCAAGAAGTCAGGGTATGTGCATAATGGAAAGTATTGGACAGACACTTGGTTTTACATGGAGGCCAGTGCTTTTTCCACCTTATTAAATGTGATGTGACTTTTCTTTGTACAGAAGAGAACTGTATTTTTGGATAGCCTACTCCCAAGTAAGAGCAAATCTGTATGATAACATTTTTTTCTCTGGACATAAGACATAACAGTAACATGATGTACATTTACAAGCGGCCTTATGTACATTTCCCAGCAATCTTTTTAAGGCGAAATTGTGACCATATGTGTATAATTAAAATCGTTTTTAATCCTTTGCCTATGAAAATATTTTGGAAAAAAACTTGCTTTGTATATTCAGTTTCTGAAAGATAAAGAAAGTGCTTTGTATTTTGTTGAAGTCAGTATTTTGTATAAAACATTTATGTTGACCCACTTACGTTTAGTGCTGAAAACTAACGAACCGTGCTCTCTCTAGATTGAACGCGTAAGGGAATTTTAGTAGGAGATCTGCAGGAGAAAAGCGATCTTCTGAGCACAGTATTGAATATAAAGGTTTTTATCACTCAGCTGCTCATATCATGAACCTACAAATAATGGCATGAAATTTGGGGTGCCAGGCATACTTTTTCATATTTTATTTGAGTTGCTCTGGTTGTTTTAACCCAGCATTCCATGTCAGGCCATTAAATCCAACCACTTGTCACTGTCACTTCAGAGCCGCACTGGCTCCTCGTGTCCCCGCCCCGGGGATCGAGCTTCCCCGCGGAGCCGCGCTCCCCCCGCCTTTGTTTCGCCAGCCTGCCTGTCTTGGCCCCGCGTCCGGTGTTTGTTCCCAGTGTCCATCAGCTCGGTTTTAGGATCCACACTCTCTGCTGAAGATTGGTAGTGACCTTGGATTTGCACAGTTGAATTCCTGATTTCCTTTATCTGGAGCCTCTGTTGGCACAGGCACCCCTGCAAATTAGGAAAGTTCTAGAGAACAGCACACGGGGAAGCAGCCCTCTCGGGTTCTGATGGCCGGTCCCCTGTGTCCGACAACCTAATCGTCCCCGTACTTCGGGGCCTGTCCTAGAAAAAGATGTGACCTTGTAGACGTGACGGTCTGCCATGTTGGGTACCCACCTGTAATTTCACCTTGAGTAAAAGTTGGCATGGAGTTCTGATAAAATCTGAAAATGGCATTTCACAATGAAGGGGCTCACCCGGGCGGAGTGTCCCCTTTCAACATGGGTTGTTTCTGGACCAGTGTGTCCTAAGCCCTGGCTCTTACTGGTTCATATGAAATAATGTTATCTTCACTTCTTTGTATATTATGTATAAATTAGAAAATGAAAAATGTGTGAATAACATTGTATGAAATAAATCTGGTCTTGTGTTTTTCTCTAGATAAATACCCCTTTGTACCTCAGTTTAATTCAGATTGCCCGTTCAAGTTTACTCTGACTTAAGGAAAACAAATATTTTTATTGCATGGCCGCCAGTCTGGAGCTTCTGATCCTCTGATGGTATCAGTCCTCTCTTTGGATCAATTTCAGGATTTTTGTCCAATTACATGAAGTGTTTATACACGCTGGGGTTTGAGAACTCATCCAAGTTCAGTGCTTTCCCCTGGGGCAGTACTAGTTCTAAATCCTCATTGATCTTAAGAATTGAGAATATATAAAGATACCTAGGATCTAATTCACAACTAATACTAATATTTTCAATTTCCTGTCCCTGCTACAGCTATTTAAAATAATAACCACACACAATTTGATGGCATCCAAAATGGAGATGACATAAAACTAAAAGGGAAAAGGAATTTTCATTGTACGCATAGTTTGTCCTCAGTTTTCATGTTACCTTGATAGCTGAAATCAACCCTTCTGAAATTGTTGGCCCACCCACCCCACTTTGTAGTGATGAAATTATGATTCTCTAAGTCAATAATGCATCTTCCCGCTCTCAGTAACCTAAAAGTAGTACTCTTGCCCTCATGACTGGTTTCTCAGGTTTAGGGGGAGGGCAGAGAAACCCCTACGGAGCAGGATTCACTGTCTACCGTACTTACCTACCTTAGGAGGACCCCACGAACATCTGCTGGGCTGGTGTCCTGACTTAGTGAATTCATCTATGCAAACAGTTGAAGAGTGGAGTTCTGTGGCATCCGGTGCTCCCCGGAGGGAGGCAGACAAGCCTAGGTCGGCCCCTGAGGAATGTGGGAAACAACCCTCTAGGCCTTCAAGTTACCTGTAAAGGAGAGGAATATCCTGACTGCCCACAGAACATTGGATCTGAGGGGATACTTGATGCTGAGAACCTAACAGCTACAGTGTATAAAAGCATAATATGCTAATTAGGTTGTATGTCCTGGACAAAGCCAGGGCTGCAAGGGAAGCCCAGGTGCCAGAGGGAAACCAGTGTTGTCAGCCAGGGGAAGGAAGGCCTACTCTTGCATGAATTTTGTGCATCAGGCCTCTAGTCCTGTATAATAAAAGGCTAATATGCAAATTGACTGACATCACTATGACGTACACTGACCATCAAGGGACAGATGCTCAACGCTTCCACAGGGGGAGCGCAGCTCATCCAGAAGCCAAGTGGCTGGCAAGCACAGCAATGGTGGCGGAAGCGTCCCACATCCACAGCAGTTCTAAGGGTCCAACTGACGGCCTAGGCCTGCTCCCACACATCCCCCGAGGGCTCCCGGACTGAGAGGGTGCAGGCTGGGCTGGGGGGGATATACCCCCACCCTAGTGCATGACTTTTGTGCATCCGATCTCTAGTAGATCATACAAGCTTAAATTTTTTGTTGAACTTTACTACCTCCAAATTCTGTAGACGACTTCTCACATTTATATTCCAGCAATAGAAAATTTTTCCTAGTTATTTACCAGTATCTTAAGCCAAATGGAGTTGCCCTGTATTCTACTTGGTAATTGAGGGACTTGCTAGACTAACTTAGTTGAAAGTGTGTTGGATATCAGAGTGTAACCCATCGGTTGGGACTCCGGAGTTAGGATGCCCCGGTTCCAAACCCTTTTGCTTTCACATCATTCGGCAAACAGTTTCTCTTGTAAGCCGGAGTTTCCTGGTAGTGTGGGAAAGGGGAATGACCCCACCTCCTAACGCTGTGAGGGGTGAAAGAGAATGGAGGCCAGGGAGGACTCTGTCCCCTGCCGTTGTGAGTTCACGAGGTGTGTGTGTGTGTTTTATTTTACTTTGCCTGCATAACCGCCTCAAAACATTGGGTGTGGAGTGCTTTTATGTTTCTGCAAACAAGCCCTTGAGGAAAGTTGCAGAAAAATCACTGACTCAGTGGGAAAACTATAGAAGATACGATTAAGTAAGTTCACAGCGTTTTGTGTGTTTTTGTTCTAATCCAAGTAATAGCTCTGCTCAGAGGTATACGGCTGCTGGAACGGAGGTGTCAGATCCAAAGCAGCGCAGTGGAGACACGCACACACACATGCACACGCGCACATGCACACGCGCACACACACGGACATGCACAGGCACACCTGCGCCACTGGAAGAGCGTGTGAGACCCAGACGCCGCTGCAGGTGGACGTCAGCCCGGCTCAGGACACGGCCTGGTTTCTGCGTCCTCACAGCCGCGGTCCCGGAGCCGGGGGAGGCCCTGTGCCGCGTGGCTTCAGGAAGAGAGAGGTCTGCCAGCAAACCCGTTTGCGATGAAAGAGCCGCCGCGGCTCCCGGGGGGGCAGGGGTCTGCCTTGTGAGTTGAGCCCCAGTGACAGCCAAGTAGGGACGTTTAGAAAGCTGGGTTATGTGCAATTCCCGTACGGGAGTCTCCTTAAAAAACGTTACTGGTTTGGGGGGGCAGGGGGGGAGGAGCATCGAGGCGTCCACACCGCTGGCTGCCTCCTGCGTGCTCTCTGCTGGGCAGCAAGCCCAGAAACCGCAGCCACGTGCCCCGAGTGGGGATCGAACCCGGGACCTTTCGGGACGGGGGTTGACATTCGACCGCTGAGCCACACGGGCCCGGCAAAAGCCGCCTTTTAAGCACAGCGGGAGCCAACGTCCCCGGGCCGAATGCGGCGCTGGGGCTCCCGGGCGCAGCCTCTGCCCAGTCTGGTCTCGGTGACGGGAGGCAGGCGGGATCGGGCCGGGGACTGGCTTTGCATAGGGATCGAGGCTGGAGGGAAAGCTCACGCGCGCGTGTGTGTGTGCGCGTGTGTGCGTGTTTGTGTGTGCGAGCGCGTGTGCGTGTATGCATGTGTGCGTGTGTGCATGTGTGTGTGCGTGTGTGCATGTGTGTGCATGTGTGTGCGTGTGCGTGTGTGCATGTGTGTGTGCGTGTATGTGTGTGTGTGCGTGTATGTGTGTGCGTGTGCGTGCGTGTGTGTGTGTATGTGCGCGCGCCCCTGCTCCTGCACAGCGTCATGCCTTGCACAGCCTGGCTGCTGCACGCCCACCAGTCCCTCTGGCACCCACTCCAGCCCCCACTCCAGCCCCCCATTGCCCGCCCGCCCTGAGAATTATTTCCGTTGCCCGGTCTGGTGCCGGGTGGGGGCATTATTTCCCCAGTCTGCTTTCAGAGTGCTTCGGGGACTTTCCCCGGGGAATTGTGGGGAGAGGACTGTCAAACTAAGGTTCACACCCGAGGGCGCCTGCCTCCCCCAGCCCCCAGTCACATCTTCGCCATCACTGACGTTCAGGCAGCACTTCCCTGTGTGCCGGGTCCCGCGCCAGCCCTTCTCGGCGCTTCTGTGATCCTCAAACCGAGGCAGGCCCCAGCATCTCCCCGTCAGAGAGGAACAGGTTAAAGCACAGAGAGGTCAGGCTACTTGCTCGAGGGCACGCAGCTGATGGCTGCTGAGAATGTGCAAGAGGAAAGAGCATACAGCTGCCGGCTGAGGGGGTGAGGGGTGAGAAAGAACTGGCCTGCGGCTTTCCTGCCCCGAGCCAGGAAGGAATCAGCCCTTCTTCCCAGCGGGGGCGGAGCCACAGCCTGCCCCAGGCTCCTCACGCCCAGGTGGAGGGCAGGAGGACCAGGAAAGGGGGAATGGGGGTTTGCGGCAGGCCAGGCCGCCGCACCCCGGGAAGTGGCTCAGGGTGAGTCAGCCCGATCACACCTGGGAGGGCGCGGTGGCCCCGGCACAGCTCCCCTCGGAGAGCTTCCGGCCAAGGCCTCCACAAAGGTTGCTCTGGAGATGACCCAGAGCCGAGTCCAGAGCCAGGGGCGGGCGCTTAGGAAAGACCTCAGTGCCCAGCCCAGCGCTGCCCCAGTGCCCACAGCCGCTGCGCTCTTGATTTGGCCCCTCCGGGCTTTCTGTTTGTTTGTTTTTATATTTCATTGATTTGTCACAGAGAGGAAGGGAGAGACAGAGAGAAACTTCCATCAGCTGCCTCCTGCACACCCCCAACTGGGGACGTGCCCACTGCGAAGGTACGTGCCGTGACTGGAGTCGAACCTGGGACCCTTCGGTCCGCAGGCCGACGCTCTATCCCCTGAGCCAAACGGGTTCGGGCCGGCCTCTCTGTTAACATGAACCAGATGGAAAACACAGCCACTGGTTTCAGAATCTCCCACTCCCCTCCCTCCCCATCCCCGAGCCTCACCGCATTCTGTCTCTTCCAAACTTTTCATTCCTGCCCCGTCCGCATCTTTACTGCCCCCCCCATGTCCCCCCCCCCCCCCCCCGGCAGACTTGGTCCTTTCTGCTGCCTGCCTTACGTGCCCCCCGCCCCCCGCCACCTCCCACCCTGCCATGCATGGCAGAGGACCTTTCCAACAAGTGCGACTTGTCATTGGCCCCTCTGCTCTGCGCGGTCAGGGACTGCTCTGGCCGGGGCCCGCCCACCGGTGGCATGCAAAGCGACCCAGGCCGTCTCCATGTGACCCAGCTCTAGCCAAAGGGCCTCTGCTCCGGCCTGACCAGGCCACTCAGATGCCCTCCAGTTCCTGAACATTCTGAACCTCTCTCTGGCTTCCTTGCCCCTTCTTTGCTGGGGTTCCCACCTGGCATGACCTTGGCCTACTTCATCTGCTGGTGGTTGGCTACATAATGGCCCCCCAAATAGCCACGTCCCAATGTCTGGGACTTGGATATGTTACCTTCCATGGCAAAATAAATAAATAAATAAAAATGGAGCCGGAACCGGTGTGGCTCAGTGGATAGAGCGTCGGCCTGCGGACTGAAAGGTCCCAGTTTGATTCCGGTCAAGGGCATGGACCTTGGTTGCGGGCACATCCCCGGTGGGGGGCGTGCAGGAGGCAGCTGATGGATGTTTCTCTCTCATCGATGTTTCTGACTCTCTATAACTCCCCCTTCTTCTCTGTAAAAAATCAACAAAATATATTAAAAGTAATAAATAATAATAAAAGTGGAGATTTGCAGATGTGATTCCGTGAAGCATCTTCGGAGGGCGAGGTTATCCTGGTTTGCCCACGGGGGCTCCGAATGCAGTCACCCGCATCCTTACGAGAGGGGGTTTTGTCAGAGACGAGAGGCGATGTGAAGACGAAGCGGAGAAGCGACTGAAGATGTGGGCGCTGAAGGTCCGTGCGATGCCACCGCAAGCCAGGGGGTGCTGGCAGCCGCCGGAAGCTGGGAGGGGAAAGGGGCAGGTTCTCCTTCAGCGCCTCTGGAGGGAGTGCAGGCCGGCTGATCCCGTGGTTTCTTTCCTTTTTCTTTAAAATACCTTTTATTGATTTTAGAGAGAGAAACATCAGTGATGAGAGAGAATCATCGATGGGCCGCCTCCTGCACACCCCGTCCTGGGGATCGAGCCCGCACCCCAGGCGTGTGCCTTGGCCACATTCGAACCTGGGACCCTTCAGCCCGCAGGCCAGCGCTCTGTCCACTGAGCCACACCGGCAAGGGCTGACCCCTTGGTTTCGACCCAGGAAAACGAACTTGGGGTTTCCGGCTGCCAGGCAGGAAGGGAACAAAATCGTGCTGTTTTTGTGGCTGTAAGCAACGCCCCAACCTGTAGGGAATTTTCGTGGGTTGATGTGAGCCACGCCGAAAACTGCCAGGAACTGAGGAAATGCGCCTGGAAACGGCAGTTTTGCAGCTTATTTATTTATTTTTTCATATATGTGTTATTGATTTTTTACAGAGCGGAAGGGAGAGGGATAGAAAGTCAGAAACATCGATGACAGAGACACATCGATCAGCTGCCTCCTGCATACCCCCAACCGGAGATGTGCCCGCAGCCAAGGTACAAGCCCTTGACCGGAATCGAACCTGGGACCCTTCAGTCCGCAGGCCGACGCTCTAGCCACTGAGCCACACCGGTTTCGGCTGCAGCTTATTTTATACGTTAGAGCCAGACGAGGAGCCGTAAGAGGGGTCACCTGGCGTTCACTGGTGGTGGAGGAAGGGGGTGGGAGAAGGCAAAGAGGGGAAACCCCTCGGCCTGGCTAACAAGTAAAGAGGAGAGACCTGCTTTCATACGGTGAGTGCGGGTGGCTGATCATCGCCGTTCGCAGCTGGTGGAGATGGTGCTGGGGGGCTGCCCGTAACAGTGAGGGCCTGTGGTCTCTGCTCTGCTGTGTGCGGTGCCCTGAGGGGTGCCCTGAGGGGCGCTCTGACATTTCAAAGGCGTGTTCTCTTAGACGCGGACAGGTGGTAGCCGCACAGACTCAGGGGAAGACTGACCTTTGTCGGGGAGCCGCAGCCAGGATGTGACTGCCGGTCGGGACCTGCCTCCCCTCGGGAAAGTGAGCGCAGACCGTCTGCGTGGCCTCGTCTCTGAGCTGTGGGGCCGCCACGCAGGCCTCCCGGCTTGTCGGCTAGTATGTGGCCCTTTTCACCCACATGCCACGCTGCCGGATTCGTGGCCAGTCATTTGTTTCGGCGGCCGCGGGAAACCGATCCACGGCCCGAGTCATCTTCCTGCATCCGCCACAAGTTCTGATGGCTCCTCCCCTCCCTGGAATCTTCCAGAAGGTTTTCTTTCTATCCCAAATCCATTGTCCCTTCCAGCTGCCGGGAACACAGGCTGGTGTGCCGGGCACTTACTTCTTCGGGTTAAAATGATTGTTTATGTCTCTCTCCAGAGAGGGCGACCTTCTCCTCGGACTTGAGGACCTTAGGCTGTCATTGTGTGCCCCAGCATCCGGGCGGGCCCAGCAGGTCCCCCAGTAGCTGTCACGCTGCTGCCTGGCCCCTTCCAGGGCCACCGTTCGGGCTGGGTGCCAGCGGAGGGAACTCTGAGCACAGTTCCGGGATCCCACTTTACCTGGAGGGCACTGGGGTGCTGCTTTCTGGAGCTGGGCCATCGCTGTGGCCCTGGTCACATTTCCCAAAGCAATCTACTCCTCCCTCCTCAAAAAGAAGAGGGGGGCCGAAACCGGTGTGGCTCAATGGCTAGAGCGCCAGCCTGCGGACTGAAGGGTTCTGGGTTCAATTCTGATCTGGGGCATGTACCTTGGTTACAGGCACATCCCCATTGGGGGGGGGGGTGCAGGAGGCAGCTGATCAGTGTTTCTCACTCTCTATTCCTCTCCCTCTCTGTAAAAAAATATTTTTTAAAAAAAGAAGAGGGGGGGAGGAGGAGGAGGAAGAGGAGCAGGAGCTAGGAGCAGGAGGAGCAGGGGCTGGGAGCAGGAGGAGCAGGAGCTAGGAGCAGGAGGAGGAGGAAGAAGAGGAGTAGGAGGAAGAGGAATAGGAGGAGGAGAAGCAAGAGGAGGAAGAGCAGCAGGAGGAGGAGGAGCAGGAGAAGGAGGAGGAGGAGCAGGAGGGGAGAAGGAGGAGGAGGAGCAGGAGGAAGAGGAGGAGGATGAACAGGAGGAAGAGGAGGAGGAGGAGCAGGAGGAAAAGGAGGAGGAGGAGGAAGAGGAGCAGGAGGACGAGGACGAGGACGAGGACGAGGACGAGGAGGCAGCTATCCTGGGCCGATGGGATGGGCAGCATCAGTCTCCCAGCAGGACCAGTCCGGGAGGTGAGGTTCCCATTCGGACGCGGACTAGAAAATTCCAGTGACCTGCTCATTCTCCCTCGCCCCTGCTGACATTCTAGCAAATATCAGAGGCACCTGGGAAGGGTGGGGAACCATGCATGAGAAATGGACACAGTGAAGGAGGACAGGGTGGCGGGGGGCAGGGGGAGAGGGTTAAGGGACGAAGCAGCGGGTAAGGACAGGAAGTGAGGAACAGGCTGTCAAGTCCACGCAACATGACCCCTTCACCTGGGTTTCAGAGCCACACGCGTGTGCAAGAGAAAGCAGAGCGGGCCTCAACATCTGTCGGAACGAACATGTTAGCTGCTTAAAAAGCAACCAGCTTCCCACAGTGCCTAGTTCTCCCCGCGTCCCAGTGGACACCAGCTCACCCGCAGTAGGTGTGGGATGGGGGTCCCACACCTAGAGCCCCACGGAGGTCAGGGCCATGGAGCCTACACCCCGAGAGAGTGGCCCAGGGGGGCCCGGGGCTGCCGACTCTGAGAACACCTCCTTCCTCAAACAAGGTGGATAGGTGTCTGAGTCAAATCCAGAATTTAACAGGCAGTCCAGGACTGCGAAACTGGCTGGGTCCCTGGGTGTTTATTCATTTATTTAAAAATGTTTAATATGTTTTATTGATTTTTTACAGACAGGAAGGGAGAGGTATAGTTAGAAACATCGATGAGCTGAAGCCTGTTTGGCTCAGTGGATACAGCATCGGCCTGCAGACTGAAGGGTCCCAGGTTCGATTCCGGTCAAGGGCAGGTACCTTAGTTTCGGGCACATCCCCAGTGGAGGCTGTGCAAGAGGCAGCTGATGGGTGTTTCTCGTTTCTAACTCTCTCTCTCCCTCTTTGTAAAAAAATCAATAACAAATATTAAAAACAAACAAACAAACATTGATGAGTGAAACATCTATCAGCTGCCTCCTGCACACACCCCCTACTGGAGATTTGCCCACAACTGAGGTCCATGCCCTTGACCGGAATCGAACCTGGGACCCTTCAGTCCAGAGGCCGATGCTCCATCCACTGAGCCACACCAGTCAGGGCTAACGTACTTAAAATTTTTAAATTGATTCGAGAGAGAGCGAGTGCCCGAAACCGATCTTTGCCTCGCTGATAGAAAGCTGTGGACAGGGAACCCGGAAAGCTGGTTAACTTTAATCTCTCTGAAAGGTCAGAGCTAATCACTCATTTTTGATGGAGACATTGGTCATTGAAGCAGCCTCCACCTGTTAGTCTTATGTCCATTCTTGCTGATGGACTGTGAGTGGAATTGCCTGCCGAGAGGATATGGGTGTATCCATAATCTTAATAAAAGGGGATAGCCAGGCCAGAGCTGGTGGTAGTCCTCCCCCTAGAAGTGGGCTCCTGCCTGGCCCCCAATATTCCCAAATTAGTACTTTTCTAGTCTCTCATTTGTGTGCCGTCTCCTCCAGAACCCGAACCCCGGACCACGCGGGACGTGAAAGGGGTTCCCACAAGCGAAGAAGGGCTAAGAGAGAGACACATGGACTTGTTCCACTTGCTTTGCAGTCATTGTCGGATTCCTGTGTGTGCCCTGATCAGAGACAGACCCCCGCGCCGTGGCGTGTCGGGACCATGTCTAACCCGCAGAGCTGCACAGCCAGGGCCTCCAGACCGCACCTGAGGGCATCTGCGAGACACTCCTCCCACACCCCGCGGGTCACGTGCAGAAGACGAACCGAGAGTGCATTGGCAGGCTTAGGTTCGCCGGCAAGGGCTAGGGAATCCAGGATGCCAGGGCAGCAACGCAGAGGTCTAGTTCTCCGTCGTGGGGGGGTCTGGCTGGGCATTCCGGGCCGGGGACCCTCGCTCCTTCTCTCCTGTTCCTCTGTCACGCACGGCCTCTGTCCCCAAGGTCGCCTCGGGGTCCAAGATGACTGTTCCAGCTGCCGCCATCGCATCTGCCTTCCCGCCTGGAGGACAGAGCAGAGGCCCGGCGTCAGGCTCGCCCCTGGACGGTGGGAGCCCTGCGTGGCGGTCTTGCAAACTCAGAGACGCAAAACAAGCACACAAGATGGTTTGAAAAGTAAATATTTCACTACAGACAGGGTGTGGTGGGCAGTCACGTCCTCCCCAGTATTTTCCCTGACGGTCAGCTTCTTGGGTGAGCCATCTGCCCTTCTGCCTCTAAGATAATGTCTCTAGGAGAAGTCTGGTCAACTGTGACTTCCTTTCTCACCCAGGACCCCCGAGGGCATCACAAAGGGCACCTGGACCGTTCCCTCTTTTTATTGTTATCGGGTTCATTGTCAACTGTTCATTGAGGCAACCAGCAGCCATCCTTGTAAGAAAAAAAGCAACACTTGTCCATCATTTAACTTTGTACCCCGTCCCAGAGGCTTCCTCGCCTTGCTTTGTCCCGTTCCTTAACCTGCCCCCAGTGAGTTTCATGTCACTCCCCTGGGTCCCTGTCCTCTGATTGCAGATGCATACATAGAGATGGAACCCCCTTTCTCCGGAGCATTATCTCCATTCATGGAGGTTCCGCTCCCGGGCATCTGTGGACAGTTTTGGCTCAGATAAACTCACCGCATTCTTCATAGGTTTCAGTGGGTTTTCCGTTAGCATCCCCTTCCTCGGACACTTCCCGGGAGGCACAGACACACAGCCGGGCTCGCTCACCCCTGACCGCGTGGCCGCGCGGGTGAGAGATGCGGGAGGAGAGTCTGTGTCCAGCGGCCACGGGCCCAGCTGACGTTGGCGGTGCTTTTACCGGGAGAGGGAGGAAAACAGATGTGGGAGCCGCCAGGAGGGCCCGGGCGGGCGAGCGGTCAGCAACAAAAGGCTCCGGCCAAGTGTTTCCTAACGGGAGGGCCGTTCACAGCGCGGTGACCGCGAGCTGTGGCGTCACCTGTGCCAGGCGGGCAGACAGAAAAGGCCGATCGTACCCCAATGAGGCCAGTCATCCAGAGGACTCCCGCAGCTCTTGCCGGGGGTGCGAATTGCTGGAAGCCCTTTGGCCAGCCGTGGGTTTACAGAGACAGCCGAGCGCGGGGCCTGACAGAGGTGGTGCTGTTTGTACCCGAAGCCCAGGGGCTCCGGCTGCCTCTGGAGGAAGGCTCCCGGGCCCCCGCGGGGAGAGGTGCGGAGTTGGCTGCGGCATTGCGGGCAGCTTTGAAAAGCTGGGAATAAGCACGTGCCCGGGGAGTCATCAAGCGCGGCATGTGCATGCGATGACTCATAAATTAGCGACGAAGACACAGGGCCCAGAGCCAGGCGTGTCCCCAGGGACACACCTCACAACACGCACCGAGGAAACTCAGTCCAACCTGTGATGTTTCATTTCTTTTTCTTTCTTTCTTTCTTTAAATATTTATTTGTATTGATTTCAGAGAGGAAAGGAGAGGGAGAGAGAGAGAGAAACACCCATGATGAGAGAGAATCGTTGATTGGCTGCCTCCTGCACGCCCCCTACTGGGAATTGGCTGTAACCCAGGCCTGTGCCCTTGGCTGGAATCGAACCTGGAACCTTTCAGTCCATGGGCTGACACTCCACCCACTGAGCCCCACCGGCTAGGGCGGCCATGTTCCATTTCCTAAAGAAAGAAAACAAAAAGAACTGATGAACTGGGTTGTACAAGCGCTCATTGTTTTATTTTTTTAGCAATGGAGGGTTTTCTTTTTGCATTTTTTGCAAATGATACATAGCATAAAATTTACCATTTTAACCATTCAAGTGTACAGTGCGGTGGCAGTAAGTACATTCACATGGTTGTGCAAAAAACCACCACCGTCGCCGAAACCGGTGTGGCTCAGTGGATAGAGCGTCGGCCTGCGGACTGAAGGGTCC
>CM050523.1:65677740-65722740 GCA_027563665.1 Antrozous pallidus
CGCCGGACCCCACCGCCTGCAAGGCCCACGGTTCGGGAGACCCAGCGGTGCGGGCGGGCGGGGCCGGCTCCGGGGCGGGGCGGTCCGAGGGGCCGGGCTGGGTGGCTCGGGGGGCGGGGTCCGGGGTGGGGACGGGGGCCGGCCCGGAGCCCCGGCGAGCGGGGGTGGGGGGTGGAGGTGGGGGTGCTGCTTTTTTTGCAGCCGGCGCCGGGTCCGTGGGTTTATTCTAAGGCGGAGCTCGGCGGGAGCGGGGCGGGCGCGGGCCGAGCGGAGCCGGGAGGAATCGGGCGGAGAGAGCGGACCGCAGCCGGCCGACCCGCGCGCCTCGCCCCGGACAGACAGCCGCGCGCGGGGCATCGCCCGAGGGAGCCGAGCGCAGCGCAGTCGGCGGAGCCGGCCCGAGCCCCGCGCAGCCCCGACCGGAGCACCCCGAGCCCCGCAGCCCCGACGCGCGCCCCCGGCCCGGGCAGCATGCGGCGCGCGGCGCTCTGGCTCTCGCTGTGCGCGCTGGCGCTGCGCCTGCAGCCGGTCCTCCCGGTGAGTGCGGCCGCGCCGGGCCGGCGGGGAGGCGGCGGGGAGCCGAGCGGCGAGCCGGGCGGGCGGGCGGACCCGCCGATGCCGGCGGCGGCGGAGGGGGAGGGGAACCTTGGACTCAGCGTCTTCCCGCGCTAGCCCGGCGGCGGGGAACCCCGAAACCCGGGCTCCCGCCGCGATCAGCTCCGCCGTCAGTGGGCGCCGGATGGGTTCCGCGCTCCGGGGTCGGGGCTGGTCCGGCCCCCTGCACCCCCGTTCCCCGTCCTTTCCGCTCAATTTTGTAAAACGGGCGCCGGAGCCCGCCAGCCCGCGGCGACACCCGGGTCACCGGCTCCCACCCCGTCCCCCCCCCGGACCCTCACCGGTGACCCGGGAGGACGCAGCGATCGCGGCCACACGCCCCTCCCGCAGACCCCCTTTCACACCGGACCCGCCGAGCCCGGGCGCCGGCCCCTCCGGCGGAGGCGAGTTCGGGCGCAGCGAAGCCAGCCCCCCGGGAGCGGGCGGGCGCGTCGGCCGCGGAGCGGGTGCCCGGCTGCGGCTGCGGGCCGCTCTCCTCCGCCATCGGCGGGGAGCCGGGCCGGGCCGGCAGCGGGGGCTCCGGGAAGTTGGCCCCAAAGCACCGGCGAGCCGCGGGGACCAACTTCTGGGCCGAAGTTGTGCCGCCCGCCCTGGGCACGGCGGGGAGGCGCCCGGCTCCGGAGCGGACCCCGATCGCCCGTGCCCTCCCCCGGCCCGGCTTCCCGGCCAGCGGCCCCGGATCGCCCTCGGCCCCGGATCGGCCCTTCCCCTCCCCCGGCCGGCTTTGTGCCGGGGCCGCGCGCCGGGAAGGCGGGTCCCTCCGCCCGCCCCGTGGAGCCGGGAGAGAGGGACGGACGGGGAGCCCGAGGCCGGGGAGGCCTTTGGGTGGGACTCCGGCATCCACCGTGGACCGGGGAGGGGGGTCTCCCCCAAAGAGGAGCCCGGCCGACAAAGAGCGCCCCGAGGCCCCCTCCCCCCCGAAAGTGATCGCCCTCCCGCCCTGGCCGCCGGCCGCTCACCCGCCTTCCCCAACCGGGGCGCTTTGTTCTCGGCCCCGAAACCTTTCCCGGGAGCCGCCCCGCCGCGCCGGCCCTGCCGCGGGCTGGGACCCCGGCCGCCGCCAGGTGTCAGCCGGCCGCCTGTGGCTCCTCCGGGCGCAGCGGGAGGGGAGGGGAGGGGGCGCGGGGCCAGGGGCGCCCCCCTTCCGGAAGGGGCCGCTCGCACCACATCTGGAGGGCTGGGCTTCCCGGCGCTGCTGGCTCGGGAGGCACGTGGGCTGGAGGGGGCAGGGGGGTGAGCCCTTCACTGGTAACGGGGCTCTGGACTGGCCTCAACCCCAGAGCCACAGCCCCCTGTCTGAGCTTGGGGCATGGCCCGGCCCGGGCCCCCCGGCGGATGTGTGAGTGCCCCCCGCGTCCCAGCTGCCTGTGCTGGGGGCCTCGGGAGCTCCTGCTGACGGCGGGGGTGTGGTGTGGGTGTGCGTGCCTGTGCGTGTGTGTACCCTGTATGTGTGTGTGTGCGTGTGTGTACCCTGTATGTGTGCGTGTGTGTACCCTGTATGTGCGTGCGTGTGTGTACCCTGTATGTGTATATGTACCCTGTATGTGTGCGTGTGAGTACCCTGTATGTGTGCGTGCGTGTGTGTACCCTGTATGTGTGCGTGCGTGTGTGTACCCTGTATGTGTGTGCGTGTGTGTACCCTGTATGTGTGTGCGTGTGTGTACCCTGTATGTGTGTGTGCGTGTGTGTACCCTGTATGTGTGTGCGTGTGCGTGTGTGTACCCTGTATGTGCGTGTGTGTGTGTACCCTGTATGTGTGCGTGTGTGTGTGTACCCTGTATGTGTGTGCGTGTGCGTACCCTGTATGTGTGTATGTACCCTGTTTGTGTGCGTGTGCGTGTGTGTGTGTACCCTGTATGTATGTATGTATGTATGTGCGCGCGTGCATTGTGTGTACCCTGTGTGCCTGTGTGTGGTGGTGGGGGTCCTGCTTGTGTGTGTGCATGTGTCATGTGTGTACATATGTGTGTACATGCCTGTGCATGCATGTGGGTGGGGTATCCTGTGTGTGTGTGTGTGGTGGGGGTACCTTGTGTATGTGTGTGCGTGTGTGTGTATGTGTGTGTGTATGCGTGTGTGTATGTGTATGTGCGTGTATGCGCGTGTGTATGCATGTGTATATGTGTGTGCGTGTGTGCGTGCGTGCGTGTATGCTTGTGTGTGTATGTATGTGTGGTGTGTGTGTATGTATGTATGTGTGGTGTGTGTGTATGCGTGCGTGTATGTGTGTGTGTATGCTTGTGTGTGTATGTATGTGTGGTGTGTGTGTATGTATGTGTGGCGTGTGTGTATGCGTGCGTGTATGTGTGTGTGTGTATGCTTGTGTGTGTGTGTGTGTTTGTGTGTGTGTGTGTGTGTGGTGGAGGTGAGGGTACCCTGTTGGGGAGCCATGGCCGCAGACGGGATTTCGGAGCAGGGTCTTCAGTGCGGTCCCGGCTGGCGGGTTTAAGAATCTGGCGTCTGTCCTCTCCTGTGCCGGCCCCTGTGAGCCCCGCTGTCCTGGACCACAGCGGCTCTTCCGGGGGAGAGAGTGGAGGTGCTCGGCTGCCCCCTCCCCCCCTGGCCCCGCCTGGCCGCCCCAGGGCTCCAGGCCTGAGGTGGGCCCAGCAGGGAGGCGGAGGCGGGGTTCTCCACCTTTCCCCAGCCAGAATGGGGGGGGGGCGGTGATGGCTGTGGCCACCTTGGGCGAGGCTGGCGGGTCTGTGCGCTGGGACCCAGAGTGACGGTGAACGGGGAGCAGGTGGGATGGGCATCCTCGGGGGGCCGCGGGGCTCAGAGTTCTTGTGTGGGGCAGGGGCAGAGGTGCAGCGTGGGGCATGCTTTCTGCTTGCCTGGAAACTGGGACACATTGCGGGCCGCAGGGCCCAGGGGCTGGCGGAGTCTGGAGGGGGGAGGGAAGGGGGGAGGGGGGAGGGAGGGGGAGGGGGGAGGGGGGGGCCGCTCCTTCGGGCTGAGGCGGCGCAGGGCTTCCCGGCGGCGAGTGGAACTGAGACCTGAGACCGAAAGCTCGGCTTTGAGGGGAGGCTCCGGCCGGAGCCCCGGTCTCTCTGGAACTCAGGCTAGGTGCCGGCTCTTGCCCGGCCCGGCCCTCTTCCTTTCCGGGCCCGGGGACGGGGGCACCGAAGGTGCCATGAAAGGCCTTCGCAGGCTCCCCTCGCCCCGTTTCCCGAGACCAGCGAGGCGGCGGGGTGTGCCTCGCCCGGGGGACGATGTCCACAGGCCACACGGATGTGTGTCGGGGTTCGCTCCGGGGCCCGTGGGGAGCGGGTCGGAACTCCCGGGGGCCTGGCGGGGCACCTGACTCTGAGCGGGCGGGGAGGCCGGCTGAGCCGTCCCCAGGGGAAGGGACAGGTTTGTCCCCAAAGGGCTCTGTGCTCCTTTGTCCCCGCCGCGCACGGACACGTGGCCTGTTCTGGAACGGCTGTCTGCTGGTTTCCTCTCGTGCCCTCTTCTCTCTCTCGAAAGGCATAAATGCCTCTGGGCCTTCGTGACGGGGCGCAGAGAGTTTCCCGGGGCCCGGGCGGGCGGGCGGGCGGTCGGGTGGGCGGGCGGGCGGGCGGGCGGGGGCGGCCTTCCAGGGCTGATGTCACTGCTGGCGGCTCCACAGCGAGGGTGGGGCCGGGTTCGCCTCTACCTGTGGCTCCTGGTGGGTTCCCCCAAAACCTCATTCACTCAGATCGCCGGGGGGCGGGGGGGGGGGAGAGGGGCCTGGAAAGAATTCGTGAGAAGCCGGAATGTTGGGAGTCTTTCATGGAGGAACCTTCTCTCTGGCAGAATCTGGGGTTCTGAAATCCCTTGGGTCTGAAGGCTACAGGCCTTTCTCAGAATCCGCGGTGCCTTCATAAGCATTTTTACTCGGCCCTGGCCGGTGTGCTCAGTGGCTAGAGCGGACGGAAGGGTCCCGGGTTCGATTCCGGTGAAGGGCATGGACCTTGGCTGCCGGCACATCCCCAGCAGGGGGTGTGCAGGAGGCGGCCGATCGGTGTTTCTCTCTCGTCGATGTTTCTGACTCTCTCCCCTCTCCCTTCCTCTCTGTGAAAAAAAATCCATAAAGTGTATTTAAAAAGTACTCTGACTGTGAGCAGGGCTTTCTGAACTGTTTCCTCGCTGTCGCGAAGAGAAGAACGCGAACCGCAACTGGCCCTCTGGCTGCCGGGGTCCCCGCTGGGGCCGGTATCGGTGATCTCACGCCTCCTGGGCTCGGGGAGCTCCGAGGAGCACTTGGCGCCTGCGCCCGGCGCCCCCAGCTCGCCACAGTTCGCTCCCCAGCTCTCCCCCCTCTGTCTGGGAGCAGCCAAGAGCGACGCGGGTGTGTGTCAGGGTAGTTCGCCACTCTTCCGTTCCGTTGTAACGGGCACTTTTCTCCGTTCCCAGGAGCGAGTCTGCTGTGGGAGGGTTAACTCTAAGACCAGAGCCTTCAGCCCGGAGTCAGGGTCTCACCTCCGAGTGATGCTCATGGTCTGCGACATGTGGGCCTTGTGCCTTCAGGGACCTCCCCGGGGCCCTGTGGTGGCCCTGCTGGTGCCTAGAATGTCAGAGAGGCTGTCAGGGGAGTTTTTCTTTCTTTTTATTAGTGTTTAGAAAGGGAGGGAGAAGGAGAGCGAGAAAAACATCAAGGATGAGCGAGAATCATGGATGGGCTGCCTCCTGCACACTCTCCTGGGGATCAAGCCCGCACCCCCGGCGTGTGCCCTTGACTGGAAATGAACTCAGGACCCTTCAGTCCGCAGGCCGAGGCTCTGTCCACTGAGCCAAACCGGTTAGGGCTCAAGGGGGCTGCGTGGGGGCTCCCTGGTGAACAGAGACGGATGACCTCTGGGTGGGAGCACCTAGTGACCCCAGGCTGCTCTCCCGGGCTTGAGTCGCAGGTGACCTGCCTGCCAGCGACAAGTAGCCTGGACCCGGTGCGGCTCCCTGGCCATCCGTCCTCCTCGGCCGAGGCCTCGTTCTCAGCGCGGGTCCCGTCTCCCTCCGCTCTGATTTGGGCTGCGGGGCGCTGTGTTCGCGCACCCCGCTGTTTGGCAGGCCACACGCGGCTTTGGGCTGAGCAGAGCCCCAGGACCGAGTCTCAGCTCTGCCCCTCGTTCACCACGTAATCCGGGGTGAGTCACTTCGCTTGGAAGTCTTGATGTCCCGTGAGCGGCGGGGAGCGTCCCTGTTCGCCCTGGCCTCGTTCTGTCATCGCGTGTCCGTTTCATAATGGGCTCGGAGAGCGTTTGGCAATGCCAGTGCCCGGGGAGAGTGAGCTGTCGGCACAGCTCTCCCCTGCGTGCCGACCCAGGGTGCTCAGGGCTTTTCTGACCTTAGTTCATCCACACCCCAAACCTCTGCACTCTGTCGTTGCTCCCGTTTTGTGGGTGAAGCCTGCAGAGCTGAGCCCCTCCGAGGGGCAGAACCAGGGTGTGCGTGTGTGCGTGTGTGTGAATGTGCATGGCATGAATGAATTGACGGGCTGTCAAGTCCCCATGAAGGCCAGCACACGGAACCCCTGAATCCTGCGCAGCCCTCGTGGGTGTTTGCGGGTCCATCCTAAAGAACCGTGCGTGTGCGTGTTTTTAGTGGAGGGGCCGTTGCGGGGGCCCGAACAGTGCTTGGGGCAATCCTAGGGTTTAGGTAACTCCCTGGGTTTGGGTTGGTTCCTTTGATGGTCACTTAGGGGACAGGCAAGGCTCCTCCCGGGAAGTTTAGGTCAGGAAACAGCTGGACCCCTGAGAGGTGGGCGGGGGCATACAGTTCCCCTGTTCGGATGGTGCCCTCAGCTCGTCCCCAGGCGGTAGCCGGCCTGCCCTGTCTCTCCTCTCAGGCGTGGGGCTGGGGGCGCGTTTGCAGAATAAGCCTGAGAGCCGTGCACCATGGCACAGCGGGGTTCCCGGAATCCGGGGCTCCTGGCTCCTGTGCTGGCGTCCCCCTCTTGCCTCCCTGCAACCCAGGTCCCGCAGCTGGAGCAGACACACCTCACACACACACACGCACACACGCACACACGCACACACACGCACACAGTACACATACACACACCACACACACACACCACACACACACATACACACGCACACGCACACACACACCACACACATACACACACACGCACACAGTACACATACACCCACCGCACACACACCACACACACACACACACACACACACCTCACACACACACACATACACACACCACACACACACGCACACACACACATACACACACACACCCCACACACACATATACACACCACACACACACACACACACGAGGGCTGGGACATTAAATGACGTCTAGCCCCAGAACCCTGGTCCTTTCACAGAACTATTTCCTCCTCCTCTCCAACAACCAATTTTGGAGTCTCGGGTTGAAAATCCCCCCCCCCTCCCTCCAGGGCCTGCCTACGTGTGTCTGGGGGGGCATGGGATTAGGGAGTCTGGAAAGGGCTCTGGCACCTGGAATGGGCTCAGCGCCCTGTCGTTTCTTTCCCTCCAGCTGACCGGCAGGGCCGGCGGGCGGAGTGCGCACCCTGCAACCTCTCCAGTGGCCTTGCCCGCCCCAAGGGCCCAGGGCAGGCGTGTAGCTGTCCCTCGAGGCAAGAGGCTCCTTTGGGGCGCAGGCTGTAGAGCTTAAGGTCGCAAGTCACTTAAGCAACTGAACCTCCCAGCTCTGGGGGACCAGGGAGCCTCCCCTGAGCCCCAGGAAGGCCGGCGGGGTCTGCGAGGTGGCCGGCTCCTGCTGTCCTCAGGAAACTCCGCTGGGGGGCAGCTGGCACTGAACGGTCTGCGGCCTCCCGGGCCCGGGCCAGGGGCACGGCATCCGCCCTCTGGGCTCGGCGCTGCAGGGTTCGGAGCCGGGGTGAGCGGGTGCCCAGGCCTCCTCTGGAAGGCCCGCTGCCGCCAGGCTGCGCAGGTGGGGGACCCGAAGGGTGTGGACGCAGGCCTCCATCGGCTGCGGGAGGGAGGCCGGAGGCAGGGCCTGCTCCCGGACTCGCTGTCTGCCGGGCCGCGCTTCCTGTTGACCCGGGAGCTCCTCGGCTCTCAGAGCCCCTCCTGCCTCGGGCCGGTGGGGTCTCCTGGCGTTTACGGCTCTGTGGGCTGCCTCATTCCACGGGGAGGCTGCTCCTCCGCGGCCGGCAGCCCTGGGAGAAGTGCTGCCCCGTGACTCACCTGGGGCTGCAGCCCCGCAGGGCCCGGGGTGTGTGTGTGTGTGTCTGTGTGTGTCTGTGTGTGTCTGTGTGTGTCTCTGTGTGTGTCTCTGTGTGTGTGTGTGTGTATCTCTGTGTGTCTCTCTGTGTGTATCTGTGTGTGTGTGTGTGTCTGTGTGTGTGTGTGTGTGTGTCTGTGTGTGTGTGTGTCTGTGTGTGTGTGTCTGTGTGTGTGTGTGTCTGTGTGTGTGTGTCTGTGTCTGTGTGTCTATGTCTGTGTCTGTGTCTGTGTGTGTGTCTATGTGTGTGTGTGTGTGTCTGTGTGTGTGTGTGTGTCTGTGTGTCTGTGTCTGTGTCTGTGTGTGTGTGTCTGTGTGTGTGCGTGTGTCTGTGTCTGTGTGTGCACGCAGGGGTGGGATGGTGGGTCCGGCCGCAGCACGAGTGGCCGCTCTGGCTGGCTTTGCCTGGACAGTCCTGACTCGGGTCCCCCCAGGCTCTCCTGATGATGGGCTGCAGTCCGGAGCGTTTCGGGAAGCCTGGTTGTCACCTGCCTGCCACTTCCTTCTCAGGAGCCAGGAGGCTGTCTTCCTGGCTCCGTCCCTTTCTGGCCGTCTTTCCCCCTTAGAGCTGCAGCCCGACCCTCCTCCGCCCCCGGCTGCGGGCTCCTGGCCATCCTCGTCCCGGGTTGGCCCTGGCCATGTGCTGCCTCAGTTCCCCCACCTGCTCCTGGGGCTTCCCTTCCCTTCGGCAGCTCTGACGGCCTGTGGCTGCGGAGCCACCTTGTTCTGGGAAGGAGGAGTTGGGGGGGGGCTGGGGCGGGCTCAGCAGCCTCCACCAGGCTTCCGCGGGGCGTCTGCGGGGTGCAGTGAGGGCACGCTGAGTGCAAGAGGGGAACTTGAGCTCCGAGTGGGAACCACAGGTGGACGAGGCCCTGGGCGAGGTCAGGCGGGGCTGGGGGTCAGGGAGTGGGAGCCGCACACACCCGGGCCCCTGGCCGCCTGCCCCAGGCCGCTCACTGGCAGGAACGGAGGAAGCCGGTGGGCAGGTTGGGGCAGTGGGGAGGCAGGTCTGTTTATCTCATCAGCTGAGTCACGGGGCCTGGGTGCCAGGCCCACAGGCCTTTTGCGGAGACTCACCCCGCCAGCCTTGACCGTGAGCCCATTGTGTGCTGGCCATGGGGTGGGGGCACCACAAAGACACACTAGGGCTTGGGGGCCTCTTCACTGCCGAGTGGCTGTGCATGGCCCTCAGGGAGCCCGCCCGGGAAACGGGGAGAGGGGCCGGGGGGCGGGGGTGAGGGCGTGCATTTGGGTGTTCGGGAGTCTCGTGGCCCTGTGACAGGACGGGGGGTATCTGGGTAAAGCCTGCCCCTGCTCCTGCTGTCCCGGAGAGTTCTGTCCCCACCATGGGGGCCGTGACCTGCCAGGCCTGAGCGGATCCGAAAGCCCAGGGCAGGCCTTGGCTGGTGTGGCTCGGTGGATAGAGCGTCGGCCTGCGGACTGAAAGGTCCCGGGTTCAATTCCGGTCAAGGGCATGGACCTTGGCTGCAGGCACATGCCCAGTGGGGGGTGTGCAGGAGGCAGCTGATCGATGTTTCTCTCCCATCGATGTTTCTCTCTCTCCCTCCCTCTCCCTTCCTCTCTGTAATAAATTAATAAAATACATTTAAAATAAATAAATAAAAGCTCTGGCAGATGTGGAGGGGTCCTTGCTGGGTCCAAGGGTGCAGGCGAGAGAGGATGGCTGTTCCGGGGGCCAGACGGGAGCAGCTCTGGGGCACGCGGCTGCCACTGGTCTCCAGAGGAGTGGAGACCCCCCCCCCCCCCAGTGATGTTGCATTCACCACCTTCCCTGCTGAGGAGACGGGGCCCTGAGACCTGGCCAGGGTGGATGGGACATGGGGACACGGGGAGGGACCTCCGGAGGGCCGAGGGGAGCTGGGCCACCCCAGCGTCCAGGCTGCGCTGGGCCCCAGGAGGCCTCGGAGGAGCCGGGGCCTCTGCTGACCCGTCCGGGGCCCCGGCTGTACCGGTGCCATGGTGGGCGCACAGGGCAGCCTGGCTCTGCCCTCCCGGAGCTGCTCGGCACCCCTGCTGCCCGGGACACCGCTCGGGGCCTTGGTGCCCCGTCTCCAGGGAGTGTCCTGGCCGGATGTGTGGTCAGGTTGGGGCTCACGGGGCCCCAGGCTGCGGGGGTTTGAGAAGCCTCTGACGTCATCGCTTCAAAGAGAGCCGTGGGGTGCGGTGCTGCCGTCTCTGGTGACCGCATCGCCTCGGGTGGGGCACGGGGAGGGTCTGGGCAGCAGGACCTGCTGGGCTGTGGGCCAGGCTAGGAGCTCGGGCCCCACCTCCCCTTCCCATTCCCCGCAGGCACTCGGGGTGGGGGTGGGGGTCCTAGGTGCAGGTTTCCTGGGATAGACCCGCTTGTTATAAAGTCCTGAGAAGGCTCCCGCCAGGGGCCGGCCGAGGTCTGGCAGCGCTGCTGAGGCATCCTGGGCTCTGGGGATTGTGGAGGAGCAGAGCCCCCTCATGCCCTTTCCCTCTGCTCCCCTGGGGAACAGGGGCCTTCTGCTAGACGCCCCTCTAGGGTCTGCCTCCCTCTGGGGTAGGGACTGGGGTCCTGAAGCCTCGGGGCTGGGCAGGCAGGAGGGGACCCAGAACTGGCTGGCCCGTCTGCCTTGATTGGTCCCACCTGGGGCTGGAGCAGAGCGAGATGCGGGGGGGGGGGGGGGTTATGGGGAGGCCGGTGAGAGCACAGGGCATGGAGTCTGGCTCCATCACCTCCTCCCTGTGCAGTCTGGCGTGTTCCTGCCTCTGCCCGTAAGCTTCGGTTTCCTCCTCTGTCCGCTGGGCTTTCTCCCGTTCGGGGTGACTCAGGGGCTTTGGAAAGTGTGCGCTGAGAGGGCATACGTGGCCTGACTCGCAGTCCCTTCCTGGGCTCAGAGGGGCAAGTCTGGGGGAGAGCTTTGGGGCTCACACTCACTGGAGAGTCCCTGGGGAGAGCCCCCAGCCAGTGGCCCTGACCGGGCCTGTCGCCACCCCGTGGGCATGGCCGCCGGGTCTCACCCCCATGCGCTGACCTCACATCGCCTGCAAACCTGGCTCCTGGCAGGCAGACTTTGCTCCCCGCCGTCTGACCTCTCCCAGGGGCCGGCTCCTGACCTGGGGAGGGCTGCATGGGCTGGCGGGTGCTGGGAGGAGGCCGCTGAACCCAGACCGCAGGGCACCCGGGGATGGGGGGGGTCGGGCCTGCTGAACAGGGCCCCCGACTGTGTGGGACAGTGGCTGGTGTCCAGGACTGCAGACTGAGGGTTTCCCCACCCTTCGGACCCCTTTCCTTCGGTACTTTTCTAGAAAATGCTGCCTTCTGTCACTCAGGCCAGAAAGGACCAGCGCGGCTCTGCCAATGGGACCCCCTCAAGGTGACTAGGGCTTGGGGGCCCGGTGTCCACCCCCGGCCCTCTTGGCTGCTGAGTGACCGTGCATGGGCCTCGGTGAGCCCATCTGTGGAATGGGAGTGGGGCGGAGAGGCGGAGGTGAGGTCAGGCATGGGGGTCATGAGTCCTTCCTGTGTGCCTGTGGGGCTTCCAGAAGCCTCCGTGCTGCCCACTCTGAACTGCGCTGCGCTCCAGAGGCCTGGCCCCGGCCGGCCCGGGACTGTTCGTGGCGGGAGCGGCTCAGAGCCGGAGCAGAGGGAGTTCACCCAGGCCTCCTCTTCTGGGTACGGCGCTGGCTGGCGCGCACCCCGACACAGGTTGGAAAATGTGCTCTTGGCTCCTCCGCTTCCCTTTAGCAATCCTTTCCCATCCTCCACACTCCTGCTCACCCGGCACCCCAGTTCCAGAATGCCACCCCCCCAACTTACGGAGCTGGTCTCCGCTCTCCGGGGGGTGCCTGGCACCCCTTAGCCTCCCAGCGGCCTTTTTCTTTTAAAGGGGGCACGCTGGGGAGATCTGGGTGATGGAGCGCGCCTCCCCTCTCCTCCTTCTCCCCCGCCCCCGTGTGCACAGCTGGGGCGCTGCTGGCTGCAGGTGTGCCCAGAGCTGGCGGCTGTGCCTCCAGTGAAACGAGCATTTATCTAGCCGGCGCAGGGCAGGCTGTCTCTACAAGCCCGTGTACCGGAGGGGACAGGCCCCCAGGCCCGGGGCGTCTGGAGACCCTTCAGCGGGAGAGCAGTTGGAGGGCCCTCCCGGGGGGGGTGGTCCGGAGGGTCCCGCACTGAGCTCCCGGCCGCAGCCAGCGCTGGGGGGATGGGGGGGACCAGGCTCTGGAGGTCCGGGGCTCCCTCTGTCCCTGTGGGTTGCGGCTGACCATCGCCGGGGTCGGCAATCTGCCTGGGCCATAACCCACTTTGGGAAGCTGAGCTCCGTGACTGCGTCACTGCGATCCAGAGCCCCGGCCCCCCACACCCCCACCTTCCTCCTGAGTGACCATGTTTGTGGGCTGCCACCCTCAGGCGCCCCCCCGCTCCCCAGACACAGACTTGGGACGAGGAGCTCCCCAGCCACCCCTCGGCTAAGCACCTGGCCCAGTGGCACCCTGGCCGGGCCTTTGCCAGGCCAGCCCGTACGTTGGGAGCAGGGCGCGGGCGACAGCCAGGTTTTATTTGCTTATTTACTTATTTAATATATATTTTCTATTGTTCAAAGTCTTACAAATAGTACATGTCTCCTTTTTCCCCCCATGGACCTCCCCCCGGACTCCCCTCCCCCCAGTGTCTGTGTCCATTGGTGATGCTTATGTGCCTGCGGACAAGACCTTCGGTCGATCTCCACAGCCCCCGCCCCCCCCCCCCCCCCGCCTCCCCGCTGTCGCCTGACGGCCTGTCCCATGCTTCTGTGCCCCTGTGTCCATTCTTTCCCCCATGTCTTTTCTTTAAAAAAACCTTGCCTGCATCCTGGAGGTAAACATGTAAGAACAACAACAACAACAACATGTTTGAGTCTCAGTTTCAACGTCCAACAGGTCTGAGCCCCGTGTCAGGGTCCAGCAGCTCCTCCTGTGCCCGTCAGCCGCGTGTCTGGACGGCGGGCACACGGTGGCCATGAGGTCCCGCCCTCTGGTTCGGTGCGGGACCGCCGACAGCCGGCCGGGTTTCTCCGGAACGGGCCGTCACTCTCCCCGCGCTCCTCGTCCGGCTCCCGGGGTCGGCTCCCGGGCAGCGCGGGGCCGGGCGGGCGGGCGGCGGCGGGGGCAGAAAGCAGAGGAACTGGTCTGCCCGCCCGGCCGCCTGCAGCCCGCAGACAAGTCCCTTCTTGAGGCCGGAGGCAGCACCCTTCCTGCGGAGCGGGGGCGGGGTGCTGGGTGCTGGGTGCTGGCGCGGCTCTGACCTGGTTTTGGGCTTCGGGGCAGGCACTGGGCTGCCAGGATCCCCTCTCCACACACCCTGGCCTCTCGGGGTGCCCCGAGCCGGCCGCGGGAGGCAGGGGAAAAGGGCTCTGCGACCTTGACCTTGGGTTTCCCGTCTGTAAACCCGGGCATGCGGGGCCCCGGCAAGCGCTGACTGCAGAGGGGTCTCTAAAGCTAAGGGGGGACGCCGCCCTGCGGCCCTGCCCTGCCCTGGCATTCCCCAGAGCGTTGAGGTCTGTGTCCAGGTGGCACTGTGGGGAGCATGGAGGTGGGGTTGTGTGTGTGTGTGTGTGGGGGGGCATAGGGGTCGGGTGCCCAGGAGCCCCCCCCCATAAGACACTCCTCCCAGTGGAAGTGCTCAGGGGGTTGGGGGCTTTTGGGGGCCCTATGGAAGCGCCGTCTCGGTGAAGGTGGGAGCCTGCCTGCTCCCCAGACCCCCCTCCCCCGGGCCAGTCCCGTCACCCCCTTGCAGGCCCCGGCTTGACTTGGTTCTGGTGGAGAGACACCGAGGTGATAAATCACTGCCTGTCAGGCCAGACGTGCGGGTGCTGCCCTGAGGCACGGGGCCCCCTCCTGGGGGTGCGGGCGGGGGGCAGGTTTAAGGGTCTGGAGGCCACAGCCGGGCATCTGTGCCTCCTCAGGGGCTTTGCTTGCCTCCTGGCAGCTCCCAAGTCACGAAAGAAGCCTTGGGAGGAGAGGAAGCGATCGGCCCACTCCCATCGGGACATCCCTCCTGGTGTGGGGTGCCGGGCTCTGGGCCCTGGGAGACCACCAGGATCTCCCCAAACCCCCGGATGATGCTCACACGGGTGTTGAGTTTGAGGGCCTGTTACCTATCAAAGCGCCTGACCTCATAGCATTGGAGGCTGAGAAGCAATGGTCGTATGGACCCAGGGGTGCTTTTTATTTATTTATTATTATATTTTCAATACATATTTTATTGATTTTTTACAGAGAGGAAGAGAGAGGGATAGAGAGTGAGAAACATCGATGAGAGAGAAACATCGATCCGCCGCCTCCTGCACACCTCCTGCTGGGGATGTGCCCGCAACCAAGGTGTACATGCCCTTGACCGGAATCGAACCCGGGACCCTTAGGTCCGCAGGCTGACGCTCTCTACCCACTGAGCCCACCGGTCAGGGCCTGTGGTGCTTTCTGAAGGGTCTGTGGTTTATCCATCCCTGAGTCAGGCAGCAGGTGGCCGTGAGTGACTCAGGGTTTGGGTTGGAAACCACAGGGCTTGGCACCTGGTGGCTGCCGTTGCTAGGGCGGAGTGGGGGTCGGGGAGCAGACCCCCCAGAGTTAGAAGCGCCTTCCTTGAACCTCGGAGATGCCCTCTCGGTGCCCTGCCTTGCAGCCCTGCCAGGGAGCTTGCTTTTCATGCTCTGGACGAGGGCCCAGCCCCAGGGCCCCTCGGCTGGCCCGGGCGAGCGCTCCCCTTGAATGGCGGTCCCCCGGGAGGGCGGCCCTCTCTGCGGCCTGGCGGCTGCCTCTCGAAGCGTCTTTGCCAGCCTTCTAGCCGCAGACTCGCGACTTGCTCTCGGGAGCGGCTGGCAGCTGGGTGACGAAGACTCGGCCCTTGGCAGCCCTGACCCCGTGCTTGCCCATGCCGTCCCCCTCCATCTCCGGGATCTGGGCTGGCACCTTTGCCCCCCCCCCCCCCCCCCCCGCTGCCTCCGGGGCAGGGGCAGATGTTCTTGCTCAATGACGCTCTGGAGCCAATGGCCGTGGTGGAAAGTTAGGCAGGTTTCTCTGAGGACAGATGGGCCAGCCAGGCAGGTGCTTCCTGGGGCCGGGGAGGCGAGGGGGGGTGCGGGGGGGGCAGGGAGGGCAGGTGCTCCAGAGATGGCGGCGTCTTTCAGACCCTTTCCTGTCTCCTCAACCCCCCCCCACCAATTCCCACCCCCCTTCTCCCCACCCCTCACCCCCACCCCCACCCCCTCAGGCAGTGCTCCTCCAAAGGTCTGTGCTGAGGACGGGAAGGAGCAACCAGTCCATGCTTTGAGCAAACTGAGTTGGTGGCGGTTCGACCTTGATTTACCACAAGGGTTTGATATTTTTTAAAAAATATATATCTTATTGATTTTTTACAGAGAGGAAGGGAGAGGGATAGAAAGCCAGAAACATCGATGAGAGAGAAACATCCATCAGCTGCCTCCCGCACACCTCCCACTGGGGATGTGCCCGCAGCCACGGTACATGCCCTTGACCGGAATCGAACCCGGGACCCTTCAGTCCGCAGGCCGATGCTCTACCACTGAGCCACACCGGTTTCGGCGAGGGTTTGATTTTTGTATGAAAAGCTAAATTTCCCGGGGGGTTAGAGATGTGCAAGGGCGCCCATGAAAGCTACGGCTGGTTCGCCTTTCCCCCCGCCCCAGGTAGGTTCGAAGCTGGGCCCACTGTCCCCAGGGAGCCCCATGTCCCGGCCAGGCGGTCTCTTGCGGGGAAGGCCCCCCCACACAGAGGACTGCCGAGTGAAACCACAGTCTCCCTCCCCCCAGGCCGCTGGCAGCTGCCCATCCAAGTTCAAGCTCAGCAGTTTCTGCTGATTTCCTCCCCGGGGAGCTGAAGCCGTCGAGGAGGCGGCATCAGGGCCAGGGGACCCAGGAGGCCACTGAGCCCTTCCCCGCTTGGGGCTCGGAGGCCCGGCCCTGCAGGGAGAGGCTGCCCCGGGGCCTGAGCGGGTTTCAGTGGAGAAAGTGTTTGCTTAAGAGTGTGTTGTGTCAACAAGATCCGGGGAGGGATAAGCGGGGAGAGCTGAGGAGACAAATTGTTTTCCAGGATCCGAAGCCTTATCTAGTCCTGAGAGGCCCGCCCTCTTGGGAAACTGCGAGCAGGTTGTGGCTTCTCTGTGGGTGAGAGGCTGTGCCTCCCTGGCATGTGCCTGCGTCTCGGGTGCTGCCTCCCAGGCTGGCAGGGAGGGTCCCTGGTGTGTTGAGTTCTCGGCAGGCCTGGTTCAGACACCTGTGAACTAGGGCCTGGCCCCATGGCTTCGGGGGGTGGGGGGGTGGGGCTGGTCTGGATGGAGCCCTGTCCCATATTCTGGGCATCTCTGGACAGCAGAGGGCCCGGGGGTGGGCAGAGGCCTTGGTCAAGGGTGAACAGGGTCTCAGTGTGGTGTGGGGGGTCCCCTGAAGACTTGCTCCCATCCCCAGCTGCCCAGTTGGGAGCAGTCTGCCCGGGCCTGGATGGGAGTTTGTGGGGGTGGGGGGTCCTCACTCTGGACCTGCCTTGTGGGGACAGGCTTGGGGGAGGGGCTCTGCGGAGGCGGGACCGGTGTTGGAAGCCTCAGTGGGGACCGCAGAGACGGGAGATGTTTTCGGGGCGCAGGGGGCAGTCAGGGGCCCTGTTCACTGTGGCGGGCTGTGACGGCTCAGGTCTTTCTGGGGCCAAAGGCCTGTTCTTGGGAGGGCGGGGGGGAGCGGGGCGGGGGGAGCGGTTTGGGGCTTTCTAAGGAAGCGCAGTGGTATTTCCAGCCCAGTGGTTTCTACACGTGTCTGAGGCTTCCCCTGATGGGGAGCCCCATCGGGTCCAGCTCCGCCCCAGGCCGCCCCAGGAGGCCGCAGGCGTGTCTGTGCCTCCCTCCTCGGCCCCACTCAGGCGTGAGGCCGCGTGGCCCTGAGGCCGGGGCCGTGGAAGTCTGCACTGAACCTCCTGCCCCCGCTTCTCTGGACACGCTGCCCATCTTCACCCCACTCTTCCCAGACAGCACCAGGGCCCCCTCCCCGAGCTGGGTTCCGGCAGCCACCGTGCTGGCAGGGCGCCTGCAGCCAGCCAGGCTCTGTTAGGCTCTTTACGGGCATAGCCTCACTGGGTTTTTGCAATAATCCTGGAATGGAGATGGGACTGTCGCCCCATTTTACAGACGGGGAGACTGAGGCTGTAAGAGGGGTTGGTCATGTCCCCAATCCTGGAATGGAGATGGGACTGTCGCCCCATTTTACAGACGGGGAGACTGAGGCTATAAGAGGGGTTGGTCATGTCCCCAATCCTGGAATGGAGATAGGATTATTGCCCCATTTTACAGACGGGGAGACTGAGGCTGTAAGAGGGGTTGGTCATGTCCCCAATCCTAGAATGGAGATATGACTGTCGCCCCATTTTACAGACGGGGAGACTGAGGCTATAAGAGGGGTTGGTCATGTCCCCAATCCTGGAATGGAGATGGGACTGTCGCCCCATTTTACAGACAGGGAGACTGAGGCTGTAAGAGGGGTTGGTCATGTCCCCAGGGCCACCCCACAGGCAGTGGCAAAGGCCACGGGTTCCCTAAACCTGACCTTGCCAGGTGGCTTCTCTGCCCCTTATTGGTTCTGGCTCTGATGCTGGGTCCTTTCAAAACAGCCTGCGTGACAGGGCTGTTTGGGTCAAAGTCTTGTTGCTGAACAGGACCCATAGCTCCCTTCCTGCCAACTGGGTGCTGGCCCCCCTTCCCCACCTGCTCTCCTGGCGCCCGCGTTGCTGCACATGCCCACTCGGCTGTGTGTGGAGCGTCCCACTCCACCTGCCTGCGCCTCGTCCTGCTGTGGGCCCAGCCTCGGCCACCGACACCTGCAGCCCGTTCCCCCACAGGGCCCTCTGGGTCAGCCTCCCTGTCCCCCGGGGGCCTCGGCCCAGGCCCCCCCGTGGCTGGGACCGCAGGTCCGCTGCAGGGGGGGGGGCATCTGGCCACACCTGCCCCGGCACAGACAGCTCAGCCCGGGCCCTCTCTGCCCCGCCCGCCACGCGGGGCCCTGGGGGGTCTGTCTCCTGGTCCCCAGCACGCCTGGGGCTGCCTTTCTAGAGCCAGGGCATTGTGTCCTTGTCCCTGGGGGTCCCTGAGAGCCCCAGTCTTCCACCCCGAAGCTTCTGGCCAGTGGCCCCGAGAGCTGATCCTCGGTGTGGGCTGGGCCGGTGGGGCCCCGGGGCGGGGCACAGCCCGTGTTCCAGGAGCAGCGTCTCTGCTCTGAGGCCTGGGCTCTTTCGCCAGACGGAGCTCCGTGGACCGAGGGCCTGGTCCCCTCTCGTGTGCTTCTGCACCCCAACACCTGACGCAGGACGGTGTTGTCATAGCATTAGGAGGTGTATGTGTGTGTGTGGGGGGGGAAACCTGCCCAGCGCTGGGCCCTGAGACACAGGCTCCTTCCTGTGCTGTGTGAGCAGCCCTGGGCCTGGATGGGGAGAGGGTGCGGGGTGAGGGGCACCAGGCTTTGTGGGGACAGGCTAGGGGGGCTCAGCGTCCTGGCAGGCCTCCACTCACTCTTCTCTGATCCCTTTCCAGCAGCTGGTGGCCACAAACGTGCCCCCCGAGGATCAGGACGGCTCTGGTGACGACTCGGACAGCTTCTCCGGCTCGGGCGCCGGTGAGAGCAGCGGCCTCCCTCTGAGGCGGGCAGGTTGTGGGCGAGGGCGGTGGCCCGGCAGCCCCTGGCTGGGCCCGATTGGGGGTGCCAGGGAAGAAGAATGGGGCTCGAGTTGCCAGGAGAAAACGTGTTGGCGAGGAGGGGCGGTGTGGGGTTCTGCAGACAGACGTGGGCTCCTCCCGACCTCTCTGCTCACTGGGCAACCTTTGGAGGCTGGGCTGACTCCCCCGAGCCTCTGTTTTCCTATCTGTGAAATGGGAATGATCTCTCCGTAAGGCCGCTGGGAAGGGCTGTGAGGCAGCACAGAGCCTGGTGGGGTGTGTATCTTTATAAATGTCCCCTGCCTCACCCCCCCCCCCCCCGTCCCCTCTGCCTGGGGAATGAAGACCCGGAACTAGAGGGGGGCAGGGAGGCCTTCCAAAGGAGGTGCTTTTTTTCCCCTTTTAAATATATTTTATTGATTTTTTACAGAGAGGAAGGGAGAGGGATAGGAAGTCAGAAACGTCGATGAGAGAGAAACATCCATCAGCTGCCTTCTGCACGCCCCCCACTGGGGATGTGCCCGCAGCCAAGGGACATGCCCTTGACCGGAATCGAACCTGGGACCTTTGAGTCCACAGGCTGACACTCTATCCACTGAGCCACACCGGTTTCAGCAAGAGGAGGTGCTTTTGAGCTGGACCTCAGGAGAGAGCCGAGGCCGTCCCTGGGGAAGGGGCCTGGGCAGGGCCCGGGGGCTGGGTGAGAGGGCCGAAGCCTCTGTTCTGTGGGAGCTGGACCTTTCTGCGGAGAGAGCAGGTGTAACAGAGGGGCCTGCACGGGGATTGGGGCCCCAGGGCGCCCCCAGCCAGGCTGCGGGCTGCGGGAAGTTTCTTCCCAGGTGGCCTTCGCGTCTCCTGGCTCCGAGGCCTGGCCGCCCTGAGGCACAGGCTGCGGACAGAGGCAGCTCTTGTCATTCCCCAGAGTCAAGTTCAGCTTCAGCTAGTGCAGCCCCAGGGGCAGAGCTCCTCGGGAGGAAGAGCTGGTGGGGAGGGGAGCACCGGACCCACCCGGGGGTCCCCACAGCCTAAGCGTGGCCAGCTCATGTTCCGCAGCCTCCCGCCCCCCAACCTGCTCTGCTTTGGCCCTGCAGGCGCCCTGCCCGATCTCACCGTGTCACGGACGACCTCCCTCACCTGGAAGGACATGGGGCTCCTGACAGTCATGCCCACGGCCCCAGAGCCCCCCGGCACCGATGCCTCGGCTGCCTCCACCCCCGTCCTGCCCGCCGGAGCCGGGGACCAGGAGCGAGACACAGCGCTGCTGCTGGCCAACCTGGAACCTGGCCTCCCCAACCGGGAAAAGACCACCCACCCACCCAGCGAGACCACCCCGCACCCCACCTCCCACCGGGCACCGACACCGGGAGCCACCACCGCCCAGGCACCTGCCACCTTGCATCCCCTCGGGGACGCGCAGCCTGAACACCACGAGACCTCGGCCCCCGAGGGCCTTGGCCCGCTCCACCCTCACCCTGCCGACCCGCACCCTACCGTCACAGAGGAACGAGAGCCTTCGGTCACCGAGAGGACCGCGGAGCCTGGGACCCCCACCCAGCTCCCCAAAGGAGAGGGCTCCGGGGAGGGGGTGAGTGCCGGCCCCTGCGGGCTCTGTGCTTCCTGGGGCGATGGCTGCCCGGCGGGCTTGGAGGCCCCTGCTGATTGGCTGAGCACAGGGCGGGGGCAGGGACGGTGGTTGGCTGATGGGCATACCCAGCACCCTATGCCCTGAGCACATCCCATTCCCCACCATGAAGACAGACAGGGTCATGCGGCCCCACCTTCCCTCGCCCCACAGCGGGACCCGGAGCCGGACGGACCAAAGCAATGAGGCTGGAGCGGAAGAGGCCTCCCAGACCTCCGGGGGTCCCCACGCTCGCGCAAGGCCCCTGCTGCGGTGCGCCCCTCTACCGGGGTTCACGCCGGTCCCTCAGGGGCACGGTGATTGCACACTGCAGCGGCGGTTCTCAGCCTTCCTCATGCGGCGGCCCTTCAGCACGGTCCCTCGTGGTGTGGTGACCCCCAACCATAAAACCATTGTCGTTGCGACTTCATCGCTGTCTATTTTGCTGCTGTTATGAATAAATAGCTGTGTTTTCACATGGTCTGAGGCCCTGCAGGGGCGGTTCTCAACCTGCGGGCTGACCAGCCCTCCAAACTCCCTGTTCCCAGCCCTCTACCGTCAACACAATGATCGGCTCCCGGCATCTCCCCCGTTTCTTTCCTTTAAAAAAATCGACAGACGTAGAAACAAACATATAAGCATGAAAGGCTTACGTCCCAATTGTGACGTCCAGCAGTTCTCCATGTATCCACGTCGGGAGTGCTGTCTAGATGGTGGACAAACGACGACAGTGCAGGTGCGACCCCTCTTCGGGCTGGTCCCGAGCAGCCCGCCGCGACCTACAGCTTGAGAACCACGAGCAGGGTCGCCTAAGACCGGCGGTCGGCGAACTGCGGCTCGAGAGCCACATGCGGCTCTTTGGCCCCTTGAGGGTGGCTCTTCCACAGAATACCGCGTGTGGGCGTGCACGTACAGGGCGAAGGACACTTCGTGGCCCGTGCGCGGGAGTCGGTTTGGGGCGCTCAGGAGAAATGTCAGTCCTTGTGCTGTTGATAGTTGGCTCTGTCGACTCACGAGTTTGCCGACCGCAGCCTCAGGCCGTCGGAAAACACAGCTATGGACGCTGCGATTCGAAACGGCAGCAACGTGACAGGGCTGAGGCAGCAACGAAAATGGTTTTATGGGGGGGTCACCGCACCACGAGGAGCTGTGTTCAAGGGCCGCTCTACAGCGAGCCTGTTTGCTTTCCCGTCGACACCGTGCTTTGTGCCCATGCACCCCTCTGCGCCCCAGCCCAGCGCCACGTGGCGGCGGGGGGGGGGGGGGGGAGGGGGGGCTGGCCTGGGGGTCCCAGAGGTCCGTCCGGGGTCGGGCGTTGTCTGCGTTGGTGGCCGCTGTGACCGGGGAGGCCCGATCCGCTGCTGGCTTTGGACACGGGCTGGGGGCCGCCACCCGGCCTGATCCTGTCCTGGGTCTCCCCGTAGGACTTCACCTTCGACGTGGCCCCGGAGAGCGCCGCCACCGGGTCTCCGGAGAAGCCGCGGGAGCTGGAGGGGCGCGGCTCCCCCCAGGGCCTCCTGGACAGGAAGGAAGTGCTGGGAGGTGAGTTTTCTCTCGGGTTGTGGGGGATGAAGGGCAGACGGCTGCTTTTGGGGTACGGGGCTGCCTTTAGTGTGGGGGCTTTTGGGGTACGGGGCTGCCTTTAGTGTGGGGGGCTTTTGGGGTACGGGGCTGCCTTTAGTGTGGGGGGCTTTTGGGGTACGGGGCTGCCTTTAGTGTGGGGGGCTTTTGGGGTACGGGGCTGCCTTTAGTGTGGGGGGCTTTTGGGGTACGGGGCTGCCTTTAGTGTGGGGGGCTTTTGGGGTACGGGGCTGCCTTTAGTGTGGGGGCTTTTGGGGTACGGGGCTGCCTTTAGTGTGGGGGGCTTTTGGGGTACGGGGCTGCCTTTAGTGTGGGGGGCTTTTGGGGTACGGGGCTGCCTTTAGTGTGGGGGCTTTTGGGGTACGGGGCTGCCTTTAGTGTAGGGGGCTTTTGGGGTACGGGGCTGCCTTTAGTGTGGGGGGGCTTTTGGGGTACGGGGCTGGCTTTAGTGTGGGGGGCTTTTGGGGTATGGGGCTGCCTTTAGTGTGGGGGGCTTTTGGGGTACGGGGCTGCCTTTAGTGTGGGGGGCTTTTGGGGTACGGGGCTGCCTTTAGTGTGTGTGGGGCTGCCTTTAGTGTGGGGGGCTTTTGGGGTACGGGGCTGCCTTTAGTGTGTGTGGGGCTGCCTGGAGGGGGAGGGCTGGGAGGTGAGTTTTCTCTCTGGTGGGGGGGACAGAGGACAGACTGCAGCTTTTGGGGTACGGGGCCGTCTTTAGCCTCGGTGTGGGGGGCTGCCGCCCGCTAAGCCCGAGGCCGCCGCGCTGAGCTGGCCCCGTCCGCCCCCAGGGGTCATCGCCGGCGGCGTGGTGGGGCTCCTCTGTGCCGTGTGCCTTGTGGGCTTCATGCTGTACCGGATGAAGAAGAAGGACGAGGGCAGCTACTCCTTGGAGGAGCCGAAGCAAGCCAACGGCGGGGCCTACCAGAAGCCCCGCGCGCAGGAGGAGTTCTACGCCTGACGGAGCCGCCCCCCGCCCTCGCCACTCCCTCCCGGGCCACTTCCATGAGGAACTGCAGGCCGGCTCCCTGCACCCCGACCCCTCCGGGTCCCCCCCCCCCCCCCCCGCCCGGAGTCCGGGGCAGGCTGGGGGCGCTCCTCTGCTTCTCTGACTTCTTCCGCCCCGCCAGCGCCTGGCCGCTCCCGCCTGCCTCAGTTTCTCCGGCCCGGACAGCTCTGGGGTCCCCCCCCGCCCCCCCGCGGTGGACCTGGACGGCCCGGGGCCAGGCCTGCGCTCCCGGAGCACTTACTGCGAGACCCGTCGTGGGGCGTCGGCGGCCGAGTGCGGGGAGGATTTCGGGGCTCCCTGCCAGCTCGCTGGGTTTGGGGGGCCAGGCTGACTTAGATACCAACTCGTTTTTGCACATTTTTCCTCTAGTTTCTTTGTCCCTAGCCCCGTAGACCGATTACTTCTGATGTAAGTTAAGCGGATTCGGTTACTCCCCCTTCTTGCTTCCCTCAGCCCCCGTCAGGACAGCATCAGGGTTAAGAAGATTTAAAAAACCCCAAAAACTAGGAGAACCAAATCTGGGGGCCGGCATGGAGCCGCGGGGACGGGCGGTCTCTGCGTTGGCCACGCGCGGGCGCCGCAGGGTGGGGGTGTCCGGCTGGGCCATCGGCGGCTGGCTGGCCTCGGCTGCCACGGCCATCACTTCCTTTGGGCAGCCGGCCCCTGCCCAGGGGCTCGCCCACGGGAGCCGCCCACGGGAGGAACCCAGGGGAGCAGCTCATGGGAGCCGCCCACGGGAGGAACCCACGGGAGCCGCCCCACGGGAGCAGCCCACGGGAGGAACCCACGGGAGCCACCCCACGGGAGCAGCCCACGGGAGGAAACCACGGGAGCCACCCCACGGGAGCAGCCCACGGGAGGAAAACACGGGAGCAGCCCACGGGAGGAACCCACGGGAGCCACCCCACGGGAGCAGCCCACGGGAGGGAACCACGGGAGCCACCCCACGGGAGCAGCCCACGGGAGGAAACCACGGGAGCCGCCCCACGGGAGCAGCCCACGGGAGCATCACGCCTGGAGCCTCTGGCTGGGCCCCGGGAGGACGTGGGGCCCGAGGGGGCGGCGGGCCCTGGACTCTCGCTCGGACCCAGCTCTTTCTGTGGCACCATCTCGCGTGGGAACGCTTCCTCCTGGGAGGTGCCCAGAGGCACCCCGGGCACCGCCGGCTCCGAGCCCCCTCCGGGGCCCAGGCCCCCGCCTTGGCCTGGCTGGGATCCGGAAGGTTCCAAAGAGGCCTGGTCTTTCCGCTTTTGGCAAAACTCTCCTGCATGCAGCGGGCGCTGCCCTGCGCGGTCACTTCTCCGGGGCACGAGACTCATGTCAGCGCTGCGACACCCCTTTCTCTGACCACGCCGCCGCCGGGCGACAGGCTCGTGCCTTCACCCCCTGCCCTGCCCCAGCCGCCCCAGGGCGGGGTTCCGGGGCCAGAGTCGCTCTGCTTTTGCTGGTTGGTTTGCGGACCCTCTTCTGGAGGTCGGCCAAGGTCACGGGCGGTCTGACGTCCACGTGCGCGTGGCCAAGCTCAGAGCGCCGTCTCCTCGGCGGCGAGAACGCGGCCCCGCCGCAGCTGGACCCGAGGTCACGGCCACGCAGGCCCGGAGCCGAGGTGGACACCCGGGACGGCCCCCTCCCACGGGTGCGGGAGCAGAGCCCCCCGCGGCTTCTGGGGACTCCGGTGTTTGCTTATTTAATCCGACAGCTTCCAGCGGCTCTGCCGGCCGCTCGGATGGGGTGACTCGGACGCCCCGCCCAGGAGGGACGCCTGTGCCCTGGGCTCGGCTCTGGGGCCTCCTGCCCTGGAATGTGTGGCCGGACCGGCTCGGGGCCGGGAAGGGGTCTGTGACCGAGCTCCTCCCCGCAGGTCCCGGGACGGAGCCGAGCCTGTGGCCGGCTCGGCCGTGAACTCCAATAAACGGTACTTGTCATCGGGCTGCCGTGTGGTCGCGTGTCTTCTTGGGCTGGCGGTGTCCTTCCCGGTCACCTGGGCGGCCGGGCCTGGCTCCGGGCTCCCACTGCGTCACCCTCCCCACCGCCCCTCCCAGGCCCTGTCTTACTCTCCTTCTAGAGCATTCCCTCCCACAGGACAAGGGGGGTGGGGCTGGTAGGCAGTCACCCCAGAGCTGGGCCTCGGGGGGTGTCTCAGGCCGCCTCTCAGGCCAGGCCGCCTCTGGGAGAGAAGTCCTTTCCCTGGGCCTGGCAGGGGACTGCACCCCAGCTCCTCACGGCCTCTCCTGCGGGCAGAAGAGAAAGGTGGGCTTGGGGCGGGAGGGGGGGGTGTCCTGGCGCAGGAAATGGGGGCGGGCCCTGGGCGGGAGCCTTGGGGGACTTGGGGTTCTGCTGGCTCTGCTTGGCAGTGGACACAGCCCTGCCTGGCTCCCTCCCTCCCTCCCACTCCCCAGCCCCACGCGCCCCACCCGGTGCCCATCCTCTGGCTGTGCATGCCCGCTTTCCACCCACTCGGGGGGTGTGGGTGAGCGTGGCTGCGCCCCCTGGTCACGGCCGAGTCCCACACCTGCTCAGCTTCCAGGAGGGGCTCACAGCTTCTCCAGGGAGAGGCACTCGGTCCTGTGCCGCTGTGACTTCGGCCACACAGAGGAGCCCACGTTGCACAACCCCCTTACATAAGGTCTGGGAGCGGCACAGCCGGGGGGGCACAGCCGGGGGGGGGCACAGCCGGGGGGGCACAGCCGGGGGGGGGCACAGCCGGGGGGGGCACAGCCAGGGGGTAGGCACAGCCAGGGGGGGGCACAGCCAGGGGGGGGCACAGCCGGGGGGGGGGCACAGCCGGGGGGGGGGGGGCACAGCCAGGGGGGCACAGCCGGGGGGGGCACAGCCAGGGGGGGCACAGCCAGGGGGGGCACAGCCAGGGGGGGGCACAGCCGGGGGGTGGGCACAGCCGGGGGGGGCACAGCCGGGGGGGGGCACAGCCGGGGGGGGCACAGCCGGGGGGGCACAGCCGGGGGGGGCACAGCCAGGGGGGGCACAGCCGGGGGGGCACAGCCGGGGGGGGCACAGCCGGGGGGGGCACAGCCGGGGGGGCACAGCCGGGGGGGGCACAGCCGGGGGGGCACAGCCGGGGGGGGCACAGCCGGGGGGGGCACAGCCGGGGTGGGCACAGCCGGGGTGGGCACAGCCGGGGGGGGCACAGCCGGGGGGGCACAGCCGGGGGGGGCACAGCCGGGGGGGGCACAGCCGGGGGGGCACAGCCGGGGGGGGCACAGCCGGGGGGGGCACAGCCGGGGGGGGCACAGCCAGGGGGTGGGCACAGCCAGGGGGTGGGCACAGCTAGGGGGGGGGCACAGCCGGGGGGGGCACAGCCGGGGGGGGCACAGCCGGGGGGGCACAGCCGGGGGGGCACAGCCAGGGGGGGGCACAGCCAGGGAGGGCCACAGCCGGGGGGGGGCACAGCCGGGGGGGCACAGCCGGGGGGGGCACAGCCAGGGGGGGGCACAGCCAGGGGGGGCCACAGCCGGGGGGGCACAGCCGGGGGGGCACAGCCGGGGGGGGGGCACAGCCAGGGGGGGGGCACAGCCGGGGGAGGGCACAGCCGGGGGAGGGCACAGCCAGGGGGTGGGCACAGTCAGGGGGGCACAGCCGGGGGGGGGCACAGCCGGGGAGGGGCACAGCCAGGGGGGGCCACAGCCGGGGGGGGCACAGCCGGGGGGGCACAGCCGGGGGGGGGGCACAGCCGGGGGGGGCACAGCCGGGGGAGGGCACAGCCGGGGGAGGGCACAGCCAGGGGGTGGGCACAGTCAGGGGGTGGGCACAGTCAGGGGGTGGGCACAGTCAGGGTGGGGGCACAGCGAATCGATGGCCGTTGCAGCCGGTGGCCCCTCTGCAGGGGTGCGTGTCGTCCAGGCAGGCCCTCGAAGGCCCCATCTCCGAATGGCTCTCTGGAATGTTCTCTGGCTGGATGGAGGCGGTGATTACCAGGGTGCCTGTCTCTGTAAATAAACCATCGAGTTTTTCGCGTGCGATGAGTGCACGCTGTCACTCTGTCGGAAGAAAGTTACGGGGGAAGCGTATAAAGGCCTCCTGAGACCCTAATTAGTTCCTCCAGACGCCACTGCAGCGTCTGCAGCCGGAGAGGCCCCAGGTTCCCCGGGCCCAGAGGCCAGGGCGAAGCTCCGCAGGGTGAGCTGAGCGGAGCAGCCGGCTCCGGCCTGGCGGGCGGGGAGCGGCCCTCCTCGCACGGCCAGGAGGTGGGCACTGCCGGCGGGCAGCCCCCGTCACCCTCCTCCCGCTGCGGCCAGACCCGTCGCCCTCCTGTTCCTGGAACCTGCCCCCCCGGCGTTTCCAGCACTCACGGCGGGCGCTGCCTCGGCTCCAGGAAAATATTTGTTCAGGGACTTGGCTCCCGCAGGAGAGGAAAGAAAGCCACCTCGAGCGCGGGCGGTGGCCGCACTGTCTGCCCCTCCGGATTGCTGCAAGGCCCGAGGCCTGCCGTCCGTCCGGGCCAGGCCAGGAACCCCACCCGCACCCCGGCCAGCTTCGGGGTGAGCCCGGCGTGCCCGCCGTCCGGCCTCCAGGGCAGGAGGCATGGTCCTTGGGGCCTCCTGAGGGCCAGGCTCAGCGCTGGGCCCCGGATGCCGTTGGGGCACAGGGACCTGGGGTTCCCTTCAAGGCTGCTGTGCGGCATCTGGGAGCAGTGGCCAGGGTGCCGGGAGCCGGCCTGGCAGGGCAGGGTGGCCATGGGGGGGGACGGGGCTGGCGCCTGGAGCTGAAGGACGCAGGGAGCAAAGTGAAGGGGTGATGGGGGGGTATTCCCGGTAAAGGAACAGCGCCGAACAGCATGGACCTGCACAGGCCCGGAGGCAGGAGAGAGCACGGGCTCTGGGGTGTGGAAGGTGGGTGGGTCGGCTGTGAGAGACCCAGGGGTCGGGTAGGGACACCGAGGGGAGCCAGTGGCTGGCTGGCACCATGCGACCTCAGCGTGAGTTCAGGGACCCGGACTTTCCCCCGAGGTGGCGAAGGTTTTTGTTTTGCAACATTTGAACCCCTGGATTTTGATTCTTTTTTTTTTTTTTAAAGTATGTTTTACAGATTTCTTACAGAGAGGAAGGGAGAGGGATAGAGAGTTAGAAACATCGGTCAGCCGCCCTTGACAGGAATCGAACCTGGGAACCTTCAGTCTGCAGGCCGATACCCTATCCACTGAGCCAAACCGGTTAGGGCTGATTTTTTTCTGATGTAGAAAGGTATACGGAAGAAAACAAAATCAGTCTCAAACCCCACCACCCAGGCAGTTCGCGGTGCCATTTTTAAAAAATATATTTTTATTGAATTTTTACAGAGAAGAAGGGAGAGGGATAGAAAGTCAGAAACATCGATGAGAGAAAAACATCGATCAGTTGCCTCTTGCACACCCCCCACCGGGGATGTGCCTGCAGCCAAGGTACATGCCCTTGACCGGAATCAAACCTGGGACCCTTCAGTCCGCAGGCCGACACTCTATCCACTGAGCCAGACCAGTTTCAGCCCCCCCCTCCCCCCCTGGTGCCATTTTAAACATTAAAATTCTCTGGGCACGCGATGAGAAACCCACGCGGGGCAGGAGCGGATGGGTGAAGAGTTTTCCACCTGTGTCTCCAGCCAAAGGCAATTCCCCGGGACAGGCCTTCGCTGTGTGCATCCAGAAGTTCTCCCCACCCGTATGCCTCTGAGGATAAGGCTGTGCTTTTAAATAGCTGCACCAGAGGGATGGTGTAGGGGGTTCCTCTCTTTTCCACGTCCAGCGTGGGAGGAGAGTGGGTCCAGTGTCTGAGCAGAGGAGCTGGGGATGGAGAAATAAAAGAAAGAATAGAGGACACAGACATAAAAAGCTGGGGCTGGGTGGGATCTCTGTTCTCTCTGATGGAGAGACAGGATCCAAACCCACAGCAGCGTGTTTGTTGATATTCCAAAATACAAAGGGGTTTCACCGGAAAAAAACTTAGGATCCAAGGAGCTTGAGTAGGCCCAGGCCCTATTCATTCCCTCATTCCCGGGGCTAGGCTGAATTTGCATTTCAAGCCCCCCCCCCCCCACACACACACCTGGGGCAAAGTTAATTAGGAGTCAGTACTGTTAATGCATCCAGCCTTCTTGGTGGATGTGTTTCCAAGACGCGGCTCTGCCTGGCGCCTCGGATTCAGCTGACAGTGATTTAAAGAATGCTCGGGTGCCTTCCCTGGGAGCCCTCTACAGGATGGTTCCTTTCAGCACGGGAGTCAGTCCTATCCCACTGACTCGTCTCACCCTTGGGGTGGGGGCTACCTCCAGGCCTTGCTATTGTCAACGTGTGGGACCAACAGAGCCATCACACAGCATGGTCGGGCCAGACACGGGACTGTTCCGAGTCTACACGGGGCCGCCTCCCAGGGAAGAGTTCTAGTCGGAGGGCTGCTTCCGACCACCACCCTGCAGAGGTCTCACCCGGTGGCCACACCTGTCCCCACACTCGCCTGTGGGAGTCCTGGGGACCACCCCTCCCCTGTCACCACAGGCCTCACCAGATGGCTCCGTTTTCTTTTCTCCACGGGGGGGAGGGTGGGAGGGAGGGGTGGAGAGGACGTCCCTCACACAGTGGCTTTGATGTTTATTTATGTAGGAGGCAAGGAGGTGAGGAATCTGCTCCTAAGCTTTTGGCATTTGCATTTCTTTTTCCAGAGGGGAAATGCTTTGCCTATTTTGGGGCCCATTTTTTCGTTCTTTTTTTTTTTTCTTAATTTTTATTATTGATTTCAGAGACGAAGGGAGAGGGAGAGAGAGATGGAAACATCCATGATGAGAGAGAATCACTGACCAGCTGCTTCCTGCACACCCCACACTGGGGATGGAGCCCACAGCCCTGGGCCTGTGTCCTGACCGGGAATCGAACCCCGACCTCCTGGTTCAAACATAAGTCAATGCTCAACCCCGGAGCCACGCCGACCGGGAGGGGTCCATATTTCGTTTTGTTTTGTTTTTTAAATGTATTTTATTGATTTTTCACAGAGAGGAAGAGAGAGGGATAGAAAGTCAGAAACATCGATGGGAGAGAAACATCCATCAGCTGCTTCCTGCACACCCAGTACTGGGGATGTGCCCGCAGCCAAGGTACATGCCCTTGACCGGAATCGAACCCGGGCCCTCTCAGTCTGCAGGCCGACGCTCTACCCACCGAGCCACACCGGTTTTGGCGAGGGGCCCGTTTTCCTAACGGGCCTTTTGTGTATTCCCATGGGTTGCTGTGGGTTCCTGGTGTGCAGATGGTGTTGAGGCAGCGGCTTTGGTCTCTGACCCATGGCTCCGGCGGTGGCGTGGGGACTGGCAGGGCCCCTCGTGAGAGGCGCAGGCTTGGAGCAAGCGGTGGCTTTGGGGAGGGACCGTCTCGGCCTGCAGGAAGGGAGCCGGCGGGCCCAGCTGTCGGGCTGACGTTTTGCACAACTCTTGGGTCAGTGGAAAAACGCAACAGTCCTGACTGTCCTTCCCAAAACCTGTGACACCGGTTCATGTTCAGAAGCCACGGAGCGGGGCCTGTGCCCCCCTGGGCCGCCCGCCCGCCTGCTTGTGCCCCTCCCTGCCCCGCCTCTCTTGTGGGGCATGAGAGGGAGGGGTGACGAGGAGGAGGGAGGTGTCAAGGACGGTTCCCAGGTTCCCACCTCAAATATTATGGCCCCATAAACCGTGGAAACCTCTCAGAAATTCCAGTGTTTCAGCACATAGTTGCCGAATGACCCGCACCAGCCAGCACGAGGCTGAAGCGATCCAGAGTCCTCCTGAGAGAGAAGTAGGGGCACAGGGAGGTGGGGGAGAGGGGGTATGGCTGAGGACGGCGTGGAGGAGGGTCCCAGTGAGGCGGGGCTTTAGAAACACCCAGGAAGTGGAATGTGTGTATGTGTTACCGTACACATCTCTCCAAGTGTATGCTAAGGTCAAAGTGAGCGGAAAAAGGGGCAGACTTTGAAAATTCCATCTCCTGATACTTGTCCGACAGCAGGGTTCTGAGTAATTACCAATGACAGCTACCATCTATCCATGCTTCAATATGCCGGGCCCTGCACACACCTACCCTCTGATTTTGGGGTCACAGAATAGTACGGGGGCAGAAATTTGGAGTTAGACCCCACTTTACTTGCTGTGTGACTGTAAACTCCCAGAACCTCAGTGTTCTCATCTGTGAAATGGGTGAACCGCCCTTATCTCGTAGGGCCGAGGGGAGACTATGTAAGATAATGCGAATAAACTATCCTTTTTAAAAATATATATATACTTTATTGATTTTTTTACAGAGAGGAGGGGAGAGGGATAGAAAGTCAGAAACATCGATGAGAGAAACATCGATCCGCTGCCTCCAGCACACCCTACACCGGGGATGTGCCCGCAACCAAGATACATGCCCTTGTCCGGAATCGAACCTGGGACCCAGTCCGCAGGCCGACACTCTATCCACTGAGCCAAACCGGTTTCTGCAATAAACTGTGCTTTTGCTGGGGGCACTTTGCAAGCACTCCATAAATAGTGGCTGTTACTCTCATGCTCCCCACCCCCTGAGAAGCAGGTATTACTCCCCCATTTTACAGATGGAAAAGTAAAGGCCCTGAGCTGCCACTTTGCACAGCTACAGAGCCGCCATGCGGACATGCCAACCCAGGCCTTGGTCACTCGGAAGCCCCGGGTGCTCCCCTGGACCTCGGCTATTTCCTGCCTCACCTGTTCGGCCCACAGAGGACGGACCACCTGGACAGAAAGTGGGGGAGGCTCGCTTAGGCCAGGCCGCCTGGCAAGCCCTGAGGCTCTTCCCGGCCCTGGGAAACGCGGGCTCCCCGATGCCTGGGTGCTGGTGCCAAAGTCAATAAGATAACCTGCCCTACAGGAAACCATGGTCACGAGGACACAAACACCGGGGAGGGTGGGGCTCGTCCTTCCCCCACCCCCTCCCCAGCCCCAGCCAGCTCTGGGCCCCTCCGTGCTACAGGGCAAGCTGGGGAGACACGAGGGAGCCCCAATCCAGGATCAGGGGACAATGCCCCTGCCCCCAGGCCTGCAGCTCTCTTAGGAAGCTGGCTGAGGGGGTGGCACTGGGCTCTGCCAGGAAAGGCCCCCAGAGCAACGGGGACCCCTGGGTAGCTCTCCTCCTGGAGCCCGGAGCCCTGAGCTCACACCCCCCCCCCCATGCACCTCCCCCTCAACACAATCACCGAGGCCTCTCCTGGGTCAGGGGCTGGACCCGGAGACCCCAAACATAGCCCTGATTCTGCAGGGCTTATGGCAAGAACAGACTCACATTATTATTTTTAAAATATGTTTTTATTGATTTCAGACAGGAAGAGAGAGAGAGAAACGTCAGTGGTGAGAGAGAATCCTTGATGGGCTGCCTCCTACACGCCCCCCACTGGGGATTGAGCCCACCGCCTGTGCAGGTGCCCTGACCGGGCATCGGACCGAGACCTGCTGCTTCATAGGTTGGTGCTCAGCCACCGAGCCGCCAATTGGGTGCGACGCATTATTTATTTTATTTTATTTTTTAAGCCTACAGCACCTGATATTCCCAGGTGGTCTCCCATCCCAGGACTAACCAGGCCCGACCCCGACCGCACTATTGAATAACACAGATGTCAGACAGATACAGAGGCAGAGAAGCATGGAGCCGACTGTCCGATTGCAGTGGGAAGGCTGGGGAGGAGGAGGAGGAAGAGGAGGAGGAGGAGGAGGAGGAGGAGGAGGAGGAGGAGGAGGAGGAGGAGGGGGAGGAGGAGGAGGAAAGAGATCAACGGAAGGACTTGTATGCTTGCATATAAGCATAACCAATGGACGCAAGACACGGGGGGGGGGGGGCGGCGGGGGGGCGGGAGTGGTGAGCGCATGTATGGGAGTGGGGTGGGGGGGATAGGGGAACATGGACACATTAAAATACCGTAATCAATAATAAAGAAATAACACAGACGTCCAAGGCAGTAGTAGGGACACCGGTGAAGGGCACTGACGCAGCCTGGGGAGCTGGAGAGGCGGCTGGAGGCGGCGACATCTGAATAGAGTGTTATCACGGAGCTGCCCCGCCGAGCACAGGAGACGCTGTTCGGGGCAAGTGCCCACGCACAGAGGTGCCGTTCAGCGTTCGGTGTCTGTGCTGGGGGTGGGAAAGCAGTGAGATATAAGCCTGGGGGGACAACCGGGGCCAGTGAAACAGGGCTTTGTAGGTCAAGGTCAAGGTCAAGGGTGAAGGGACTAGTAGGTGGTGGTGAGCTAGAGCCGTTCTCCCAGCGGTGAGAGCCAGGTGTGCCCTGAGCCCATGACCTCACGCTGGTAGTTTGGGACTGGCCGTGGTGGGAATATTTACACCACAGGCACTGGCAAGCGCTACAAATCAGAGCCAGTTTTTGTTTGGGGGGGGCGGAGACAGAGAGAGACAGAGAGAGTGAGGGAGGGAGAGGGAGAGGAGAAAGAGGACAAAAAGAGGGCAGCCTTTGGCATGCAGTCATTAGCTTCATTTCTCAGAAGGAAGCTCTGGCGGTCACAGGGTGAGTGAGGAGGGGGAGGAGTGGGCGTGGGGCCTGGGGCTGGGCCTGAGGAGGGCTGGTGGTGGGAGAGGGCAGACCCCCTGATCACCTGACGCTGTGTCGGCTCAGCCTGGGGGAGGGGGAGGAGTAGGTAGCGCCCACAGCCTTCAGCCAGAGCCTGAGACTCGCTGTAAAACCCTTAATGAAAAACACCTGGGCTCTGCCCGCCGGCGGGGCTGGGGGAGGGGGTCAGGGGTGGGAAGCGGGCTGGGGGAGGGGGTCAGGGGAGGGAAGCGGGCTGGGGGAGGGGGTCAGGGGTGGGAAGCGAGGCTGGAGGAGGAGGGGCCGTGCCCTCCAGCCGTTCCTTTGCTGGCTCACCAGCTCGTCCATCAGCTCCTCCTTACGCTCCGCGCCTTGGGCCTGGGCCGGTGCGAACGGGCGCTGCAGGCAGAGGCTGGAGACCGGCGGTGGGGCCACTGGCCGTGGCCCTTGGTGGTCGCCGAGCCTCAGCGCCGATCGGGTGAGGGCTCAGTCTGCGAACGCCCTGGTCAAGGTCACGGAACGGCAGAGCCACAGCTGGGTTCGGTCCTGGGTCTCTGGGTCCCAGAGTCCCGTGTGTGTGTGTGGGGGGGGGGGGGGGGGAGAGGGGGGGAGGGGGGTGGATGGATGGGCGGAGGGTGCAGGAAGGCTGAGTCCTCTCCTACTGCATCCCCCTCCAGGACGCCTGGGTGAGGGAGGGTCTGAGACCCCAAAGGGGAGAGAGACGCGGCTGCTCCCAGCGTCCACTGGGGCTGGGCCTGGCCCAGCCTGGCTCTCAGATCAGAACTGACCCATATGCCGAAACCGGTGTGGGTCAGTGGATAGAGCGTCGGCCTGCAGACGGAAGGGTCCCGGGTTCGATTCCGGTCAAGGGCATGTACCTTGGCTGCGGGCACATCCCCAGTGGGGGGTGTACAAGAGGCAGCTGATGGATGTTTCTCTCCCATCGATGTTTCTGGCTTTCTATCCCTCTCCTTCCTCTCTGTGAAAAATCAGTAAAATATATAAAAAAACAAACAAGAACTGGCCCATAGGCTTTCGTGCCGGAAGGCCCGGAGTGGCCATGGTGGCGGCCACGGGGCGGCTGGGCCCCCGGCCTCCTTCCGGCAGATGCGGCCCTTGTGGGGCGCACAGAGGCACCGGCCCAGCGCTCCTCCCGCAGCCGGAGGGGAGGGCTCCACTGGCGCCCACACTCCGTTCCATGCCCTCCTTCTGCCCTCCCCCTTCCAGGGCCACTCCAGCCTCATCAGCCAGCAGCCCGGGAGAGGGCAGCGGGCATGGGGAGGGGGCAGGAGGAGAGCCGGGGAGGCAGGAAGCCTCACACACGGCTCGGGCTGTGGGAGGTGCAGCTCACTGTGAACCCCACCGCCACCCCCTCTAGCCAGCCGCCTCCTCTGACGGTTCTGGGGGCCAGGCGGCCGGGGTGGGGGGGCAGCCCCGCTCCTGCTGGGCTTCCTGTGGAAGGAGATCCCGGCATCTGGCGATGAAAGGCCGGCTGTCCCTCCGGGTTCCCTCTGGTGCCACATGGCCCCACTGGCCCCCCGCCACCTCCAGCACCGGAGTGCCCAGAGCAGACGCCCCAGGTGGGGGCTTGGCCACCTTCATCTCAGCCCTTGGAAGCCGCACACCCTCCCCAGTGCCCTGGCCCTCTCTGACGGTCACCCCTTTCTAGTGAGTCCCCCGCGGAAGGAGGGTGAGCACTGAGCCAGAGCCACAGGCCCAGAGACTCCGCCTAGGGCGTGGGTGCATCCCTTCCCCCGGGCCCAGGTCACCCCAACATAAAACGGGCCAGAGAGCTTCAGGACGGCCCGGTAAAGGCAGCGCCCGCACCGACCCACTCAGAGCTGCTTGGCTTCAGAGTTTCCTCCCAGAGCTCAGGGTCCCTGTGCCAGCCGGGGGGCAGGGGACACCTTGGGGTCCCTGTGCCAACCGGGGGTCAGGGGGACACCTTGGGGTCTCTGTGCCAGCCAGGGCAACCAGCCCAACTGCAACACGCCGCTCAGGGCCCCTTCAGGACGGGGTGAGGAGCCCTGTCTCTGCCAAGGGCCGTTGGGTATTCACCAGGTCAGTCACAGGCCACACGGAACCATCAGCCTAGTAACTGGCCTGCTCGCGTGGGTCAAACAGGGAGTTAACTCGCCCGGTGCCTCGGCGGGGCCAGACCCAGCGTGAGGATCTCTCGGCCCGCCGGCTGGACGTTCCCCACCCTCCCCAGGACACGGCCCTTCTCCGCACACAGGGGTCCTGGAAATCACAAAACGGGGGGATCCTTAGGGTTCTGATGCGTCACCCTGGACACTGGACTTCAGAGGCGTAACCTGCCAGTCACGGGAACCACGACCCCCAGCCTCCTTGCTGCCTGCCCGTGTCTCCCCGCGGCAGCAGGCTGTCAGAAACCCGCCCGTTAGCCTGCAGGCCCCGGGGACCCTGGATCGAGGCCGGGACCTGCTCTCCACGCCAGGGGCGGACCCGGGGAAGCAGAAGCAGATTGCCCCCCGTCACCATGACTGTAGCCGTCACATGAGGCCACCCTGTCCTTTGTCCCATTTCTGACTCAGCGCAGTGAGTTCCTGGAGAGAAGGGAGCATGGCCCGTGACAGCCAGCAGCGAGCGCGCCCAGAGAGGCAGGCCGGGTGTGCGCCTGGGCCAGGCTGAGCCCACAGCAGAGTCCCAGTGGCTCTGAGGAGCGGGGGGGCGCTCCCCAGGCTGAGCCCACAGCAGGAGTCCCAGTGGCTCTGGAGGGGGGGCGCTCCCCAGGCTGAGCCCACAGCAGGAGTCCCGGTGGCTGGGGGGGGGGGGGCGCTCCCCAGGCTGAGCCCACAGCAGGAGTCCCGGTGGCTGGGGGAGGGGGAGGTGGTAGACAGATCCCCAGGCCAGCAGAGTGGGGAGGGGAGAGAGGATGGCCAACAGGGGGGCTGCACTGAGCTGAGGAATCGGCCCTCCACTGGGTTCCCACTGATCACCTGGCCAGGGCTCCCCTCTGCAACAGTGACTCTGCGCTTAGGGCCCCCCCACCCCCACCCCAGTCCCGCCTCAGGTTCCCTGCACTTGGCGCTGAGCGGCTGTAAGCCTGGAGGAGTGAGGGGCGGAGGGCCGAGGGCATCAGAGAGGGCTCTCAGGCTGGCCTAGAATTCCCCCTGGGAAAAGTCTAGAGCAGTGGTCAGTAAACTGCGGCTCGCGAGCCACATGTGGCTCTTTGGCCCCTTGCGTGTGGCTCTTCCACCAAACACCACGGTCCGGGCGAGTCTATGTTGAAGAAGTGGCGTTAGAAGAAGTTTAAGTTTAAAAAATTTGGCTCTCGAAAGACATTTCAGGCGTTGTCCTGCTGATATTTGGCTCTGCCGACTAATGGGTTTGCCGACCCTGGTCTAGAGCTACAGAAGGAAGAAGGAAGTTAGGAAACCGAGGTGCCCGGGAAATGAGTTGGGGGGTGGGCTGGTGTGCGTGCTGGCTCCCCAGGCGCGGTTTCCCGGTAGCAGCTGGCTCAGTGGCCAGAGCAGCCCCCCAACCCAACCCCCCCCCCCCCCCCCCACTGCAGGGCGTGATGGGCCCGGGGACTGTGGTGCACGGGCTCGGTGGGCCCGATTCCCGGCACCCCCCCAAATGGAGGTCCCTTATCATGATCAGGTGACCTCCCGGGAGGGTTAGTCTGCTCTCTGGGTGCCCCTAGGCAGGGGGCTCAGAGAGTATAGTTAATGCGCCTCTCCCCGCTGCCTCTCCCCAGCTCCCCGCGTGCCTCTGGATTCGGGGCCCCACACCAACGATCCAGCCTCCTGTGGCTCCTTCTCCCTCGCGCTCCGCACCCCGCTGTGCTGTTCCTGGGCCATTCCTGCTTCTGCGTTTCCTAATTCCTCCCTCCGCAGGGGCTTCTCAGACTGCTCACGGGGGGCTTCCCGGAGGAGTGGTCACTGAGCCGGATCCCCGCCTGCCCGAGGCTCTGCCTGTGACTCTAGAAACCTCCAGGCGTTTCCAGGAGCCTCCAGGGGAGGCCGCGGCTGTGCGTGGGAGCAGTTGGCCCCTCGTTGCCGCCGCCACTGACCCCCCGATTCTCTCGGGCTGGTGGGAGAGGGGCTGGGGTTGGAGCAGGGGTGGGGTTGGGGTGCGGAGAGGCAGGAGGGGGCGGAGGAGGTCTGAGTCTGGGGGACCAAGAAGGATTTTGTCTCTCTGTGGGATCTTCAGGGCTGGGTCACAGGGAGAGGATTTAGGGGGGAGAGACAAAGAAGGGGGGACAGGGGTGGGCACAGAGAGGAGGGGATGAGGCCCCCTCACCGCCCTCATCGTCCTGACCACAGGAACCCTGCTGGCCCTGACAGCAGTGTCGTGGTGTCTCGTGGCCAGGCACCCCCTTCCCTTTCTCCTGGGGAGCCCTGGCGATTTTAGGGTCAGGGGTGCCCACCCCCAAGGGGCCTGCTCCCCACACTGTGCTGCTGGGGGGGCCCTTGGGGAACCCAGCCGCTGGGGCCTCTGCCAGGGCTCTGGCCGGAGGGAGCGCTGGCCGCCACAGCCGTGTGACAGTGACAATGCCACGCTCCTCCCCCACCCGCCATGGAGGCGGATGACTTCCTGAAAAGGGGCTAAATGGGGGGTTTGTGACATGGAACATCTGATGTGTCCCGAGGACTTCCTGTTCCGGTGACCCCTAGGGCTCCTGACCTCTGAGAGTGTGTCCCCGGCAGGGTCAGAATGGCCTGGGGGTCACCCTTCTTTAGCAGAGCTGTTTTCGGGCTGGGCCCAGCCCGGGGCACGGAATTCAGGCTCCCCTTCTCCCTCAGTCTTTATTTTATTTTATTTATTTATTTTATTAATTAATTTACTATTTTTTGTTTTTTTATTTTTTACATATAGGTCCTTATTCCCCTATTGCCCCCCCCCCACTCATGCCCCACCCCCTGTTGTCTGTGTCCATGGATTAGGCTCATATGCACGCACACAAGTCCCTCCCCCCGATCTCTCCCCCCGACTCCCACCGACCCCCACCTTCCCTGAGGTTTGACGTTCTCAGTCTCTGGAGTCTTGTGTGAGTGGCTGCCGGAAGCCAACCATTGTTTTGGTGGTGGAGAGCTGTGGACAGGGAGTTTGCAGGGCGGGTCGACCTTGACTGCTCTGAGGGGTCGGAGCTGGTTACTGGGATGTTGGTGGTTGGAGCAGCCCCCACCTGTTAGTGCTAAGAAGATCTACTGATTGGCTTTTACTGGTGTCTCTGGCCTGGGGGACACGGCTGTATCGTATGATTTTAATCTTAATAAAAGGAGCGGTGAAGCCAGGGTGAGGGGGAGTTCTGCCGCTAGCGTTGAACTATCGCCTGGCCCCGTTTTCCAAGTTAGTGTTTTTCTGAGTCTCTTTATTCATGTGTGTGCGGCCTCCTCCAGAAACCCGAACCCTGAACCGAAGACTGTGAGTCGTGTGGGACGTGAAAAGGGTTCCCACAGCGGCCGCCACAGAGGCTGCCTGGCGGCCGGGGGCTCAGGAGGCCAGCAGGGAAATCCCAACAGAAAGAGCTCTTCTCAAGAGAAGGTGTGGGTGTCCCTCTCCCCCCGCCCCCCGGCACTTAGGACAATGGATCCCAGCAGAGCCTGGGAACCAGGCACCCAACGCCCAGGCCCTCATGGCCCCCATGTGTGAAACTGGGCCCTATCAGGGCTTGTTGGGGGCCTCAGAGGGTTCCCGATCATGCCTGAGACAGCCCACATGCTATGGGGCCCTGAGCATGCCTGAGAGAGCCCACACGCTAGGGGGGCCCTGAGCATGCCCGAGACAGTCTACATGCTATGGGGCCCTGAGCATGCCTGAGAGAGCCCACACGCTAGGGGGGCCCTGAGCATGCCTGAGACAGCCCACATGCTATGGGGCCCTGAGCATGCCTGAGACAGCCCACATGCTATGGGGCCCTGAGCATGCCTGAGACAGCCCACATGCTATGGGGCCCTGAGCATGCCCGAGACAGCCCACATGCTATGGGGCCCTGAGCATGCCTGAGACAGCCCACATGCTATGGGGCCCTGAGCATGCCTGAGACAGTCTACATGCTATGGGGTTCCTGAGCATGCCTGAGAGAGCCCACACGCTAGGGGGGCCCTGAGCATGCCTGAGACAGCCCACATGCTATGGGGTTCCTGAGCATGCCTGAGACAGTCTACATGCTATGGGGTTCCTGAGCATGCCTGAGACAGTCTACATGCTATGGGGCTCTGAGCATGCCTGAGACAGCCCACATGCTATGGGGTTCCTGAGCATGCCTGAGACAGTCTACATGCTAGGGGGCTCTGAGCATGCCTGAGACAGCCCACATGCTATGGGGTTCCTGAGCATGCCTGAGACAGTCTACATGCTAGGGGGCTCTGAGCATGCCTGAGACAGCCCACATGCTATGGGGTTCCTGAGCATGCCTGAGACAGTCTACATGCTAGGGGGCTCTGAGCATGCCTGAGACAGTCTACATGCTATGGGGTTCCTGAGCATGCCTGAGATAGCCCACATGCTATGGGGTTCCTGAGCATGCCTGAGACAGTCTACATGCTAGGGGGCTCTGAGCATGCCTGAGACAGCCCACATGCTATGGGGTTCCTGAGCATGCCTGAGACAGTCTACATGCTAGGGGGCTCTGAGCATGCCTGAGACAGCCCACATGCTATGGGGTTCCTGAGCATGCCTGAGACAGTCTACATGCTAGGGGGCTCTGAGCATGCCTGAGACAGCCCACATGCTATGGGGTTCCTGAGCATGCCTGAGACAGTCTACATGCTATGGGGCCCTGAGCATGCCTGAGACAGCCCACATGCTATGGGGTTCCTGAGCATGCCTGAGACAGCCCACATGCTATGGGCCCCTGAGCATGCCTGAGACAGCCCACACGCTAGGGGGCTCTGAGCATGTCTGAGACAGTCCACATGCTATGGGGTTCCTGAGCATGCCTGAGACAGTCCACATGCTATGGGGTACCTGAGCATGCCTGAGACAGCCCACATGCTATGGGGCCCTGATCATGCCTGAGACAGTCCACATGCTATGGGGCCCTGAGCATGCCTGAGACAGTCTACATGCTAGGGGGCTCTGAGCATGCCTGAGACAGCCCACATGCTATGGGGTTCCTGAGCATGCCTGAGACAGTCTACATGCTAGGGGGCTCTGAGCATGCCTGAGACAGCCCACATGCTATGGGGTTCCTGAGCATGCCTGAGACAGTCTACATGCTAGGGGGCTCTGAGCATGCCTGAGACAGCCCACATGCTATGGGGTTCCTGAGCATGCCTGAGACAGTCTACATGCTATGGGGCCCTGAGCATGCCTGAGACAGCCCACATGCTATGGGGTTCCTGAGCATGCCTGAGACAGCCCACATGCTATGGGCCCCTGAGCATGCCTGAGACAGCCCACACGCTAGGGGGCTCTGAGCATGTCTGAGACAGTCCACATGCTATGGGGTTCCTGAGCATGCCTGAGACAGTCCACATGCTATGGGGTACCTGAGCATGCCTGAGACAGCCCACATGCTATGGGGCCCTGATCATGCCTGAGACAGCCCACATGCTATGGGGCCCTGAGCATGCCTGAGACAGCCCACATGCTATGGGGTTCCTGAGCATGCCTGAGACAGCCCACATGCTATGGGGCCCTGAGCATGCCTGAGACAGCCCACATGCTATGGGGCCCTGAGCATGCCTGAGACAGCCCACATGCTATGGGGTTCCTGAGCATGCCTGAGACAGCCCACATGCTATGGGGCCCTGAGCATGCCTGAGACAGCCCACACGCTAGGGGGCTCTGAGCATGTCTGAGACAGTCCACATTCTATGGGGTTCCTGAGCATGCCTGAGACAGTCCACATGCTATGGGGTACCTGAGCATGCCTGAGACAGCCCACATGCTATGGGGCCCTGATCATGCCTGAGACAGTCCACATGCTATGGGGCCCTGAGCATGCCTGAGACAGCCCACATGCTATGGGGTTCCTGAGCATGCCTGAGACAGCCCACATGCTATGGGGTACCTGAGCATGCCTGAGACAGCCCACATGCTATGGGGCCCTGATCATGCCTGAGACAGCCCACATGCTATGGGGCCCTGAGCATGCCTGAGACAGCCCACATGCTATGGGGTTCCTGAGCATGCCTGAGACAGCCCACATGCTATGGGGCCCTGAGCATGCCTGAGACAGCCCACATGCTATGGGGCCCTGATCATGCCTGAGACAGCCCACATGCTATGGGGCCCTGAGCATGCCTGAGACAGCCCACATGCTATGGGGTTCCTGAGCATGCCTGAGACAGCCCACATGCTATGGGGCCCTGAGCATGCCTGAGACAGCCCACATGCTATGGGGTTCCTGAGCATGCCTGAGACAGCCCACATGCTATGGGGTACCTGAGCATGCCTGAGACAGCCCACATGCTATGGGGCCCTGATCATGCCTGAGACAGCCCACATGCTATGGGGTACCTGAGCATGCCTGAGACAGCCCACATGCTATGGGGCCCTGATCATGCCTGCGACAGCCCACATGCTATGGGGCCCTGAGCATGCCTGAGACAGCCCACATGCTATGGGGTTCCTGAGCATGCCTGAGACAGCCCACATGCTATGGGGCCCTGAGCATGCCTGAGACAGCCCACATGCTATGGGGCCCTGAGCATGCCTGAGACAGCCCACATGCTATGGGGTTCCTGAGCATGCCTGAGACAGCCCACATGCTATGGGGCCCTGAGCATGCCTGAGACAGCCCACACGCTAGGGGGCTCTGAGCATGTCTGAGACAGTCCACATGCTATGGGGTTCCTGAGCATGCCTGAGACAGTCAACATGCTATGGGGTACCTGAGCATGCCTGAGACAGCCCACATGCTATGGGGCCCTGATCATGCCTGAGACAGCCCACATGCTATGGGGCCCTGAGCATGCCTGAGACAGCCCACATGCTATGGGGTTCCTGAGCATGCCTGAGACAGCCCACATGCTATGGGGCCCTGAGCATGCCTGAGAGAGCCCACATGCTATGGGGCCCTGAGCATGCCTGAGACAGCCCACATGCTATGGGGCTCTGAGCATGCCTGAGACAGCCCACATGCTATGGGGTTCCTGAGCATGCCTGAGACAGTCTACATGCTATGGGGTTCCTGAGCATGCCTGAGACAGCCCACATGCTATGGGGTTCCTGAGCATGCCTGAGATAGCCCACATGCTATGGGGTTCCTGAGCATGCCTGAGACAGCCCACATGCTATGGGGCTCTGAGCATGCCTGAGACAGTCTACATGCTATGGGGTTCCTGAGCATGCCTGAGACAGCCCACATGCTATGGGGCCCTGAGCATGCCTGAGACAGTCTACATGCTATGGGGTTCCTGAGCATGCCTGAGATAGCCCACATGCTATGGGGTTCCTGAGCATGCCTGAGACGGCCCACATGCTATGGGGCCCTGAGCATGCCTGAGATAGCCCACATGCTATGGGGCCCTGAGCATGCCTGAGACAGCCCACAGGCTACGGGGACCCTGTGTCACCCCTCCTCCTGTTGGCTGCGTGACCACCTGATGTGACCAACCAGTTGGTCAGGCCTGAGTGGCCCATAGCATCAGCTGTCTGCACGCTGGGCTGCCTGGGAAGCGGTGGCTGAAGCAGGCCTTGGCTAGATGTTAATGAATGCCAGGCCAGCACCGGGGCTGGAGGGGTGGGGTGGGGTGGAGTGGGGCAGGGACTTGAAGGCTGGCCAGCTTCCCAGGAGGAGGGGATGTGGTAATTCACTGTGGGCAGCTGGAGAGAAACACCCGCCCCTCCCCTGCAGTGACTGTGGGGCTAACTGTCCTGTGCTCCGGGGTGTGGGAGGGAGCAGCGAGGAGGCAAAGCCGGAGTGTTTGATTTCCTGGGAGAAGGCAAACCGAACGGTGACTCGGCTGAAAACCATTCCATCAAGTGTTTCTTTCTTTTCTTTTTTTAAAATATATGTTATTGATTTTTTACTGAGAGGGAGAGGGATAGAGAGTTAGGAACATCAATGAGAGAGAAACATCGATCAGCTGCCTCCTGCACACCCCCCACTGGGGATGTGCCCACAACCATGGTACACGCCCTTGACCAGAATCAAACCTGGGACCTTTCAGTCTGCAGGCCAACGTACTATCCACTGAGCCAAATCGGATTTAGCATCAAGTGTTTCTGTTTGGAAGGACAGTGCGATCGATGGACGGAGATGAAGACCTGAGGAGGGACGATTCCTCTCGGGCTCCACACGTGGCTTTGCTCTGACACTAGGACCCAGTCCGGAGGGAAGCCTGGCTCTGCCCCCACCTGCCTCCTGCAAGCCACAGAGACGGGCGGTTAAAAGGAAGATTTAAAGTGTTCCCCAAATGGAGGTACCCTGTTTTCCCGAAAGTAAGACATTCCCCGAAAATAAGACCTCCTCACTGTAATATAAGGCATCCGCCCGAAAATAAGATCTAGCGCATCTTTGGGAGCAAAAATTAATATAAGACACTGTCTTTTTTTAAAAAAATATTTTTTTATTGACTTTTTCCACAGAGGAAGGGAGATGGATAGAAAGTTTAGAAACATTGATGAGAGAGAAACATCAATCAGCTGCCTCCTGCACACTGCCTACTGGGGATGTGCCCACAACCAAGGTACATGTCCTTGACCGGAATTGAACCTGAGACCCTTGAGTCTGCAGGCTGATGCTCTATCCACTGAGCCAAACCGGTTTCGGCAAGACACTGTCTTATTTTCGGGGAAACAGGTTACCTTATCATGATCAGCCTCCCTGGCTGCTGGGCCAAAGCATCCATTGTGAATGCCATTGGCTGGCTGCTCTGGCTTTATTAATGCATGGCCCCTCTGAGGGCAGGGTCCTCCCAGAAGTTGTGTGTGTGAAGGTCAAAGCATGCCCCCATCACTCCCCTTAGCCAAGTTCATGCATCTGGGAGCCTTCTCCAAGCACCTGCCAGGGGAGAAAAAGGCCAGCAATTATGTATGCACGGACCACTCTGCACGGCCCCCAGGCCACCCCTGACCTCCGGGCGCACCTGGGGAAAGGGGTGGGGGGAGAACCAAGGCTGCAGGTACACCTGTGCGGGAGCCACCTATAGCCTTCCTAAGGCACCACCTGAGCTCATCACTTCCACTCCAAACACCTGCCCCTGCCCCGACCTCTCCCTCCTCCCAGCTGCCCAAGCTCATCGGAGAGTCCTCCCTCCCGCTCCTCATTCTCCCAGGTCAGAGGTCGGCAAACTCATGAGTCAACAGAGCCAAGTATAACAGGACAACGATTGAAATTTCTTTGGAGAGCCACACTTTTAAAACTCAAACGTCTTCTAACGCCACTTCTTCAACATTGACTCGCCCAGGCCGTGGTATTTTGTGGAAGAGCCACACTCAAGGGGCCAAAGAGCCGCCTGTGGTTCGAGAGCCGAAGTTTGCCGACCACAGCCCCAGATTCACTTCTTTTCTTTTTTTTAAAAAAAATATATTTTATTGATTTTTCACAGAGAGGAAGGGACCGGGATAGAAAGTCAGAAACATTGATGAGAAAGGAATATTGATCAGCTGCCTCTTGCACACCCCCAGCTGGGGATGTGCCTGCAGCCACTGTACATGCCCTTGACCGGAATCGAACCTGGGACCTTTCAGTCTGCAGGCCGACGCTCTATCCACTGAGCCACACCGGTTTCGGCCCAGATTCACCTCTGAATGTGCCTCGGCTGCAGCTCTCCCTTCCCTGTCACCAGCTGTCCGGTGCACTGCCTCCTCTTTCTCCACGCGCCGGCCATGGGCTCCTCGCTGGCTTCTCTCTCCAGTCTCCGTTCTCCAAGTCCATTGGCCAGCCAGGCGGCTCATG
>CM050523.1:65727740-65735240 GCA_027563665.1 Antrozous pallidus
AGGCCTCCGGTCAGGGCAGGCAGCCTGAGAACAAGTTCAGGCCTGGAGCTGGGGCTGGGGCTGGGGCTGGGGCTGGGGCTGGGGCTGGGGCTGGGGCTGGGGCTAGAGCTGGGGCTGGGGCTGGAGCTGGGCTGGAGCTGGGAGGGCGCAAGAGGGAGGCCTGGGCCTGGGGTGGGGCCCTGTTTATGGCAGTTGGTCCTTCAAGGTTGTTTCCCTCTAAGAAGCTCTCTTCCACATGGTGATGGTGTCTGACTTCTTTTCAGGCCCAGTGCTGTCAGTAGAACCTTCTGTGATGATGGAAATGTTTTGTATTGGTTCCATCCAGTACCATCACCCCAACTGGATGTGCCCATTTGTGGAAGGCACCCCCAGGCAAGACACTTTGAGCATTCTTTAAATCTTTGTCCGGCTGAATCCAAGGTGCCTGGCAAAACCGTGTCTTGGAAAAACACATTCACCAATGAGGCTGAATATGGTATCAACTTGGCCTTAACTTTGCCTCAGGTGTCGGGGAGAGGGCCTTGAAATGTAAATCCAGTCTTGCCCCGGGAATGGGGGGATGAATAGGGCCTGGGCCCACCGAAACTCCTTTGATCCTAATGTTGGAGAAACCCCTTTGTATTGTGGGATATAAACAAACACGGCTTCCTGGGCTCCGGGTCTCTGTGTCTCCATCAGAGAGAACAGACGTCCCACCTGGCCCCAGCTTTTCACTTTTCCATTTCTGCGTCTTCTCTTCTGTAGTTCATTTTCTCCATCCCCAGCTCCTCTATCAGAAACCGAACCCAGTCTCTCTCCACGCCGGACGTGGGAAAGAGAGAAAAAAACACCCATACCCATTGAACCCTTGCAACTAAGGACCTGAATTTTAAGTTCCTTCAGGCCGTTTTAAGAAAGAGCAAAGTTTTAACCTGTCTTTGTTGTTTTACTTTTGTTTTATTCGTTAACATAAAGAAAAATATCAACTAACATTCATGTCGGAACTGCCTGTGGAAAACTGGTTTGTAAACATTGGCTGGCACCCCACTGCTTAAGTCCTGGCTTGGCCAGGTGCTGGGAGGTGACTCTTTCTACACCCCAGTGTCACCGCCTGTAAAATTCGGACTTAACGTGTCAGATTTGCTGACAGTTTGATGGACCGGGAGCACCCATTTCCTTTTTCTAATGCGCCTTCCCCTTGACGAGAGGTGAGAAATGCAGACACTCCGTTCCAGTCTCCCTTGCAGCTAGAGCTCTGGGGTGAATTCCATTCCGCCCAGTAATCGCATTCACGAGAGACCAGAACGCAGGGGTGAGGCAGAGCCAGGGTCCTGCTGCTTTTGGCAAGGCAGTGAGACAGGAGGTTGCCTGGCACAGTGTCTCGGTGCCTTGGCACCGATTCCTGGGTATCATGAGGAAGGTGTGGTAAGCCTTTCCCTGGCTCTTCTCAGAAGCAGCGTTAGTTGAGATGCTCAGGCTCTCCTGGAACCCCAAGGGAGAACCCAGGGCCACAGACACACGGAAGGCAGGTGCACAGGGATGCACACGTGAGCTCCCATGTCAGTCCAGCCACTTCTAGTCTGACATGGAGCCCACTGTCCCCTCAGGGCTGTAATGCCCTCCCAGGCGCCTGGTCTGTCTCCCATGGGCAGATGTCTCCCCTTGGCCCCTCAGTCCAGGCTAAGGGTGACTCCCTTTCTGTCTACCGGACCCTCTGTGGGCCACTGCTGGGTCTGGGGATAAACAGTCCCCCATCTCTCATGCCAGGAACAAAGCCACACTCCAGAGGATGCCTATGCCAGGCCCCAGGGACTTGTTCTACCCTCAGGAGAAGGCCAGGAGTAATCAGCACCCTGACCCAACAGTAACGTCACCGTGACGCCTACAGCAACCCCACAGAGCCCCGCAAGGAGTCCTTTCAGAGTCCTGTAATTTGTCTGTGGGAACCTCAGCATTTTCATGGCCACCAGTCGGGCGTTTCCTTCGCCAGGCGTGGCCTGACTTCCGTCCATCTCCGTGTGTCAGCCCTGCTGGTCCTTCAGCGTCACTTTCCCAGCTGACTGTGAGGTTTTACCACCCTGCCCTTTCCAACTGCACTTGAGCTTTGCATATCTCTCTGTCAAAACGTCAGCCTCCTGCCTGGTGTGGCTCAGTGGTTGAGTGTCGACCCATGAACCAGGAGGTCAGGGTTCGACTCCCAGTCAGGGCACATGCCTGGGCTGTGGGCTCGATCCCCAGTGTGGGGAGTGCAGGAGGCAGCCGATCAGTGATTCTCTCTCATCATTCATGTTTCTGTCTCTGTAAAAATGTATTGAAACATATGAATGTTAAATAGAACTGCAGCCCATGTCCCCAGTGAGACGAGAGTTCTCGGCTCCCACCACGCTGGGCTCACACAAGGCCATGTGAGCGTGACTGCTCACCACCTCCTGCCGCACCACTGTGGGACGTCAGTGCCGCCCAGGGTCACCCTCCCCCCCTGTGTCGCAGGTGTGTTCAAGAATGAGCCACATCTGCTGGCATTCTTGTCACCTGCTCCTTCCTTCCACTTCTGCTATCTTGCATTCCAAAGCGACAAAACACTTGAGGCTGCGGCCCAGGGCAGACTCGCTTTCAAACCCCACTGGGTTACGGCCCCATCATTGGAAGGTCCTTCCTCCTTCCAATCTGTATCACCTTTCATCACCTGGGCCTTAAGGGAAGTAAGCTAGAAACGTGAAGTCTCTCCTAAAGCTGTTTATTTCAAGACTCATGGCCCGGTGCATGAATTCGTGCACATGGAAAGGAAATTCATTAGAGGGAATATTTTAATGCTGCTACCTGCCCTTTCTCTAAAATAGAAGTGTCAACCAAATTCACGGTCGACAACGACCGACCAAAACACACGCGTACAATTGGCAGCAGGGAGAGCTTTGTATGTATCACACAGGTGTAAGTCAATTTAGCCTCTTATAGGTATAGGATAAGCTTGCTGAATTAGACCTGCTTTCTGATGTAGCTAAACTTTTTCCAGCCCAGGGAAGCACCCCAAATTCTCTTTCAGGTAATTGTCAGCAACACAGCAGTAAATATCAATAGGAAGCAGATTATTATTGTAGATCACGCAGGGAGAACAAAGAGTAAAATATTTAACTGCAACAGCGTTTACTATATTCTGCGAAGTGAGAAAACCTGAAGTCATTTTCAAGGTCCACCATTTCTGCCGAAACCGGTTTGGCTCAGTGGATAGAGCGTCAGCCTGTGCATTGAAAGGTCCCAGGTTCGATTCCGGTCAAGGGCATGTACCTTGGCTGCGGGCACATCCCCAGTAGGGGGCGTGCAGGAGGCAGCTGATCAATGTTTCTCTCTCATCGATGTTTCTGACTTTCTATCCCTCTCCCTTCCTCTCTGTAAAAAATCAATAAAAAATATATTAAAAACAAAACAAAACAAGGTCCACCATTTCTTACTTCTTTTTAGTCAGGTCAAGTTTCTAAGCTTTCTAAATCCCTGTTTTCCGACTAATGAAAGGAAAATAGGATTCTACCGAATCTCCTCTCTACCTACCCCAGGGCTTCTGTGAGGATCAAACGAGCTGAGGCACGGGAAAACGCTTCCCAGACATTTGGTTAGAGTGTGAAGTGTTTCCTGCTGGGGATCGAGCCCGCACCCCGGCCTGTGCCCGGACTGGGAACCAGACCTTGACTTCCTGGGTCATAGGTCAGCCTCAACCACTGAGCCGCACCCGCCGGGCAGGTCTGCTCTCCCCGTGCGCCGCGCCCCCGGACGCTGAACGTCACACGTGCTGCCCGGTCTGTCCCCCCTTTGGTGGGACGGGGTGGCTGGAGCGGCTGAGGCGGGCTGCTCGCCTTCTCCCAGCGCGGGGGGCCCTGGTGAGCCCGTTCCCCAGGCAGGCCTTGGTAAGGACAGAGGGGTCTGGGTACTTGCAAACGGTTCCTTTCCCCTCGCTGCCAGAAGCACGAGGGGTTTTTCTCGACGATTTACTCTGGAACCTGGTGAGCTCTTGGAGGAAAAACTCACAAGAGTGTGGGAACCCCCGGTGACAGGGCCCCCAGCCCCTGGGAGTTTTTCTCTCTCAGCCTTATCCTCACGGAGCCTCCAGCAATTCTCAATCACAGGGGCAGCCCTGGCTCCCCCCAGACTGTGCTGCCGGGGCGCTGCTCCGGCCAGCCGAGCGTATTCTCTGCCTGCCCCTGTCGGCCTCTCTCTGGGGGTGCGGGCAGGGGTTTGCCCGGTGACCCCCACCTGACTGACCGATCCGAGGAGAGTTGTTGAGTTTTCCGTTTGTCCAGCTCTTTGCTTGTTAGGACCAAGTAGTGACTTGTGGCTTCTTACATACGGGGTCCCCACAAATTTACAGACACACGTTTATGGCTGCTTCCCCCGCCCCCCTGGGAAAATGGACTACACATTTCATCAGTTGCTCTGAGGGACTCTGAGCCCTCTGTCACTGAGCTGGACAGTGGGGCGGGAGGAGGGCCCGGGCTCAGAGCTGGAAGACGTGGCCGCGTGTCCTCATCCGGGTCTTTCTGAGAGTGACAAGCCACCTCAATCCGGGCCCCGTGCAGACGGGCCATGACCTTTGTCCCGTGTGGCGAGTTTATGGCAAGTTCACACTCCCGTTCGCACATTGTTTGACACATGCTTCCCAATGGCAGGTCGTCCTCTCCTCTCCTTACATGGGCCAGCTTTAAAAAAAAAAAAAAAAAAAAAAAATATATATATATATATATATATATATATATATATATATATATATTTTATTGATTTTTTACAGAGAGGAAGGGAGAGGGATAGAAAGTCAGAAACATCAATGGGAGAGAAACATGGATCAACTGCCTCTTGCACAACTCTCCCCCTCCCCCCCCCCCCACACACACACTGGGGATGTGCCTGCAGCCTAGGTACATGCCCTTGACCGGAATCAAGCCTGGGACCCTTCAGTCTGCAGGCCGACGCTCTATCCACTGAGCACACTGGCTCCGGCTGTGTGGGCCAGCTTTGATGAGATGCTTGTAATTAGCGGAGGCAGCAATGTGGCTGCGGGAGCCCAGGCTCCACGCTGGGAAAGGGGGTACAGCACTGGCCTGGCTTTCTCTCTCCCGGGCACCTGCCCCGGGCCATGGGCCAGATGTCAGCCTGGCTGCCCAGCAGCTGTGTGCTGGAGAGCCAGGGGTTCAAGGAGCCCAGCTCTGGGGTCGGCGAAATGCAGCTTGCGAGCCACATGCGGCTCTTGGGCTCTTGAGGGTGGCTCTTCCACAAAACACCACGGCCCGGGCGAGTCTATGTTGAAGAAGTGGCGTTGGAAGAAGTTTAAGTTTAAAACACGTGACTCTCCAAAGAAATTCCAATCGTTGTGCTGTTGATATTTGGCTCTGTGGACGGATGAGTTTGCCGACCGCTGGCCAGGCTGATCCTGCCCCCAGCTGCCGGCTCTTCCCAGCAAGGAGTCAGGTGCGGAAGCCAGCGCCTTCAGACGGCGGCTTTCGGCTCCGAGCCTTCCAGCTGCCCCAGCCGAGGCCAAGCAGACCCAGTGGCCCTGCTGAGTCCTGGTCACGAGCAAAATCGATGCGGCTGCTGCTTTAAGGCACCGAGTTTCGGGCGGTTAGTTACCCAGCTTTAGAGAACAACCCGGCACCCTGCCTACCTTCAGGGAAGCGTGAGCCTCACCTGGCACCAGACCTCCCCCATGGCAGGCCCTCAGCAACACGCATATGTGTGTGAGCTGAATGCCCGGCCCCTGGGAGCGACTGATGGTCACAGGACAGGGCACCGGCCGCCCTGCGGGAGTTCTGTGTGGCTAGTCGCTGGGCTTTCTGAGGTGCCCAGGGTTAGTCACCCGCCCGCTAATTGGCTGGGTCTAGGGGGGGGGGGGTGTCCTCAGCCCAAAGCAAGCTGTGGGGGAAGCACCGAGGGCGGGTGTTCTGTTTCCTGTTGGCTGCCGGCCGCCCTGGGGAAGGGTGAGAGAGCCGTGAGGGCTGGGAGCAGCGGCCGAGGCTGGGCTGGGCTGGGCTGGGCTGGGTGGCCCCTGCCCTCCTGCCCCTGTGCCCTGTGCTCTCACCCCAATGCGGGGGCCTCCCCTCGAGGCCCCAGGACCGGTATGCATTGTGTTATCCTTGCACGATTGTGCAGTCCATTTGCTGCTCCTGCTGCCCCCCCCCCCCCCCCGCTCCCCCCGAGAAGTCCTTCAGGGAAGGACATGCACGGCACTTGTTTGTGACTTCGGAGCTGGCGGGCGTTAGGTCCCGGCAGGTGTGAGCGGAGGGCCCCTAGCACCTCCGGAGGAGCCCGCACCAGGCGGAAGGTGGCAGAGGTGAAGGGGCCCCACCCCAGCTGGCGGTGCTGGCGGCTGAAGGGCCGGGCTGGGAGCCACCCACCCTCCCCACGGGGACGGGAGACCAGAGAGGCAGCACTGTCACCTCAGGCCTCTTTGGAGGTCCCCCTCCTGCTCTGTGTCCCTGGTCCATGACCGATCCCCTGGCAGTGACCGGCCCGGCACCACCAGTCCTGTGGGATGGGGTCCCATGGCCGTGCTCCCACGACCTCCCCGCCCACTACCAGGACCCCTGCTGCCTGCTGGGCTGTCCCCTGCCTCCCCGCCCCGTCTCTGTCTTCGTCTCTGTCTCCTCCGTCTCCGTCTCCGCTGGCCGGGAGGGTCCCCGCTGCCTGCCCGGCTGGGTGTGAGCCGCCGTCTGATGTCAGCGCTGACGCTGCTTTCCCACAAGGGGTTTGCCCAGACCCGGAGCTCAGGGCCCACGTGAAAATGCGCCTGAAGAGCAGGCTGAGTCGCCGGAGGCTCTCAGACCAGAAAGGAAGGCCCACCCTGCACCCCCCGCCACCCCTGCCCCCACCAATTTCCCATCAGACGCGGAGCTTTAGGCGGGAAGGCCTGACCCCCCGGAGCCTCGGGCCGCCTGCGGGCCTGGTGTCTGCCGGCCGATGGGTCTCACCTGCTGCAGGAGGAACCTCTGCACAACGTTCCCGGAGCCCGGCCGGGCTGCAGGAGGGCACCCAGCGCTGGGTCAGGCCCCGGTGGCCCCCCAACACCCACACGCCTCCTTCACCCTCCAGCCCCGCCACCGAAGAGGCCGTGGCCCTGCGATCACGGAGCGACCTTGATGGAGAGGCAGGTAGGCCATGTGCTGTGTGTCGTGGTCCTGCCTCCGTGTCTGTGCCCAGCCCCCGTGTCCACGCCCAGCCCCCGTGTCCACGCCCAGCCTCCGTGTCCAGCCCCCGTCGCAGGGGCCACCCCCTGCGGAAAGGGCTGGGAAGCCCTGTGTTGCTGAGAAAGGGACCCTGTCTATGGGGATGGGGTGCGATCGCAGCTGGTGCAGGCAAAGGAACGAGGTGACTGATCGAACCTGGTCCTTCCTCTGGGCCTCTTGGTGGGAATGGAAATGAGGGAGGGGGAGGAGGGGGGTCCCTGGCCAAGTGGCTGAAGCCATCCCAGGCCCCCCTTCACACAGCTGTACCAGAAGCAGTGAGCCAAGGCCTGGGACTGGGCTGGATGGTGGGGTGGGG